>OZ034802.1:37216071-37816071 GCA_964028335.1 Altica lythri | reverse complement strand
CATTTATCTTGAAATAATAACTACTCCGTACAACTACTAATTTTCCCCACGATATCGCTTTGCGTCAAGTTCGCAATATTAAATCTTGTTATACACCCAACGTCTGCTAAAACAAATACAACAGAGTAAATAATTTCAGAGATTATCGTGGTAACGGGTAATTTTCAGATTCGTGTTTGATGTATTAATTTTATGTTAGAACAACAGATATTGGTACTGAGTGGGTCAACAGGTTCTTTATGGTTTAAAATTCACCCACAAACATGCGATTCTGCTGGTAAAGTGGGTGTTTAATGTTTCAATATAACTGAAAATGATTTTTTTAAACAAAAAAACTGTGTATATAAATTGTTGCGATTCCAAATCTTTGATATCTTTAAAGTGAACATAGTTTAATGATTAAGAAAACAAATTCACAACAAGCTGAAAATTTGTTATAAAAACTGCAAGACGTTATTGAGAACAAGAAAGTTCCGGTCGTAAGGAAATTTTAGGCCAATTTTAATTTAAATTAGAAAATCTTGAAAGATATTTTATTTCATCCTGTCCAGTAAATTCACTTCCCCATAATCAATTTGGCGCCGGTAAGTAAAACATTACGGTATCAGGTACTGTAATGTGTTGCCTAGCAACGCTGCTCTGATTGCTTAAGAAGACAATTACTTTTAATTTTTGACATTTAAAATTACTATAATGACTATAAAATAATTAATTACTTACTTTTACATCCATATTTAAAAAGAAGTCAATGTTATTCAATTTTATATTAACAATTAAATCTTAATAATAAAAAAATTACTTTACTCTAACAGATGGCTTTTAAGGTAATTTGACCTAACTAATCAAGTTACGAACTATTTTTAGTCAAGTTACAAACTACTGTTAAAATTTTTATGAATTTATTAATTTATAAAAACAGGATGAAATAAAATATAATACTATACATGGTCGTTAGGTGTTATTACAGTACTCGTTTTTATTTCCGGACTTGGCTCCTACGTCGCCTCGTCCGTAAACTAAATCTTACTGTAATAAGTCACCTTCCGACCTTGTAACGTATAATACTTATATAGGAAAAAATATTAAAACAAAATAAAATTCTAAAAAGCGTATTGAAAAATTATATAAACTTCCAGAAACCATAAAAATCCGTAAATTCATAGTTAATACTATAAATAATAATATAAATTTATATAAAAACACATATAGAAAATACAAAAATCATTAATCTTAGTATGTTGAACTGTGTTGGCTTACTTGAAAGATAGAAGGGCGAGAAAAATTCTTTTTTCTGGGGTGTTTTCTGTTGAAATGCTTCTTCCGAACCTAGCATTAAAGTTTAATGTTTAAAAATCTTGTAAGATCATATTAAATATGTATACATATAAATCCGAAAATTCTGAAAAACATGTTGAAAAATTTCAAACACTCCAGAAATAAAAAAATACATAAAAACAAAAGGATGAATGCTTGTAAAGATTTGGAATCATGTATCAATACTTATTATAAAGACTAATAAACAGCTCAACATAACGAATTTATAAAAAGACAAAAATCAAAGTGGCCCAAAAAATCAATCTGTTAATAGCATAACTGTGACATAGTTGATAAATTATTTAAATTTTCTTTATATGTTCTTCATGTCGATAATCTGTATTTTCTCCTATTTTTTGACACTGCAAATATCAATAATATATTATTTGTTCTAAAGGCCCTATAATAATAAACTATTTTCTGAAGAGAACTCAATAAATAAAGAATGTTGTATAGACTGTTATTTGGTTTTGGGATTTTTTGAAAATGGTAACCGATTTGCTTGTCGAAATCTCAGCAACTATATATCATACGCGAATGAAAAATACTATGCTAAGTTTTAACAAATGACAAAAGATTCTATAACTTTGAATTTGGGAGGGAGTAAGATGCGCTTTACTAGACCAGCACCCTTTTTAGCCACATTTGATACATTTTTCATCTTCTGGGAAAATATCGATGCTAATTTCATTCAGAAGAGATTTTGCCTTAATTATCAAAGACCAGTTACGATTCACACAATGATGCTAGATTAGTGGACGAGCAATCGACATTATATTTGTAATCTGAATCTCTTCTTGCCAATATGGTTACCACTTGATTTAGCTTAGAATAATTGTGTTCCGTTTGGCGACCTAAGTTAGGGTTTTTTAAATTTTAGTTCTCGTACGTGTTTCCTTTAATGTGAGTCGGCAATATGTGTAAATACGTACGTTCTGGTCTATGATATTTTTGTTGATCAGCTCTTTTTTGGCTGTGATTATGCTTGTGAGTTCAGACTGAACTGCATTAGTCAAGTAGTCCACAGCCCGTATTAATCTTATGTTTAGGGATTTATATTGTACACCACATTCCATTTCTGGTTTGGTTTTGTTTTGATCCAGTTGGTATTTTAGTAAATATACTTTTTAATTCTTGGTGCAACAGGGAACATATTGCTTTTATAGAAAATGTGCAAAAACGATCTCTATGAATGCCGAAGAGTATAATTGGTGTAATACCAACAGTGCGAGAGGTGGGACCTAATTGCATACATTGGTATAGTCCACATGGCTCCTGTAATAAGAGATATATGTTGATCTTTGAATTTGGTTTAGTTTTTGGACGGCTCTAGCGTGCTGGCTCCAGATCTGCTTAATGGACCCACAACATTATTCATGAGATATGTGTGCTATTTTTATTCTATTCTCGATATGAGATTTCAATGTAAGCTTTTTATCAAAGGTACCATCAAAACATTATATATCTGCAGGAAAGCTTAATATCTTGTTGAAAAGACTAGGTGCTTTCAGGTCCTTTGACTGTTTTTTACCCTTAAAAATAATCATTTTTGGTTTGTTTGTTTTTGGTTTATCGAGAGCATTTGCTTTGTACTCTGACTCATTAAAATACATTACACAATGTTTTAATATAAATCGTCAAACAAATCATAAGAGTGTATAAGTGATGATGATATTAATATATAGTTGACAAATAATAATCGGTGCTTAATTAAAAAAATGAAGACATTTTTGGAAACTAAGACTTGTTTAAATGTATTTTATGATTATATTTGATAACGATATAAAATGAACGAATGCTGAAAATATTCTACAAAATGAAAATTCTTCAGTAATTATTATTTGTACCTACTTTCTGTAACAACATTATAAAACTTACTGCAGACCGCCATCTCTATAGTCTAAGTAAGTAAAATAAAGTTGCTAAATGATGAACGATGATGTGCCATTTTTTACAGTATGAGGACTAGAAAAAAAATATATGATGGATATCTTACAGTTGTATTTTTATTAAAGTAAGGGTCAGGACGATGATGTATGTATTTACTCCCCTGTGATGAATGATTTAGGAAGTAGATATTTCCGTTAAGTGCTTTATAATCTATTAAATTGAATGCTTAATTTTATTGAATCCTTTTAAAGAATCTTAAACGAGTATATTGTAAATTACTTACTGTCTTCCAAATGGTCATTTTTTAAAACTTGTTTACTTGAATACGTTATTTGTTAAGGTAATATTTGGGGGTTTATTTATTTTGTAGTAGAAACTCTGGGCGCTTTGGGCTACAGCAAATTTTCGAAGAGCTATAAGTTTATAATGGAGAACTAACAGGCAAACAATGCAAACTCAAACATTATCCATATCCTTCCAATCAATTTTCGGAATTTGAAGGAGACACTTCATATTGGCGATTGTTTGCATGTTAAATTTTGCAATATAATTAACTGAGAACTAAAGTACACATATCCAATTTATTGGCCATAATGGAGTTACAAAGTTTCATCGCTATGCCGACATTAAATCATTATTGGGTTTCAAATTACACACCATATGGTCGGCCTCTTTATGTACGTAGGTACTTAATGAAAAAATTAATTTTTTGGTTAATTATTGGTTATATCCGCTGGTTTAAAAGTTAACAGTAAATATCACGTTGAAAATTAATTAATAAGTTTCTATTATGTCTTTGAAGTTGATTATAGAGGTCTTAAAAAAACGAGTAGCTTTTAGATGGTATTAATAAATAATGACAATTACCGAACATTCATTGAAAATCATCCACTAAAAGTAATATGATCCTTCCAAACTCAGGTAAATATGTTTAATATGCGCTCTTTAACACATTTGCTCTTTAAACTATATCTATTTACTAAGACATTGACTATGTTTTATCCTTGGCGTTAAAAATCTAAATTAAAAAAATTAAAAATTTGATAAATGTTCTCACGTTAGATCAAAAGTCATGGTATACTTAAATTTAAATTTTATTAAATCGAAAAGATTATCCATCCTCAAATGTGGTGGTTTATGATATAAACGAAAACTCAAAATCAATCCACATATATAATATATTTGTTCACAATTACAAAATGTTGGCAACTAGTTTCGGGATATGATTCCCATCATCAGGCCTATAAGTTATAAAAAAGGAGTGTTACAAACAAAATATTATGGTAGTTACATCATACAAACCTTAAAAGTTATAAATGTATATTCTTCAAAAATATGGATAACATCTGAATCTTAATTAAGAGTCTTCCTGTACTTCAATGACATTGAATGATACGGAGATCAAGCAAAAATGGGTTTATATGTGGATTAAAAGTTCAAAGAAAAAATTAATTAAAGAATTAACATAAAGTTAAGTATTATATTAGAGGATAAAACAATAGGGAGCTGGCCAGCTGAAGAGACGAAACAATTAAACTAGAAACGGTTACATAAGAAACAGGAAAAAAGTTTGGTAGTAACCTGATGTATTGATGTGTCATACAATATCAAATCATGAAGAAATAGAAATTTATTCATCCACTTAGTTATTATATGTGGAGAAGTGAAATTCCAAAAAACTTTAATGATGATATTCAACGATTGATTGTAAGAAAATCGTAGAGCATTAAAGAAATACTCACTCTTCACATAAAATGAAGGGGAGAAAAGGAAATTGCATATTAAAAATGGTAACTTCACAAATTTGATAGCCAAGTGAAAATGGCGGTGTTCGTGTAGGACATGTGTAAAGTTGTTAGCGAAACACAATAATATGGTCGCACAAAAGACAGCCTCAGCTGGTTTAAAACTCAACAAAATCATTAGAACTTGGATTTTAACACAAGCTTCTCGATGTAATAAACGATGATCAAATAAAATTATTATAGCTGAACACTTAATCCACGTAAACCACTAAGAATGATGGTTGAACTTGAACCGGTACTCGGAGGAAATAGCCGGATGACGTTGATGACAAACGGAAGAGAAGGAAAATCATAAAACTACAAAGTCACGGAACATAAAGGAAGACTTTACAATAATATAATATTATAATATCAATTAATAAATATTAAAGGAAGTGAAAATACTAACAAATATAAAATTTAAATATAAATCAAGGAAAGGGGGATTAGATAAAGGTATATACAATCAAAGGTTAATTTATAAAATTGATGTGTTAATGAACTATGTCTAATAAAGACAGAGAAAAAGAAGAAGAAACAATTAACCTCAAATGATTGTAAATACCTGAATGATTACATTAGTAAATATTAAATAGAAATTTAATGTAGGACATATAACTAATGAGGGAGGATCACAAATAAATTAGATAATAACTTATTATAAAGAAATACGTTAAGGCAGGCATCAAAATAAATGTTGTAAGTTAAGAAAGATATAATTCTCTTTAGTAAACAATTGTTCATTTAAGCAAGTAACCGAGGAATCTTTAATAGCTTTCTTTATTTCAAGGAGTTCAAGATAATCCATACGAGGGCCTTTAAGGCAACAATGTAAGAGGGAACCATCATTTAAGGAATAGTCATGATTCGTGGTCAGGATATGTGTAGAAAAAGCTGACTGAGTATTAGAGTTAGAAATAGTTTTACGATTATTTATATGACGGATATGTTCGTTGAAGCGTTCTAACAATCGTCTACCTGTTTGTCCGATATAAACAGCATTACAAGATCTGCAAGGAAGTCTATAAATACCAGATTTTTGTAGGAAAGGAACTGTGTCTTTAGTATTTATGAGGATGGACCCTAGTTTATGATTAGTTTTAAAGGCTAAGTGAATTTGATGTTTTTTAAAAATATTTAAAATCTTGAAAGAAATAGTGCCATAATAGTTAATAGAACCAGAAAAAGAATTTTTATCAATTTGAGAATAAATTGTTGGAAAGTTAAGTTTAAATCTTAAATAAAACTTGAAATAAATTTTATTAACTAAATCTAAAGGGAAATCGTTATTGATGGCAATTTGTTTGATAATATTAACTTCGTCTATGAAAGCTTCATGTGTTAGGGGGGTGGTGAAAGCTCTGAAGAAAAGGCTATTAAAAACTGCAAATTTATGTTGAGGGGGGTGATTAGAAAAGAAATTAATTATATTGTCGGTTGTCGTAGGTTTCCTATAAATAGCAAATTCGAATTTATTAGTAAGGATGTTTCTAGTAATTAATAAATCCAGAAAAGGGATTTGGTGATTAACTTCCATTTCTAAAGTAAATTTGATTCTAGGATGTAAAGAATTGACAAAAAGAAGGAAGGTATTCAATTCATGGAGGCTACCTCTAAAAAGCAATAAGCAATCATCAACTTACCTAAAGTAAAATGAAATTTTTGATGTGTAATTAGGATGTTTAACAAATTTATGTTCTAAATTATGCATGAAAACTTCTGCTAGAAAGGGGCTGAGATTAGAACCCATTGCAAGACCTTTATTTTGTCTAAAGCATTTACTATCAAACTTGAAAAAATTTTGTTCGAGAACTAGGCCTAAGATAGAACATAAATCCAAGACAATGTTAGTTTGGATGTTGTTATGGAAGAGTAAATTTCGAACTAATTCAATGCATTCATCTGAGGGGATACTCGGAAAGAGATTAGAGACATCAAGAGAAACCAAAAAAGAGTCATCAGTAAATTTTAAATTAGAAATTTTGTTAGCTAAATCTGACGAATTTTTAATCATGACTATTCCTTAAATGATGGTTCCCTCTTACATTGTTGCCTTAAAGGCCCTCGTATGGATTATCTTGAACTCCTTGAAATAAAGAAAGCTATTAAAGATTCCTCGGTTACTTGCTTAAATGAACAATTGTTTACTAAAGAGAATTATATCTTTCTTAACTTACAACATTTATTTTGATGCCTGCCTTAACGTATTTCTTTATAATAAGTTATTATCTAATTTATTTGTGATCCTCCCTCATTAGTTATATGTCCTACATTAAATTTCTATTTAATATTTACTAATGTAATCATTCAGGTATTTACAATTATTTGAGGTTAATTGTTTCTTCTTCTTTTTCTCTGTCTTTATTAGACATAGTTCATTAACACATCAATTTTATAAATTAACCTTTGATTGTATATACCTTTATCTAATCCCCCTTTCCTTGATTTATATTTAAATTTTATATTTGTTAGTATTTTCACTTCCTTTAATATTTATTAATTGATATTATAATATTATATTATTGTAAAGTCTTCCTTTATGTTCCGTGACTTTGTAGTTTTATGATTTTCCTTCTCTTCCGTTTGTCATCAACGTCATCCGGCTATTTCCTCCGAGTACCGGTTCAAGTTCAACCATCATTCTTAGTGGTTTACGTGGATTAAGTGTTCAGCTATAATAATTTTATTTGATCATCGTTTATTACATCGAGAAGCTTGTGTTAAAATCCAAGTTCTAATGATTTTGTTGAGTTTTAAACCAGCTGAGGCTGTCTTTTGTGCGACCATATTATTGTGTTTCGCTAACAACTTTACACATGTCCTACACGAACACCGCCATTTTCACTTGGCTATCAAATTTGTGAAGTTACCATTTTTAATATGCAATTTCCTTTTCTCCCCTTCATTTTATGTGAAGAGTGAGTATTTCTTTAATGCTCTACGATTTTCTTACAATCAATCGTTGAATATCATCATTAAAGTTTTTTGGAATTTCACTTCTCCACATATAATAACTAAGTGGATGAATAAATTTCTATTTCTTCATGATTTGATATTGTATGACACATCAATACATCAGGTTACTACCAAACTTTTTTCCTGTTTCTTATGTAACCGTTTCTAGTTTAATTGTTTCGTCTCTTCAGCTGGCCAGCTCCCTATTGTTTTATCCTCTAATATAATACTTAACTTTATGTTAATTCTTTAATTAATTTTTTCTTTGAACTTTTAATCCACATATAAACCCATTTTTGCTATATCTCCGTATCATTCAATGTCATTGAAGTACAGGAAGACTCTTAATTAAGATTCAGATGTTATCCATATTTTTGAAGAATATACATTTATAACTTTTAAGGTTTGTATGATGTAACTACCATAATATTTTGTTTGTAACACTCCTTTTTTATAACTTATAGGCCTGATGATGGGAATCATATCCCGAAACTAGTTGCCAACATTTTGTAATTGTGAACAAATATATTATATATGTGGATTGATTTTGAGTTTTCGTTTATATTAAATTTTATTGTTACCAATTTAAAGAAAATAGGATGTCAGGTACAAGCATCACATATCAATAACTACACCTGGTGCAATTAATTTATTGATTATAAATGTAATTAAGAGAATCAAACAGTTTAACAACATCAGTATTTTAATTAAGAAAATCTGTAAACTAATTAAGTTATTATCCTCATTCCATTTGCTGAAGTTCTGGGACAATCAAGGGTTATCCAAGGTTTTAAACAGTAGCTGTTTGAAGGGCTCCTGGGGTAATCCGATACTGGCAAAACCTCCTTTGATCTAACAGAATCTAATTAGATCTAAGATCTAAGAGTTAGTCCAAGTTGATCTAAGGTGATGTCAGGTGACCTAAGATGATTTCCAGCAAATAGCACTTATATCTATTAGGTCGTACCGCAAACCGACGCTAGTGGATGAATAGAGCATGAAGATTAAGAAACTCGGCAAATTGTACCTGTAACTTCGGAAGAAGAGTAACCTTCTTGTAGGCAACTATAGGGTAGCACAAAATACGGAGAATCAACTATTTACCAAACACACAGGACTCTGCAAACACGTACATAAGTGAAAGTATTCTTGTTGTTGCTGGATGGTTAATGGGGGGGGGGGGGGTGCAAGCTGGAAATTAAAGCCCCAGTAAATGGCGGTTATAAGGTAGTGAAATTCCTTAAGTAGAATCCTATCCGCACGAATTGCGAAACGATTTCTCCACTATCCCTAACATCACTTCATCAAAATGGAACTCCCTGTGTCGGTTGGACGAACAGACTCCGTGTACTTTTACTATAGCCTTACATTGCTTTAGATTTTTAAGTCATTTAAGTTTATTTGTTTATCCATAAACCTAACCTAATCATTTTTTGTAAAATATGTGTAACATCGATCAGTTTTATTTTTGGGGTTTTTAAGAATTGGTGGATATCAATTCTTAAACACTCTTATTGTCATAATGGATAAATAGATTCAGAGACATCTGTAATTGACAAAGCAACTGTTGTTTGTGCGTGCATTCCATGAAGTTGGTCCCTGCTATTATATAACTACCTGTTTAGTTACCGATCCTCAAAAGCTCAGGTTCAACAAAATCATGAATGTTATATTTGTCTTTAGTAAATTTTAATCACATATTCAAGGATCGTTTCAATAACCTAATATCGCCTTTACAGATAACTAATATTGTTTTCTTTAAGGACTAAAAGCAAAAGTTGTTTAATTGATGAAATAACAGAAGATTTAATAGAAATTATAAACAATTAGGTAAATATTCCAGATTGTTTAAATTATTTTGTTTTTTGAATGTATATTTCCGTGATGAACTATTTTTTGTAATTAGTGCGGATTGAAATGCTCTACCGTGCTATATGATAATTTTCATCACTCCGTGCAGAAAGCACTGCTTTCGACCATGCAGGACCGTGCGGAAAGCAATGACTGACCGAAACAGAGTTGATAAGTGTTTCCCAATCAAAAATAAATGAGACAGAAAGTGAATTAAGAGAAATTGAGGATGAATTTTCTAATAGTTTTGCATCTGATAACGCGGTAGTAAATGCACCACGATATACTCAATCAAACGTTTCATTACTAAATAAAGATTTTGTTGATTCTCACGCAATTATTATCTAATATACTTAAGTTGAATAAAAAAAATGTGTCTAAGGAATTAAGCAACTGTTCAAATATTACATTTAACGTATTTAACAAATATTCATAACTATACATAATATTGTAATTAAAAAGTGTTTTTTTAAAATAAAAATCTTATAATTTCTTAACTCTAAAAATTTTTGTTTTAATGGTTGGGATCCGCCTCCCCCAACCCTTTTTCAGCGCCTTTGCGGTGCAGGCGGATCAGACCTAATACTACTTTTATTATCTTCTTTCCTTTTATTTTAGACAAATTCAAGAGCTTTCCTCACGGAGTGATCAAAAATAGAATACGCAACTCGTGCGGTGCGCAGGTAATCCCATCACTCGTGCTTTTTAAACAAAACTACAACATATAAGGAACAATCATTTAATGCTTAATCCAGCGGAAGATACATATTACAACGGAACATAATCGAGAACCCCAAGAATCGTCTATATTCAAACTGCCAACATTTCTAAAAATAGACTAAAATATTTTCTACACTTTATACTTTTTATACATTTTGCTGCATTTCACAAATAATGTAATAATTAAAATTTAATACAGCAAATTATATTTATTAACTGGTACCTACTCATCAGTACATTTACGAACTCCTACATAGGTTGCTCTAGATTGTTTGCTATTTTTAACAATTTCAAGAAAGTTACTAAAACAGTCGCCCATTAAGAGAATTTTTGTGAGATTTCGATCCGTTTCATCCTTTCATCCTTACTCTTAATGTTTATTACAACAGTAATAAACCAGCATAATCAGTCTCTGCACTGTCTGCCTCTCACTTAAAATTACGGACTCCGTGAATAGAATAAATTCAATTTGAATTATCACAGACCGTAAACAAAATACATTATGTTTCTTTTTATATATATTTATATATATTGAAATGGATCCTCCTTCCGGAACACCTTTCTTCAATAAAATTCTCGGTCGTGGATTCAAGATTTCCAAATTGATTGTCCTAAAATAACTTACAAAAAAAAATATAAATATAAAAATTTATTTTCTTCCTCTTCTTTCTACTCCACTTCCTTTTTCTGTTCTTCAACCTTTTCTCTATACCTTCAAATTTCTGATTTCTTCCTATTCGCTGCTTATTTCTGTTCCAATACTTTCTATTTCTTGCCTTTTATCTCCTCCTACCACTTTCCAGCCCTGACCTCACTGCTTTTCTGTACCTGCTATCTTATCTGGTTTTCCAATAATTTTCTTATTTTTTTTCTTATTTATAAACTCCTCTTATTATATTTTTCTTCTATTCTTTTTATTAAATCTTGTTATATCTTACTATTTTAATCAAATTTTATGTATTTTTGTTAACTTTTTATTTTCAATGAATTTTTTAAATTACAATTCTCTTGACATCTCAATCAATAATAATCCCTTAACAACGTAACAACACCCAAACAAAATAATTTTTCAAAAAAACATCTTAATAAAAAAATACTTAATCTAGACAACCAATTTAAAAATCATGGATCATGTTCCAATATTTCATTGAAAGAACGTGCCCATGAAGAAAAATCCATATCAATATATATATATATATATATATATATATATATATTATATATATATTTACAGTTATCCTGATGAAGAATTAAAATAAATTCGAAAGATTGATACATTCTACAAAGAGTTTTACTAACCTTGGCCAACATTGACTACATCCCCAGATTCTTCCAACGTCTTCGTTGGAGGGTCAACCATAAAATTCTGTATATAGTCGATTCAGATAGAAGTGTCATCAAGTGGGCTGGGTACGTGTGAGATCATCTTTAACTTTATTACTAGATTCAATGGAAACAGAACTTTAATTAGGGAATTATATGTCATTGCGATGTGTCAAAATGTTTATAAGGTGGGTGGACCATGGATGGCCACTCTAACGAGTAAAAGCTTTTTATTCGTTTATTTACTATATAAATGAAGAAAACAAATCATTAAGTAATACTTTGTTTTATTGTGCACTATACAAATTACTTTTTTTTTACCTAACTTTAATCACTATTGATTAAATTCAAGTTTTATTAGGCTCTTCCAAATGGCTTTGCAAGGAACACGGCTCCAAGGCCAATATTATACATCAGGCGTAAAACTCAGAAATAGAGTTAAAACAATAAATGTATCCACTTTTACTAAAACTACTTATTAAGCTCTTTCATTTAAGCAAAACATGAAATGCTCAATATATTTTTATCATCTATAAAAATTCAACGAACATTATTTGAACACCATGGTATAACTAAGAACATATTAATAAAAAATATTTAAAAATAATAGTAATGAGTTTTATATTAGCATCAAATAATTTGCCAACGCGTTTTATAATGAAATTAAAAACTTACATTTTTATCTAAAATGGTCTTCTTATGGGTCCGTTCTTTGTAAGGCCAAAATGTTCCTGAGAAGGCCAAACTAACAATTATTACTAAGTACTTATTACTTAATGATTTGTTTTCTTCATTTATATAGTAAATAAACGAATAAAAAGCTTTTACTCGTTAGAGTGGCCATCCATGGTCCACCCACCTTATTTATATCTAATTTATACGTTTATGGTTTGTAAATGTTCCTTGTAAGGCCCCTGTACCATAGCAAGGCCAACCGTCAAATTTTTGAGTGGCCGTATAAGGAACCACCGGCTTTCTTAGGAACACTACCCATATTTTAACTTAAATTGAGTCAAAACTATGTTTTTCTTTCTTTTGTACCAAAAACATATCCTTAGACGACAATTCACAGTAAAAAAAAAGTGTGAGGTGTCAAGGGACACCCGGATGGAACGAAGTTCCTTTCGATTAATTAGTGAAGGAATTAGTAATTTGTAAACATAACAGAGTGTTTATACATACATAAGCACTTATTATTGTCTGTATAAAATCTCTACTTACCTAACAGTTCGTTTCTTTTAACAAAAGTGTCCATTTATACAATACCAGAGCTTTAAATAACACATCTTTTTAAAATTACTTTTTATAATTTAAAACAGGAATTAACAATTCAATACAAAAAATTTAAAATTAAAATATTTGACAGTGACTGACAGTTAAGGTAATTTGACGTAGTCAAGTTACGAACTATTTTTAAAATGTTTATGAATTTATTAATTTATAAAAACAGGATGAAATAAAATATAATACTATTATAGGTAATTATGTTTTTTTCTACAGTATTTTCTTTTTAATGTACATTTTCTTTTAATTTAAAATAGTGTCTTTTTAATTGTAATATATCTATCTATGAGAGAGAGGGAGAGAGAGTTATTTATTTTTTGGTCTGTGAGAGAGAGAAACATGCGTGTGTCGGTGCATTGTGTCGGTGCATAGTGTCGTGACAACTTTTGGTATGAATTTTTTTGGGCTAGCTCCTAGCGTCAGTCGTAACTGTTCGTAACGCGCGAAAGGGAACTTCGTTCCAAAAATAGGAGATATCAATAAGTTATTGCCTACAAACTTACGTTTTATTGAGCGCGGGAATAACAATTGCAACGTCGACAACCGAAGTCTACGGAACGTGAGATTGCAATAACAAAATAGCGGCGCAATATACTCGTCGCCGCGTCTGTGGCCTTGAGTTTGGTGGATCTTAGTGTGTAGTAGATGGAATATGTCAAGACATGCCAATAACTACGATTTTTTAATAGATGGCCTTCGAAGGAGCGTGGCCTTCCATGGTCCACCCACCTTAGTTATATTAAGCATATGTAGCAATCTGATCACAAGCTGGCTAATATTGCGATTCAAATTTCACTAAACGTGGGTGCTGCCACTACAAATTTGAATTTTCCAGAGACTACTTGATCACACTTCTATTTGAATCAACTATATATATATATATATATATATATATATATATATATATATATATATATATATATATAGCGGCTGCTAAACTTGGAATTCCAAGTTTAGCAGCCGCAAAGGAAGCATCACTTGAAAATGCCAGCTGAGATGTTGGCGAAACGTCGTGAAGACACAAACAACCAACGGATTGAAACCCGGAACACCACTACTGTTCATATATATATATATATATATATATATATATATATATATATATATATATAACGAAATACTGAAATAGAACCTTTTTGCCAGATTGGATATACATAATATATACTTCTATAGGTTGAAGCCGAGCCAAACAATGATGTCGTATTGTAAAAACGGATGAAATGAGTACACTTTGGGTTTGAGTGTGGGGTGAAGATTTCGTTTTTGGAGGCCGTTTGGTCGTTTGAGTAATAGTTAAAGTGTAAACACTTGTTTTAGTGCATGCTTGATGCAATTGAAAGTCCAAGCAACGAATGAGAGACACAAGAAACAAGTGGTTGCAAGAGTAGCGTTGGCTTACTCGAAAGAGTCAAGAGAAGATTCGTTAATCCTTTTTGCGGACCGAACCTAACATCAGAAGCTTCGCTTTAAGAAATAATCTGGGAAAATAGATTGTCCATATTTTAAATTCAGATCAATAGTTACAAATTTAGTTTAACTATTATTGATGAAACTGTTTTTATTCGGTAAATTAAACTCAAAATTAAAAAAGTGAGAGGTGTCAAAGGACACCCGGATGGAACGAAGTTCCTTTCGATTAATTAGTGAAGGAATTGTAATTTGTAAACACAACAGAGAGTTTGTATATACATAAGCATTTATTATCGTATGTATAAAATCTCTACTTACCTAACTCTATCAACAATATCCGGAACTTGTGCAGAAACATTGTCAGGATACATTATTGTTTTTATTTTCTATTATTTTAACATTTATTATCTACAAAAAACCTGTATAAACTTAACAAAGTCGCGACACTACTACACTGTTCAAAGCAAAATAGAAAAAAAAAGTAAAAAAATTGCAGTTTTTCTGCTCGCTATAATGTTTGCAATTGGGGACGAAACACATCACCATTTTTACTGCAACAGAATACTATTTAATAGTTAAAGAATACATAATTATTTACAAGATTACCATAATAAAATTTATAAACTTTGAAACAAAACATAACCTCAATTCCACTAAAATGCATATAAAATTTAAACACTTACACTAACTTTCAATGTTTATTCACTATCACAAATTGGATACAATAGGTCGTATGAAAAGTGTCCGGAAAACGTTAAGATTTTTGATTAGAAACCACTACAAGTCATAGAAAAATCTTTTTTATAATTCACGTTCACAAAGTTTCTATTTCGACACTAAAAACAGTATCGAAATAGATTCATTGTAACACTGTTTTTGGTAACTTTTTGTTTTACACAATTGGTTGCACTGCACTGTTTTGAACGAAAGAGTTCAGGTAGTAAATCAAGAAGTATGTTGTAGTAAATTATTAACTACATTATCAGCGTTATTGCTAAATTCGGAATATTTTATACAAATTTGACAAACATTCTAATTTAAAATCATTAAAACTGACAAGTGTCAAAACTGTCAAGATTGCCAGCATAAATAAATATTTCGAAAAACTCTCATTTTACTTTTTTTTATACTTTTAAAAGTTCATTATAAAAAATAGTATGTAACACTCGAGTTACAATGACGGTTTGTAGTACTCGTTCTTTGCGAAACTCACCGCTTCGCGGTTCGTTTCACAAACTGAACTCGTACTACGAAACCTCTGTCATTGTAACACTTGTATTACAATATACTATTATGGCATTTTCAATACAAATATGTTTTGTTTGTAGTTTTGTGTTTTGTTTAGAAATAGAAAGATTTGCAAGCTCCTCCCATAGCTGACGTCACACTTTTCTATGCATTGTATTATATCTATCTATGAGAGAGAGGGAGAGTTATTTATTTTTTGGTCTGTGAGAGAGAGAAACATGCGTTTGTCGGTGCATTGTGTCGGTGCATAGTGTCGTGACAAATTTTGGTATGAATTTTTTTAGGCTAGCTCCTAGCGTCAGCGTAACTGTTCGTAACGCGCGAAAGGGAACTTCGTTCCAATAACATTTACAATATTAACCAATAAGTTGAATAGTTTTCTTTTATAGTCGTTTCTATTAAATACTTAAAATTTTTATTTTATTTGATGTCAGTCGAGAACAACGTAGGTGTTGTTGAGTTTTAATGTAACCCTAATTGGTTTATATTGCCTTCATATGTGTTAGATTGTTTTATTTATCTATATCTATATCATCATTAATTTCACTTATATTAAAATTTTATAATATTCACAGCTATTTGTTTAATTCTTATTGACATTTGATGATGATCGAACTTATTTAGTTTTACCCTGTAATTTCAAGTTTAAATATTCTGTGTTTTTAATAAACTGTATTTCTTGCAAGATAATTATAAATATTTTTATTGTAAATTTTACCTATGTTTAAAGAATTTTAATTTTAGAATACCAAATAGCACACTAACAAACTCTATCATTATTTGTTTCTATTTACAATCTAGTTTTATGCATTACAAAAACATGATACATTTTAAATTTTCCCCTCAAAAACCCACTCAATCAACGCATTCCCTTTGGGAATCGTTCCTGACTGCATCGACATATTCCTGCGGGATTGGGATGACATTTCTGCATTGTGCGGAGTCTACGTATACAATGTCGAGGTACCGCAGACAAAAACCATTTTTCCAAATGGAATTTGAGGCGTGTTGAGCCGCAATTCCATCGAATAACCAATCGTTCAATTTACCCTTTATCGGTGCGGCTTATTACCGACACTATACTATCAGCGTTCACCGAAATCAAAAAGTAATTTGCAGTAACGCTACATCACGCCTCGGAGAGAAATTTTTGAAGAAGAAACACGGATTACGGGCACAGTTGTCTCTCAGATAAATTGATAGAGATGCCAGTTGGTTTTACAGCTACATACAATTTTACCAGTGTTAATACAAAATATGTATTTTATATAAAAATACTTAGCATCTCTGTTTATGTATTCTTTTGAAATACACTTTTTACAGTAGTTTAATTATTTGCGATATGTGTCATAAAATTGTTTAAATCGAACAAACAAGAAACGACAGTGCAGAAAAATTGAAAAATCAGACATCCGAGAGAAATCAAACCTGCGATCTTTAGCAATAACCGAAAACGTATTAGTAGGTATTGCGGCGATATGGTTACCCCCCAGTACTGCCACCTTCGCTAGTCATTTTTCCATTAGAGACAAAACAAGACATGTTCAAAATCAGTTAAAGTAATTCAAAAGCGATTAAAGCAGTCCAAAAGCTGTTAAAGCGGTTCAAAACCAGTTCAAAAACAGTGAAACTGGTTCAAAACCAGTTCAAAAGCAGTTAAAGCGGTTCCTGAACCAACATACCTACATGTTTAATAGAGACTTAAAGAAACGAATTATATAATACCCATGTTTATAGTGCTTTAGTCACGGATGATCTTAGCGGTAAATCGGCGTTTTTGATCATATCTTGATTCAACTCAAGCCATCTATAACACCCATTTAATTCATCCCTAAGCATAAATATGACTTTCATGAGAAAGATATTATTTGTGAAATCTACAATTGAAATTTAAAATTCGTAAGTCATTTTTGTGTGTTAGTTGTAACATTTTTTCAATTTCTCCTTAAGGTTATTTCTTGATTGCCCTTTTTCTAAAATTCAAAAATCTTAAAATAACTAAATTACTAAAAATCTATGGTTTTGGTCCCCAAACCGAATAAAAATATAAAACGGGCCACAAAAAAATGACTCATTTTTCTCTCTGATTAACGTCATATTTGTCCTTAGGAGAGAAATTAAATGGGGGGTACCTCCATAATGGGGGGTATAGACGATATTAGATAAAACAAAAACACCGACTAACCACTAGGACCATTCGCGGCCTAGCTGATACTTAATGAATAATCCGGGATATACGAATTCCTAACCGAGGTCATAAAATTTGGGGATTAGTAAGTAATTCGGTAATCCTATGTCCGAATTCCTAACTCAACATCTTCTACCTGATCTTGGCGACTACTTTAGATTTCTTAATGAGATTGTATTTATGTATATATTTATTTTAACTATTTTTTATATATTGAGATGATATTAGTTACTATGTTATATTAAATAAGAATGTAGAAGGAAAATCTAATGGAAAGTAGAGAAAGGAGATTTTCTTATTTCGAGTCAGAGCGCAAAATTAGTAACATTGGGATTGATTATCATCATCTTCTTCATAATTCCTAAAAAAGAAAAAAGAAAATAGAATAATAAGAAAAAAAATATACAAATACATTTCAAAGATTTTTATTTAAAGATTCAAAAATGATTAATCTACATTATATAAAGTTTTGATAATTATGAAATTGATAAATGGGTAAAGTAGATAATTAAAAGTTTATAAAATTGCCAATACGTTAGTAATCAAACATTAATTTTAAATGAATTAGGGGTGTAAGTAAATGAGAAAATTAAATTATAAAAAAAAAGACATCACAAATAGTTAAAATACATGTTAAAACTTCTACTTACTTTTAAATAATACGTATTTACCAACCATATTCTAATTTATTAATAGTTCAAATGCCAAATGAAATATTCTGAAAAAGAGAAAATTATTAGTTTGTAGTGCTAGTAAATTTCATAAGAATATAAAAAAAAATGATCATTGTTTTAAATTGTAATATTGAATCAAGAATTAGATTTTGTTAATAATTTTATTTGAATAAGAAATTAGTAGGCGATTAGATGGAAAAGATGTATAGATTTAAGTTTGTTGAATTTGTCATTTGTTTTTTTTGTTGATTCTGATAGAATCTCTCTTGTTTTCGACCTTCTGAAGAGGAAGGATGTAAAAAGTTTCGATGAAGATTTTTTGTAAAAATTATGATGTTAAAAGAAAGTTAAAAGGAGATTAGTAAGATTTATATTATAAATAATTAGTTAAGAAGTTTGTAGAAGAATCTCTCTTGTTTTTCTGGTTGTTGAAAGAGAAGTTGTATTAAAAATTTGCTCCGTAAAAATTTGAGTTTTTTATTAAAATACTGATAAAAGAAAGTCTAAAAGTAGTTAAAAGTGATAACAAAACGTCCAGGAAGGTATTGATAAAAGCTGGTAAGAAGTAAAGTTTAATTTTATGAAAAAATAAATGGTTAAAATTGTTGCTGAGTAGTTAATCGTTATAAATGCTTCCTGAATTGATTTAAAGAAAGATACTCCAGTTTCTAACAAGAAAGTATAGCATTATTGTACTTACCTTTGGATGTAAAAGCTGATTGTGTAGTAATTAGAAGAAATCTTATTAGTAAAATTTCCAATGTTCGTTATATCATTGCTGTCCTGGTAACATAGGCCTGTTATTAAAAAGGGGATCCTAAGGCTTGGCAGACCGAAGAGAAAACAAGATCTTCATAAATGGTATCACTCTTCCATTATTATCAATAAAGAACTTTTCTGTTGTTTGATTTTTATGTATATATTGAACATTTAATTTCACTGTATCACTCTTTAAATAAGTTATTTTTCACTAGTCGATAAGTTTAAGTTGATTTAATATTTATAAAATTCAGAATTTTTCATTTCATTGGATTCAATTACATCTGGGGTTGAAAATTGTAGTTATAAACTGTCAACAGTATTAAAGAAAAAGTAAGGTTAAGCTCCACATAGAGGGATTTTGCAGAAAACGTAAATTGGTATATAATAGTGAAGTTTTAAAATCATTTTGTTGAAAGTTTTATGTTAGTTGATTTTGAATTTATTGATTATCTGAATATTTGAACTCTGACCTTGACATAAGAGAATAGCCGGTAGCATATTTAATTAATCATATTAAAAAATAATTACATTGAGTTAATTCTTACCTATTCACCATTTATATTTAAAATTCAAAATTAATTGAAGGTAAGGAAAATTTTATAGCATAGTGATTGATATTATCAAAACATATTATCATTATTATTCATATATGTTATAATATATATATTTTGACATGTATGTATGTACATATTTTATCAAATTAATGAAAATAAATATATATTTGCAATTTTGAAATTTCTTTAATTTTATTAATCACACAAAGTTAGACAAAAATTACAAAAATAAATATATAATGGCAATTTTGAACTTTTTTTAATTTTATTAATCACACAAAATTAGAAAAAAAAATACTTCAAACAGTTTACCTTCTACTATACAGGTTATCTTCACTAAAAACGTTCACTTCAAGATTTTAACGCGCGATACTTTTACGACTCAAATTTAATCGTATAAAAAAAAAATAATGTAAAATTTTCCAAAACACATTTCGTTTTTAAAATTTTGAAGACTATTTTAGATTTATCAAATTCAGAATGCAATAATATACAATATTGCAGTTAGAAATTCGGACATAGGATTAACGGAGAGGGTCTGAGACCGGTAGCTCAGCTGGGGGTCGATCGTAATGATCTGACCATAGTTAGGAATTCGGTACTACCCGAATAATCGACCAGTCGGTATCTGTCGAAATACAGACCATAATGACAATTTTTCATAGTGAGTTATTTTTTTCTGGACTCCGGTTTAAAACCAGCTTTAAAAGCAGTTAAACCGCTTAAAAATCAGTTAAAAATCGGTTAAACCGCTTCAAAATCTGTTCATAGACCAGTTAAAGAACCAGCTCATCAGCCATGTTTTGTCCAAATTCACGTGTTAGACCATAAACAAATTAAAGGGACGTGCAATCTTATTATGTAGTGGTGAAAATAGGAACTAAACCAGCTGGTAGCGCGAAAAGCGGAAAAGTAGTTATAACCGTATAGTGCCTTAGTAAGTACTAGTAGTGTTATTTTAATATAAATTTAAAGTACTTTAAGCATACAAAGGGTGTAGAGATAGAGTATAGTGAAGATCTTTAAAGATGGTGCGCTGGATGTCGGAACTTGTTGCCAACTTTATATTAGGCATCAACACATCTGTTCTATTATCTCTGGTTTTGTGGTTGACATTGGACAAAACATGGCTGACGATAATACCTATGTTTATAGTGCCTTACCGTGACATAGCAATCTAAGGTGCTATTGACTATAAATAGAGATAGCAGATTCGATTTCTGCTGGATGTAATATTTGGTCAATTACTCTTTAATGCCATTTCTTGATTGTTTATTTTTTAAATTTTAATAACGCTTTTTTATAGTTTTATTTTTTTAAAGACTACTTTTTTAAACTTTATTGCATTTTTAGTATCATTAAATTCTATTAATCAAAATAAGTGACAAATAATTTTTACTGTTTAAATTTTTTTAATCTTTGCTAAACGAAATTATTCTTAGACGGTCACTTGTAACAAACTTGCTAATTTGCCAATTAAGAGAAATCCTTTAATGTTTGAAAGTATTTTGATTTTTGTGCTTAGACTTTAAGATGGTTTGTAATAGAATAAGGTGTAAAGTACTTAAAAACCTTTTTTGTAAATAAGTTCTGCGTCAGCTTTTGAAATTTGACGTTTTTACCTCTTTGGATTCTGGATATCAGGATATCCACATTTTTCATGTTTTTGAAATACTATTTTATTCTCAATTTGGCGTTTGTATCTCTTATCGAGAGAAACACCAAAATATTCTTGTTTTTCTGGTTATGAAAAAGTATAAATATAAATTTTTCGAAAATTAAACTTTCTTGAGATAAATGCAATTTCCTTACAACTATAAATCATCGCTATAAAATTATAATGGATAACACAATTTAAAAAAAGTGTGCACATGTTTTGTATCGCATTTTCAGTATTTTATTAAAACGATAACTCTATTTGCTCACATGTACAAATTGTTATCAGCAGAGTGCCAATAAAAGGTATCAAAAACACATTCCTCTATCATTACTTGATATTTGCTAATTAGCGAAATAAACCTCTTTTTGCCACGTCTGTGAAAATTTAAATTTTCTATAAAATGCATCGTTGCCGAGTCCTGGTATATCCAGAACATAACAGGAATGAAAAACCGCGTCCTAAACTTGTAATTAACGTTTACGTCTCGAACAGGCAGGCAAGCAGGCATTCATTCAAACCGTCACATTCAACACTATTCCAACACCAAACCGTCACGTCATACTGCCTTTAAAATACTCAGAGGCGTGTAGGTAGAAGAAAATCAACAAAAAAATCCTGAAATAAGTGATAAGCAGTAACAAAGTGACGCATGTCTTTGCTAACTTTAAAACGGTATATTGTTATTAAAAATCTTCGTGGCAAAAAACACTTATTTCAATAACAATTAATACTTATAAAAGATCTAAAATTTAGAAATGGTACTTCCTGCCGAAATGTATATAACTTGCATAAATTTACCATTAGGGTTATGTTCAAGTTTAACACTTTATGAATCCAAAATATTATAAATTCTCCAGAAAAACTGATTTGCATTTAAATCGATACACTACTACCACTTGTATAAACAAAAATAGTATCAATTAACCAATATAATTTTAAATTCTTTGGACATAAATTGTATTCTTTGGAACATCATTCCAGAGATACAACTAAATGGATATTGAAACTTGGAACAAAAAAGTATAAACATTAATCACAAAATCACAAATGTCTTTGCTAAGTGGATGAAAAACAATACAACAACCACATTCCAGGTCAACAGCTTAGTAAAATAGTTATTTATGAAACAGTTCGTTAAGTATGCTTTTTGCGCACGCACGCGATGTTTAAAGCACGAGCGAAGCGAGTGCTATATATCGCGTAAGTGCGCAAAAAGCACTTCACGCACAGTTTTATACAATATTTTATCTATGATAATCAAACAAAAAATAATTACAAGAAAGCAATTTATTTTCAATTCATTTACAAGATACTAACAAAACTAATGCTCTCATAGCAACACCATGGCAACGCGAATATATTTGATTAAATGAAGGTGTGTCAAAAACAGAGCGAAAAAGTAAATCCCATTAAAAATACATTGTTATTTCACGCACACTTTTAATCCTTCGCGCACTGCTGTCTATAATGACAGTTTTCACGAACTAAAAATTGATACATAATATGAGGTAGAGTAGATAAAATGCTTTTCTGTTGTTAAAAGTTTACGCGTAATAGTACTGAACTACGAGCGAATATCTATTGGTGCGTGCCTTTGTTTAAAAATACTACTTCGGTTTTGAATGCTAAAGATATGAACCAATAAAATATTATTTAGAATTTGAATACTGAATACAATTGACAATTAATGTTTCATCAAAATAAAGTTGATGCGCTTAGTGAAACGGACATAAGTGTAAAAACTGAAAGTTAGTATCGTGACGCTGAAATTGCCTGCGAGAATAGTAATCGGTACTTATACATATTAATACTTTTCCTGTAATTCAGTTTGTAGAGAGTTCTTTGCAACATAAAGTTCTAAACTGTTATTAGTAAGACTGTGATTTTATGGAATTGTTTAACTAAATAAAAACAACAAGCAATCTTTGGAAACTTTATAAAGTATGAAATATCAATAATTTTAAATAATTTTTAAAACTATGCTCCTCATGAAAGATTCAAGCGATTGTGCTAAACTTTAAAAACACGACATCATTATAAGATTTAATTGTATGAAAATTGGGAAATTTAAAAAAAAAGTTAAAAAATCAGAAACTTCATAACAAAAATCGTAAAAAGTTTTAACATTTATAGTAATAATAATAATAATAAGAATAGCTTTATTGCCCAACAGATCAAATCCCTTTGCAGAGCAATGGACCAAAAAAAAAAAAATATATTAAATTATTATAGGTGATAGATAATGTAAATTAAAGAAAATAGTTATTTATGATATGAGTGTTAAAAGTGACGTTTTATTTTGTGAGTGAAAAAGTTTGTGAAATGAGCGGAGCGAATTGAACAATTTCACGAACAAAATAAAATCACTTTTAACACAAATACCATACAATGTTTTTTGTACAACTGCCCTATTTTGATAATGAAATGGGCGAATTTGCAATGACAATAAACTAAACCGTGTTAAAAGTAAACTAAACCGTGTTAAAAGTAAACTGAAGCGTGTTAAAAGTATTTTTAACACGCTGCCATGTAAACAGTCAATTTTAACATTGTTTGCTATCATTAAAAGTGTCACTTTTAATGACAGTTGTACAAAAACATTTTTTAAAGAAATAATTAAGCAACATCATAGTTAGCAGCAGCGATTGCTTTTATATTACTTAAACTATCCGTGAAACTGTCAGCAGAATTACAATATAAATTGAAGTTATTACACATAACATTGACAGGTGAATTTAACAGTATGTTAGTTCTAGACCTAGCACAGTAAAACGTTAGGTGTTTCCTGTAACTATATTGGGGAACATTTATATTAATTTTTGCTAAAATAGTAGGACAATCAATTATTCCTAACATAATTTTACGTAAACCGGTCAAAGAGGCAAGAATTCTTCGAAGGTCAAGACTCTCCATGTTAAAGCTATCTAAAAGTAGTTGGTAATCGAAGCCACTCTCAGGATACACACCATTTACCTTAAAACATAAATTTTTCAAAAATTTCCTTTGAACACCTTCAATATTAGTCATATGAATATTATAGCAGGAATACCATATGATTGAGCAGTATTCTAGCTTAGCTCGAACGTATGAATAGTATAGTGTCTTTAATACTCTAATGTCCCTAAAACCACGGCAATTCCGTACAATGAATCCATACATTTTTCTTGCATCACTAACCTTTATATTAATATGCTCAGCAAAACTTAGTTTTGAGTCGAAAGTGTCATCAAGATCATTGGTAGAGGAACAGTGTGACAAGACTAGACCGTTGATATTGTAATGGAAATTTACTGTAGATTTTTTCTTAGTGTATGTCACCACTTTACATTTAGATACATTCAGCATTAACGCATTTTCCTCACACCAACATAATAAAGCATCTAGGTCTTGCTGAAGTGCTATACAGTCCTGAGTGTCTAGGATTGATAGATAAAACTTAAAATCGTCAGCAAAAATAAGTCTACAAGACTTTATGCGAAAATTATGAGTAAGTTAGACTCTGTGGACTTTTTGTTTAAAAAATCGTGCTGTGAGGGTGATATTAGATTGCGAACAGATGGAAATATCTTATCATGAAAAACAAACAAAAAAAACATGAAAATTGGAAAAAATTAAAAATGATTCACTTTTGCTTGCAGAATAGAAGCATAACTTCCACGACTTCCTATTTTTTTATGGCGCCCTGGTTAAATAATAGTTAAAATAACTATATATTTATAGAGAAAATAAATTAAATGTGGCAAAATGTAGTTTTATGGATAACAGAGACTAGCTATTCAAATCCTGACATATAATTTGTCTAAAGGCCATCTCACCCGCTGCTGGTATCGTTTCGGTGCCATCAAGTTGACTGACGTTACATTTACACTTGCCGACGAAACGTAGCGGAACGTTAGTTTGCTTGCCCGTCCTCCAACTTTGGGTGTTTGGGTGTTATATTCGCTTGTTTATTTACCTCTTTTTCTCTCTCGCCCGTACCCGATTCTCTTCATTCATTGTTTAAGCCAAAACTTGCTTTAAACAGATGTAAATTCCAGATTTCTGCCGCTGCCATTCAGAGGCGTATGCAGTTAAAAATTCGGTTACATTTCCATTTTTAAATGAGCTGTAGAAAAACTCAAAAAAATAATAATCTAATAAACAACAGGTTTTGTTTTAGAAATACTGTTGGAAACTTTGAGCAATATTTCGTAACGAACTATTTTTTGGTATATTTTTAATGTGTATTATAAATTAATGGTGTGGTGCCAGTATAAAAATTACTACATTTATCATATTATTAATTCCACTTTCTTACAATATATATTCAATAGTTCATGTTTTACTTCCTTTTATGATTTGTCTAAATCCATCTGAGTTTTAATAATTGTTTGGTAATTCCCTCAATTTTTATTGTATAATTTTATCTTAGGTACATATTTCATGAGTTAACAGAGGAAGGCGATTTTTTTCTTTATTTGCTGCCTTTTCTTTTATACGGCTGTTACTTTCTTTAATTTCTTAAGTGGTGAGATTTTGAATATATGTATTTATCAGTTGGTTTCCTTATTTTTTTCAGAGCATTGCAGTTTCTTTCTGTCTCTAACTAAATCTTTCTCTTCTATAGAAGGAAGAATAGTTCATGGGGCTGCTACTATTGTAACACTTTTTTTATCGATTGGGAAATAGTCTTTTACTTAATCATTGTAGGATTGTATCTATTGTTCCAGGTCACTGGTTTTTGTTTTTCTGAAGAAATGTTAGTTTCTTTAGCTGTGCCATAAAAAATTATTGTTAATAATTAATAATTTAAATATTATAGTTAAACAAAAAAAGAAGTCAACTTGTTTTTGGAACCATTGAAAACTCTGAGGTGAAAAAGTTAAATCGGTCATGTGTTCCAAGATGTCTGGGAATGTCTAGGCAAATTAAGTGAACAAGGATAAAATAACGTTGTTACCCTCTTATGGGTTCCAGCACACATAGGAATAGAAGGAAGCGAAACAGCAGATAAGCTGGCAAAAAAGGAGCCCTACCCCTTTATTTGTAACCAGAACTATCTTGTGGAATCAGTAGTAGTACAGTCTTAGAAAAAAATAAGGAAATAAGTGGATAGAGAAAAATCCAATTGCTTGAACCATCTATAAGAACTTGGACAACTGAAGACTCTCCTGGGCAACTATAACCAGAAGACATCTATCAGCTCTCTACACCTGAGTAAAAACAACCTCCGTATTATCACGGGAATATTAACAGCGCACTGCCGATTAAAAGGGACACGTAGAGAAACTAGAATTTTAGGGTTAGATACCTAGGATCATACGAAATAGAAGAGAAAGATCTCCCTAACGATATCTCAAACTTTCTAATAAAGATAGGGCTAGAAGAGCTAATATCAGTCTAAGGAAACAGAATTATAGCAAGAAAAGGAGACATTAAAGTTTTTACAGGTCGCAGGTGTATCTGTCACCCCCCACTTACGCACATACAAAGATACATTATTTAGTTAAAATATATATTAAATTTAAATTTAACGATCTAGAAAGACTAAGCCCAATAAAGACGCTCATGGGAAACTAGAACCAGAAGAGATTTTTCAGCTGTCTACACCTTAGTAAAAACAACCTCCGTATTATTATGGAAATATTAACCGGGTACTGCCGAGTAAGACGACACATGAAAAAACTAGTATTGGTAGATGAAGCAAAGTGGAGATTCTGTAAGGAAGAGGACGAAACCTCAATACACATACTCTCAGAATGCATTGCATTACGTAATTCTAGAGACAGATAACTAGAGTTATACGAAATAGAAGAGAAAGATCTACCAACCTTGAAGCCCGACGATATCCCAAAATTTCTAAGAAAGATAGGACTAGAAGAGCTGCTGTAAGTCTGAGGAAACATCAGAATTATAGCAAGAAAAGGGGACCACAATAGATTCTATAGTTCGTAGGTCGTAGGTGTATCTGTCACCCCTAATTTTGCTCATACATACATAAAATGGTAAACTTATTTTTTAACAAATTTTGGGTAATAAGTAACTATAAAAAAATTATAATATGACAGCAACACAAAATCTTTATCGAGCAAAAATTACACCACTGAATGTTTACATAAGTAATCCATAAAATAAGGGTAAAATTACCATAAAGTTATTATTTTCATAAATATAATTTTTATTATATAAATAATAAATGTGTTTATAGTTGTTTTTGTTTCGATTTTCTATGAGAAATTTATGTAGGTATGTAAATCCGTTATTATCCTTTTATTTTACACCCTCAGTTTACTTACCTATCTCTGACCTAATAATTTCTTACTAATTCTAATTACATACTTGCTAATATTATCTGTACTTTAAAGAATACAAATTTGTGATATCTTTTTTTGCTTAGTCCGTTTGTGTGAAATTATCACAAATCGTTTGTGTGATGCATGATGTGTAAGAAGAACAATGAATTTTTCTTCACGTTTAGTTCAGTTTTGGAAAGTGGTCTAAATACAAATAAGTCGGTGTACCTGAGCTAGTGAATTATTAAAAAAAATGTGGAATCCATATTTCTAAAAAAATAAATAAATTAAAATAAAAACTGATTAATCATTTTTTTACACATTTTATGATTAGTTATAACCGCTTTTTAGAAAGTTTTTTATATTTTCGCCGTGTTCTGTGTCTCTGTGTCATTCCGTGGAATTTGTAATCGAATTTAAACCTATTTCCCGACTACCTAGAGCTCTGAAATTTTCAGGATAGCTAAGAACTGGATGACAATGCATGTTTCAAGTGTGTTTAGGCATATACATAGATTTCGAAATTTATACCGAATTGATATTAAACATGATCTAAGTTGTGTATAGATAATATTATTTTGAAAGTTATTAAATAAATCGTTCGTAGCGTAGTTGGTTAGGCTGCGGATCAGTCCACTTGTGACAGTTCTGTTATGTTATCATAATGGGCTCGATTACGCGACAGAGAAGTTTTTTTTTTCTTTTTTTTTTGTTCTTACATGTGAAAACAGTAATTATTATTTTAACTGGTAATAAAATAAACTGTTTTAGAAAGTTTTTAGATACAACTACCCTTGATTTTGTTAACAAGGAAACAATCTTCTCTATGATCAATTACAGCGTTGTATGACTTAATATTTTTACAATGTCAGGGATGCTGTGCATTGTTGAGATGACACAAAATATGACCTATAAATCAGTAAAAAACTTTCTATTATAAAAAGTTCTTTTTGTAAATTGTGCTTATTTTAATGTTACAATAGTATATTGTAATCCAAGTGTTACAATGACAGGTTTCGTAGTACGAGTGCAGTTTGTGAAACGAACCGCGAAGCGGTGAGTTTCGCAAAGAACGAGTACTACAAACCGTCATTGTAATTCGAGTGTTACATAATATTTTTTATAATGAACTTTTAAAAGTATAAAAAATAAATAAAATGAGAGTTTTTCGAAATATTTATTTATATTGGCAATCTTGACACTTTTGACACTTGTCAGTTTTAATGATTTTAAATTTGAATGTTTGTCAAATTTGTTTAAAATATTCCGAATTTAGCAATAACGCTGATAATGTAGTTAATAATTTACTACAACATACTTCTTGATTTACTACCTGAACTCTTTCATTGACAATCAGTGCAGTGGAACCAATTGTGTAAAACAAAATTTACCAAAAACAGTGTTACTATGAATCTATTTCGATACTGTTTTTAGTGTCGAAATAGAAACTTTGTGTACGTGAATTATAAAAAAAGGATTTTAAGTAAAATAATTTAATGTAGCAACAATTAGTTACGGTACCTACATGTAAGTGATTTCAATTACTTACAAAATTGATTTAGAATTTTAGGATAGATAACAGGGACCAATATAAGTAAAAACATAAAAGCATGTACTTTTTTTCCAACATGTTTTTAATTACTAGTGGCCCTAAATAAAATCTTTAAACTTTACTTTTACGACGTTTAAAGAAAAATATTTTTTAACAGTGGGTATTTAAATATCGTATAAGCAGATTCCAGTATTTCTATTTTTTGATGTTTTGATGATTTATTTTTCTGCTTGTGTTTACACAGAAATGGATTATTTTATTTTCATGACATAAATTCGTTTTCTAGACTTCTTCATTAAGTTAAATTTTGTATTTGTCTACAAGAACCATTATTTTATTTTTAGAAGAAAACGTTGAACAGATGTATTTATGAATTTTGTTATGCTTGCCAGAAACTTCACGTGAAAAATAAGGCACTAATTAAGTTCCGTCCTCCAAACCACATGTCACAATTTAAAAATTCTACCTTTTGACATTTTTAGTAGTTAAAATGCTATTAATTTGATGAATACTGTTATAAATGCTTTACATACCGCCCGGTTTATCCATAAAATATAGAATGAAATTATGAGACGAGTCTTTAAACGATAATAAAAAATATAATGTTGCATTGATAAACTGGTATACCATCTTTACTTTCCTAACAGTGCATTCCATGGTATGTCATAAAAATTAATTAAACAAGCATACTAAACCTCATTAAACTAGAGTTTTTAGTTAGGATCTCGAATATTGCATAATAAACAAATTTTTTTTTCTTCACAAAAAAGTACATCAATCAGACGTTTTAACCATCTCTGTTAAAAATAATTTGCAGGTAACTTTCTGTAATAAATGTTAGAATATTCTAACAAACCTACTTGTTCGAAATTAATATTGCTTAAAAAGAATGTAGGTACTAAAATATTTTATCTACGCCCATTTCTCTAAAAATGCCAAAAACAGTAAGCCGTACTTTATAATACTGAAATAATCAGAAAGTGATTTCTTTTAATAAAATTGAAAGAGGCCGATTTACCTGAGTAAGGTAGCTTTTGGCGTGTGATAGCGGATTCGAATCTAATAATAGATTCATCAGTATCTAATTTTTTTATTTTGTATTTATTTGCTAATTATTATATTTATAGAATTTTTAAATACATCTTTTTATACCAGCTGTAATCCATATTTTGTTAAGTTAAAAATAACAAACTTAGAGTTAATTGTACCAACTACTCTTGTACCAACTACTCTCACAGCCCGCTCATTGGTCCAGAGCCGACGTGTGGTATTGCTGTTCGCCAGTGAATGGGCATAGAACATCGGAAGAGCTGGGAAAGAACAGAAGGCAACATACAGTCAAAGAGAATGCTGCAGACACCTACTGGTGCTATAGCGGCAGATACCCTTGGGCTGAGGAGGAAGACCCTGCGGAAAGTGGTTGGCTTTATCAGCGGCCACTGGGTATTCCGCGGACATCTTCATAAGATGCGAATTTAAGTTGAAAACCTCTTATGTAGAAAATGCGGTTAGGAGGAAGAGACAGCCTTCCATGTGATATTCATGTGCCCAGCCCTGCAAGGTCTGCGTGTGAGATCCCTTGGCCTACAGAGATCAAAGGGAAGAACGGGTAACCATAGTCAAAAGGATCTCATGGTTCATTAAAAACCTGGGATTTGACGGGGAATGAGGACCTGTGAATGAGGGTGCACAATAAGCTGTACTAGCTGCGATGCAATCCCATGGTCTACCCCTAAGCCTTGCCCTCTGTTAAAAAAAACTACTCTCACAATACACCTGCGCTAAGTTCAGCTAAAATATAGGAACTAAAATTATATTTAGTTAAAATCTCTGAAAACATATTCATATAGGCTTTTATATTTTATGTTTTCGTGTCGTTGATTATCAATCTGAAGACATTATTACAAAATTCAAGACAGTGGATGCAAAACAGCCGATATACTTTCCAAAATTCCACATTCACACTGAAATATTTTATCAAAATACCCTAATAACAATATTGTAGGCTAAACTACCAACCAATCACCCCCCACACTCAGTAAATCGAAACACTATACAAAAAAACTTGATCCTCAGAAATCCAGGATATTCAATATAATAAAACCCTAAACCGTAATACCCGGGAATGATATTTCCTGAAAGTTATAATAACCTTAATTGTTAAATCCTAATTCCCAATATTTTGGAATCCCGTAATTTAAAACTTATAATAATATCGTGAAACCTTAAACCCCGATAGTCATTAACCTAAAACCCTTGCTAACAATACGTTATACACTAAAACTGTAAACCTAATACTGAATAACTTAAAACCTTAAACCCTAATATTGAATTTCTTCATATCTTAAATTTCTTGAATTTGGCATATCTGACTTTAGATTCGTGAAAACCGTAACAACCTATACGAAAATGTTTCCAGAGATTTAATTAGATTTGATCTTCCGTTGAGAAGATTTTATGTATTATTAAAGGATTTTTAGAAAGATCTTTTTTACTTTAGGTATACTAAATTATGCATATCTAAGTGATGTGCGTGAGTTTAGATATTCAAAAAACAAAAACCATTATGAATTATGCATAGGAGCACAAAAAAATATATAAAATACCTATTATTTAATAATTTGTTTGTCTTTTAATCTAAATCATATATCTTTGATACTAAATTGTTAAACACCACATTTCCATTATTTCTTTTATCTTTAGCGATATTCATGCCCGAAACGTATAGTTTATCATAACTAATAGGGCCATTTTGGCTCTTCAATGACCGATTCACGTGACATACAATCACAAAACGCGTTCGTCGAATAAGAGAAAGTGCTCAATATTACTCCCAAGACGGTAGTGACTTTAGGTCACTCACACCAAAAAACTTTTTTATCTTTTATCGCCGAAGCGAGATAAAGATAAGATTTTAAGCTATTGGCAGATCGTCGCGGGGCGCTATCAGAAACATTCGAGTGTTGATTTCTTGAACTAAACTTGTGTTGTTATTGGGGGGTTGAAAAATCCTCGTTAACTTGATACGAGTTGTATCAAAATATGCTGTCAGCAAAACTTTTCGGGAAAAATATAATAACAATAAATTAATGTTCCTTTATGGCTATTTTAAGTATTAATAAAAGAAAACGGATATTAAACAGAGAATAAAAATCTTTTTCTATAAAAAAAAATCTGAATTACAAAGATCAAATCCAATATTTTTATGAACTGGTTCCCTCTTATATCAATTTCAGTATTTGTTTTATGTGGTTTTATATATTATTATTTTAGAAACAACTTTCTCTATGCAATCTAAATTGAAATATTTAATCGTTAACAAATCACTTCTCATTTACATGTAGATATAAAACTGACTCCTAAATTTTTCCTCTCACCATACTTGTCAAATTGTTGTATTTATTAACACACTCGATACTATAAAATAAAAATTATATTTATTATTATAAATGAATCTCAACACTTCTTTGCGTAGGTTGTTTTTATAAATCTGAGCAGTAGATAAATATATTTTTATACTTTATTATATTATAATTTATGTTATCCAAAATTAATAATTTATTAAATTCATTATTGTGCTTTCTAATATTGTAAGTCTTTATTACATATTTGGAAAGAAAATTTCTAAATTAAGTGTCATGTTCAACAGTTCTTTTACAAGTTTTTCAGACATGAAGTACTTTGAGTACTTCTATACTATAATAATAATAATCTAAAAAGAAGTGTTACTATAACAATCACATATCATCTATGTATTCTGCTCAGATAGGGTCAAAAAGACTTGGACTATTTAAAAAAACTGGACTTCTAACATAAGTAACTGTTTTCTTGACAACATTTCGCCTTTGACTATTAAACTGAATAAATTGAGTTTTGATGATTCTGATAATGAATTTAAAAGTGAATGTAATAACTCTAGTTAAGTAATGGATAATTTGTAAATAGATAAACTAATACGCTATAATAATATACATATTTTTGAAATTTAGATACTATAAAGACAATAGTATATTGTAATACAAGTGTTACAATGACAGGTTTCGTAGTACGAGTGCAGTTTCTGAAACGAACTGCGAAGCGGTGAGTTTCGCAAAGAACGAGTACTACAAACCGTCATTGTAATTCGAGTGTTACATACTATTTTTTATAATGAACTTTTAAAAGTATAAAAAAATAAATAAAATGAGTTTTTCGAAATATTTATTTATGTTGGCAACACTTTTGACACTTGACAGTTTTAATGATTTTAAATTTGAATGTTTGTCAAATTTGTATAAAATATTCCGAATTTAGCAATAACGCTGATAATGTAGTTAATAATTTACTACAACATACTTCTTGATTTACTACCTGAACTCTTTCGTTGACAATCAGTGCAGTGCAACCAATTGTGTAAAACAAAAAGTTACCAAAAACTGTGTTACAATGAATCTATTTCGATACTGTTTTTGGTGTCGAAATAGAAACTTTGTGAACGTGAATTATAAAAAAATATATTTAATGACATTAAGCAGATACTGAAAAACTGTCGCATCCGGTGGGACTCGAACACCCAACCTTTAGCTCTACGCGGTTACGCTTTACCTACTAAACTAAGGATGCTTTTTGGTCTTTTTAGATTCAACTTATGTCACATGTGACACTTAACTCACTTACTCCTTACGCAAATGTATGCATGACGTTGATGCGAGAGATTTTTTGTCAAATCTACAATTAAAACATCACTTTTTTGTGCCTTGTCGTATATTTCTATTCAGTTATTAATTTTGGTTAGAGCGTCATAGCGTAAAGATTAAGGTTTCTGTTTCAAGTCCTGCCGAATGCAAAATTTTTCAATTCCTCCTTAATGCCATTTAATATATTCTTGTTTGTAAACTTTGTAAATTTCAAAAATCCCATAAGAGAAATCTCAAAAATAATCTATACTTATAATAAATCTGTAGAGAGGTCAATCCTGTACATGAAATATATTTCCAAAATAACTATCAGGGGGTGATTAGGGATCGATACTGATGCCAAAAATGAAATCAGTAAAATTTTTGTCTGTCTGTCTGTATAACCGTTATAGAAACAAAAACTACTTGACGGATTTTAACGAAACTTGGTACAATTATTTTTCATACTCCTGAGCTGGTTATAGGATACTTTAAATCACGCTACAATCAATATAGGAGCAGAGTAGTGAAGGAAAATGTTGGGAAAACCACTTTTACTGTGTGGGGGGAGAAATTTGTATACAACAATCTATACGTCAAGCGAACGACGTCGCGGGTACATCGATATAGAACCCAAAAATGTGGTTAGATTTTTTGTTGTACATCTGTCTGTCTGTCTATCTTTATGTTTGTGCGCGCATCACATGAAAACTACTGATCCGATTCGAATGCGGTTTTCACAGATGTATTTGTCTTCTTTCAACATAACATCTGGTGTATAAAAAATTCTCCTCCCACCCCTTTAACGGGGTGAGTGAAGAAATTTTTAAACAACAATCAACACGCCACGCGAACGACGTCGCAGGTACACCTAGTACTTTAATAATATACATATTTTATCACATCTAATCTAATTATATTAAATTTATTATAAAGTTTAGATTTTTCGTCATTTCAAATATTTTCATTTCTCATGATTTGAAATTTGTTATAAATTGTATAATAATTTATTAAATTTGTTTAACAAAAGTACCAAGTACCTAATATTTTATTAAGGACGTGACAACCGCGCTTTAACAGTTCAGTTATTGGGTTTTTGAAGCTATGCTTCTTAAGCTACATTCTGGCGATTGTACTGATCGTTAAGAAAACGACACTTAAAATACAAAAAATAAAGAATACAAAAAATTTATAATGTCTTAATTGTTTTTATTGTTTTAGGAGTACGTTTGTGTGTGGTTTTTGTTATTAGATAGGTACAATACTTATACATAGACCACCCTTAATAACTACTATAAAATTAAGAATATATACCTGGTAAAACCTTTAACTTTCTCATTTTGCATGACTTTTATACACACTTGTATAAAATCATATTTAATTCATATATTCCGTTGGGAAAGTCGTAAAATTCTACTGCTAGTATAGTTTTTTCTCTGTAATGAAGACTCAAGGGAACGCCTGTGTAACTGTGTGCTGTAGTTCACCACAGGTAATAATCATTATTTTTCCGAGCCTCTCCGAAGTAACTATTTCTCAAATTATAACAGATATTATTGTGACGTTTGAGGTGTGGTTTACGTTCTACTAAAGAGGATTTTATATGGGAGAGTCAATATGACAAACTGTGTTTTATAGCTTGGTAAAAAATAACGATATACCATGACTATTTCTATTAATTCTATGAAGATGCCGTGTAAATTAAAACTTGAAAACAACTGTCAACTTTTGTTAATCTCTAATACTTCATAGATATTTATGTGCTTATAATCACACTTTTGTGTTCTAAAGGTTACATGGACAATTTTTGCGTTTATTTGATATATTTTATAAAGCCCGATTTACCTATAGTTTTAATGAGTTAACAAAAATTAATAGATATTTCTCCAACTTTATGTTTTACTGTGTTTCTTCCCTGCATGCACATGCGACAGGAATATCGACTTTTGAAGAAGTATGTAGGAAGAAAAGTAGAATTTTGCATCTAAGTAGAAAGAAATAGTACATTACGTAACGAGTGCGGAAAGCAGGTGATCCCATCACGAGTGCGATAAAAAGCACGAGTGATGGGATTACCTGTGCAGTGTGCACCGCACGAGTTGCGTATTCTGTTTTTCATCACACCGTGAGGAAAGCTCTTGAATTTGTCTAAAATAAAAGGAAAGAAGATAATAAAAGTAGTATTAGGTCTGATCCGCCTGCACCGCGAACGCGCTGAAGGAGGGTTGGGGGAGGCGAATCCCCCCCATTAAAACAAAAATTTTTAGAGTGTGCATTTACTACCGCGTTATCAGATGCAAAACTATTAGAAAATTCATCCTCAATTTCTCTTAATTCACTTTCTATCTCATTTATTTTCGATTGGGAAACACTTATCAACTCTGTTTCGGTCATTCATTGCTTTCCGCACGGTCCTGTATGGTCGAAAGCAGTGCTTTCCGCACGGAGTGATGAAAAGTTTTATATTTCGTAACGTTGAAGGAAGCATTGCTTTCCGCACGGTCGTGCATGGTCGAAAGCAGTGCTTTCCGCACGGAGTGATAAAAACTTTATTTAATGACACGTCTAGGTTATATGAAACATTCATAAATAATAAAATAATTAAAAAATACCCTACATTGTCTAATTCTAATATTTTAGTAGATCATTTAATTTTATTTAACAAAAACACTGTTCTTATCTTAATTTTAATTAAGTTTATCTATATTTCTCTGTAGATATAAATTCATTAAATATTGCATGTATTTAAATCAGAATAATTACTACATCTTTCAAATCATTAATTTATTTATTTCTTGTTCTTGTCCCAATTACTTTATTTTTTATCAAAAAGGATATCGTTTTAATTTATGATTTAGTTGAGAAGTAAAGGGTGCAAACTGAAAAAATTTTTGCTGAGAAAACAATTATTGATCAAATTTACAAGAAAAAGGAAAATGTCTTTTCATTTCCAGTTTCAACGGGTAATATTAAAGCCTAATAAGGTAGACGTAGACGCATATTTTCACGCTTGTATGATGAAATTAAGTATGAGATTTGATTTACAGAAGTACATTTGAGAAGTGGAATATGCGCTGAAGAAAATCGTGTTAAATTTTATTAGCTCAAAATTTCTCTGCTTCAGACATTCTTTCAGCAAAAAATTGAAATATTCACGGTTCAGAAATTACGTTAAATGTGAAATATTTAATATAATATAATTTCAACAAATTTGTACATAGCAGATTAGTTATACCACAGGCATACCAATTAAAACCAGAAATTTTATAAAATTAATACTGTTATTATATATAAATACAATGAAGTCAATTACTTTATCTTAATATAATAGTTTTACCCTATAGTTAACCAGAAATTAAAATGAGCTTTTACTCTGGATGGCGAATGCTAAGAAAAGAAGAGTTTAGTTTAATGTAATCTGAGAATTTGATAGTTTGTATGATATTGAATCCGTATGTGGAGACCTTAAAATTTTATCGATAAATTTTTAGTTTTCACGAAAACTTTTTTATTTGGCAAAAATACGAAAACAAACTGAAATGTGATAAAATCACGAGTCCGTAGGACGAGTGATTTTATCATATTCAGTTTGTTTGAGTAGTTTTGCCTAAAATAAAAAAGTTTGAGTCTGGAAAATAAAAATTTATCTAGTAAAATATTACAGGACGTGTGGTATTTGACAAGATTATTTTTTGAACCATTCTGTACAAAAACTACTTTATTTAAAAACTTCCTAGAACAACTTATATTTCATAATTAACACAAACGTTACCCCTGCTATTAACTTATCCTGTACACTAGATAGTATTGACAGTTGTCAGTTGTCGTGAGCGTCGTGAAAACAGGGTTATAATTTGAATAAATATTTATTTTTATACCTATTTATACAATAATTATATTATTAAAGAGAAAATTACCAAAATAAAAATTATTAGGTATATCTATTTAAAGTTTACCTGCAAGACCACATTTGCCTGTAGGAATATAAAAGTTTTAAATGCATGCAGAACCAGGAAGCAGGTTAGTTTTAAAGTACCTACATACCTATTTGATTTTTCATTATCGTTTAGATGAATTGAATTGTGATAATAATAATAACAAAATATATTTCAGAATATTTAGATAATATAAATGAATGTTGATTTATACTTATACTAAGGTACTTATAAACAAGAAAATTGATTTAGTGGTTTTATCAATATAAACCGGAATGATCGGCTAGATTTAGCATAAAACATTGAAGATTAAGCGTTTTCATTGGACGAAATCACAAAATTGTGATATTTTGACAGGTGAAAAAAATAATCGATTATAACAAAATATGGCGTAGCTGTTATTTTCTAACTGCGCTTAACTAGATTTGCTTATTATTTCTTAAATTAAAGATGAAACAGCTAATGTTATTACATGAAGTAAATAAGAATTTTCCCATTATGTATGCAATTATGTTTATAATTTTTCTAGGAGTTTAGTGTTGTGTTCATTAATAATTCCTTAAAACAACGAATAAGAATAATTAATTTTGTTGCGACAAAGATACTCAAAATTAAAAAGAAATGTTATTTAATCTTCATTAAATTGTTAACACTTTTTAATTATTATTATTAAATTTACACCACGGAAGAAGGAATTTTTTTATTTGTTTTGTATTTTAATAATTTTTTTTATAATACCAAAGAAAACACAAAGTCTCGTACCACATAATATTTAATTGTATGTTAAACTTATGATTGTTGCTTCCATCTTCGTTAAACCGTGCTTTTACCAACGCTTACAGTTCTTATTAACAACATCGGTCACCATCGAAGTTATACTATTAATTTTTTCTGTGTCAGTGCTGTGTTATGGATCAATATGGTTCTGGAGCTGTTTTTAGCAATGAATTTACTGTGGATTTCTTACATCTGGTTTGTCCATTCTTTTAATGACTTTCTTCTCACATGCCTTGAACTTAGGCTTTACATTCATACATCTCTACCTTTTTGTATGTTACTACGTTACACATTCTTTTCCCACTTATTTACTGGATATACTACATCTTTCCTTTTTCCATGGACATATATTCCACTATTTCTGAATCTTATCAGCTTACATAATAAGGTCAAAAAACTTCCTTCCTTTGCACATCATACATTAACGTTCTTTTCGTTAATTTATTGTAATTCGCCATACATACCAATAAAATACTTGGTTTTCTCCAAACCTTTAGATGGCGTTTACTATTTTTTGACCTTCATTCCACCAGATTCTAGTCTTTTCATCTCTAAATTTTAGCTGATGTCTTTGCCTTAATAACTCTCAGTTCCAGTTTCTTTCCACGTGTTTTTTAATTTGTTTACGTTTTATTACCAACTTTCTTTGTTTTTGAGTTGGTTATTATATGATTTTTTCGTACCACTTGTCTTTTGATCCTTTATGAGTCTACCTCCACCCTTGGACTCTACTACTACAAACTTGTTTTGCGACAGATGGACGTTGGATGTTGAGGATATGGAATTTTGTTCTACCACTTAGTTTCTTTCCATTTAATTTGTTACGATACAATTGTAATTTTTTGACTTTACTTTGCATTTGACCTGAAGATGACCTATTTGGTCGAAACTAGTTGTCAACAAGTTTAACATACAATTAAATATTTTGTGGTATGAGACTTTGTGTTTTCTTTGGTATTACCATTTGACCACATTTGAGTAATGGATGATATTCTTTAATTTTTTTTATATAACGACTGGTAAAAAAATATTGTTATCAATACTGTTTTTAGTTCGTCTTGTTATTACTTTAAATCATATTTTATAGGAAGTTTGTCATAATTGTCAAAATAACTGTCCACCAGAATTAGAATGTCATAAGTACCAATCCCTAAATGCGCATCAAATTCGTACCGGTTGCAACCCTTTTAATACTGTGCTAAAGTTACAAGTTTATACAACAGTGGTGCATTAAGGTAGTGATGAAATTTAATACTACACGGCAAGACGATTTCGGACTAGGGCGAGAGTTGACTGCCAGAGCGAAGAGAGGGCTGTCTTCGCCCGGTCAGAAATCGTCTTTGTTTCATCCCGTGCCACACACTATATTTTTCATATCACATGCATTGAAACAACGAGTTTTGATCTCTGTAGCCAGTTAAAGTAAGACTATTTCAGACAAATAGCGTAGTAATATCTTGACTACGATTTGACGACAGCTGTCAGACGATTATGATTTTATTAGCTTTTGTTTATTACAAATGCGATTCTGACAGACTTGAAATAATGACATATCTAAATAATAAATAAATGAATGTGCCGGGTAGAAATAACGTTGTTTTTCCCCTAGGACAGAAAAAACTGTCAGTTTCTGACTGACAGTTGCATTGGTCTGAAATTGTCTTGTTTCGACTGACAAAACAGGGATCAAAACAAGGTGTTTTAATGCATGTGATGTGAAAAATATTTTTCTTTGTACTATGCCAAAAGTACGTCGTTCCGGCTTCAATATTACGACAGAAAGCTTAACTTTTATGCCGTGATAATGACGCGCAGACAGCGGGCCGAAAGAAATTATTCCTGCACTCATGTCACTGCCAGTGACACTGTCACTGCAAATTTCGGGGCAGGCATCAATATCTTTTAACTTAACACAGAAGGCAATTTCCTTCGTACTTTCGGCATAGTACAAAGAAAAATAGTATACACTACATGGGCAGAATATTTGAGACCCTTCACTGCGTGCCGTGATGCCCACGGCATCTCAAACTTTCTGCCCTTGTAGTGTAATATACTATTAAACGCTTAAACTCGTCGTGTTTAAATACATGGAGGAAAAAAAACTTCATCTCTTACCGGTGTTTCCAAAGATGAAAAAACTAAATAGTTGTTAGTTTCATGTTATAATGTTATGAATCCAGCATGTCATACTTTATCGAAACTTTTCTGAACATCTAAAGTCTAGAGGTATAGCAAAAGCTACTTTTCCTTGATTGAGTGCAGTTGCTGCGAATTTTTGCTGTTCATTTAAGGGATTCTTTATGGAATAATTGGGTCTTAAACCGTGTTGAAATTGTTTGTATTTTTTGTATTCAGTTGATCCCAGATTCTGTTTTTGAGCAGGAAATCGAAGAATTGCACGTTACAAAGCGAAAAACAACGAAAAATATGACACAAAAAAATATATCTTTTAGTATTAAAAATGTTTAACAATTATGTTAAAAATCAAAGCGTTTGTAAAAAATCGTGAAGCAATAGAAGAGGTCGTGAATAGTTAAAAATAATCGTGTACAATTCCAGAGTAAAAGTATAGCTTCTGTCGGTCATTTCCACCATTGCCAAAATTTCTATATAGTTAACTCTTTTTTAGTAATTTATTACAGAACTTTGTATATAGATTTTGTAAATGTTTACTAACCAAATTAAGAATTTCTAATATGTTTAGTACCTACTTAACTTATAAATAGGAACCTGATACTTACCTATACTATATTAAATATAAAATAAAAATAATAAAATGTAATTTATTTAGATTATACTTTAAACTTTCTACTTGATTTTAATTTATTTATCGTCAATAAAAGTGTGGGAGTATTATAGTTTATTTATAAAATCCTTGAGGCGAAAAACGACAAATCATGACGACTTTTTACGTAGCTTAATGACATCAATAGATCTTAATAGACGAGAAATTATCCAAAATTGTGGAAACCAAGTTTCTTGATCGCCTTCTAGACGATAGACAGGTACCTATAATTCAAAATAATCAGACTGTACCGTTACTTCAGGGGAGACACGATTTAAAATTCCTGAAAGTTGGCCTTCATTGTTATGTAGCAAGTGAATTGCAATAATAGTTTATTATTAAGACATCTCTCGATTGTCTTTTTATGAACTTTGCAAACAGATTGTTTATGTATTTTATATTATAATAAAGATTATTGTTTTACAATCGCGTGAATGTAAATATTATGTATGTTTACACAAGTTGTATCGATAAATTTAAATCGAAAGTAAAATATTAGCATTCTTAAGAAGCAATATATTCAGGAGAGACAAAAAATTGTCCACGCGTACAGAAAATATCGTCTTATAAACTCAACACATAAATAAAATTTATAGTTTTCATCTATAACAATCATGTGCCTTCTACAGAAGATATGTGGAGAGATGTGCTATAAACTTGTACATATACTAGCTTGATTTAAAATCTCCACATTCTGGTAGTTCCTAATTGGAAATCTCCAACGAATCCATCAAATGTACTCTATTTAGATTTTGTGGTAGTATAGCAGTTCAACTCAGAACAACTAAACTTTCGGTTTCCAAGTTTCAGTAATCAATTACGATGAAACTAAACGGAAAACTCATGACTATTAAGTTCTAATCAAAGTAAGTTGTACAATAGGTCACACATATCGTTAAATGTCGCGTACACACTCTTATACCGATTGAATTTATACAGATATATCCTTTTTACTTAAAAAGGACTCTATGAGTAGGTATACTTTTATCGACAAATATGTGTTAACTGAAATAAATAAAGAAATTTTTAACTTCCCGCTAAAAAAAATTAATTTTTTTTTTAAAATCGGGAAGTTATTGGTTTCACCCCGTTTTTCGAAAATTGAGTTTTCATCGGATCTCAACGTTTTGAGGTCTTAGGAACCTCCCCTGACTATTTTTACGAGGGTGTCTGTATGTCTGTATGTACGTGTGGATGTGTGTGTGTGTGTGTGTGGATGTATGTAAACCTCTTATAACTTTTGAACGGCTTGACCGATCGGCATGAAATAAAAAGCATTCCAAAGAGTTCCATTTAACTTAGATTCTCTGTAAGTTTGAACCGATTCGAGCCGGTAGATTTCGAGAAATTTCAAAATAACCGAAAAAAACAATTGGTAAAAATGATGTTTTTTGGGCATATCTTTTTGGCTATTGCATCGATCAATTTCATAACCTAATCAGCTCTCAAGCTTAAAAAGCCACGTCGAATGCCGTTTTGCAAATTAAAATCGGTTGATTCGTTCGTGAGATATCGTTGTCGAAAAATTTCAAAAAAAGTGTTTTTTTTTCAATAACTTAGAGATTTTTTGACTAACCGATTTTGTACTCCCGGTAACGTTTTTAGGTCTCAAAAAACTGCGTCGAGTGCCATCTTGAACATCAAAATCGAATAAGGCGTTAAAAAGTTATGGCTTTTTAAACAAAAAAAGTCAAAAACGTCAAAATACGTCACGTTACTATAGCTTTGCGGTTAAAACTAGCGGGAAGTTGCAAGGATGGCCTTTAAGGTCAACCTCTTTTCGAATTTTTTTAATTAGACTGGATAGACTCATTTGAAAAAGCTTCTAAAGCTTTATTTCTTACAGTGCAAAAATAGTTATTTGTACCACCAATCTTTTTTTATTCATGCAAACCTACAAAAAATTAATACAGGAAATTCATTCTAAAATAAGTTTTTGAAAATTGGTAGTTTTTCATTTATTTCTAAGTCTTTCGATACCAATGTTTTTTTAAAGCAATGAGACACCACTGCCGGGGTAAGAAAATACGCACACGGATACTACACCTCATCGCATGGTTGGCTTGTTTTTACATAAATAAAGGGATCTAAATGCGCGTACGTTTACGTGTAGGAACCATTCGGCGGGGTTGCTGACACCTTCAGAAAGGCAGCCATTGAGAAATGGAGGCTAGAGAAGGCCCAGGAGTGGAGGGAAAAAATACCGGGCAAGCGACAAGCCAAACTCTTCATAAAAGATCACTTGGTAAAGTTTACTGCCGAGCTGCTATCACAAAGGCGAAAAGAAGTCAGATTGATCGTTAGCCTCTTGACAGGATATTGTCGGCTCAGAAAACACATGTGTCAGCTGAACTTAGCATATGTACAAGAGTAGAATGAAACCGCATTTCATGTCCTATGCATAAATGTGAAGTCCTTGCAAGGGCGCGGTTTCTGGTATTGGGAGAAGAGAAACAAACCGGCTGCTCCAAGTTATATGGAGAAGCCACTGTCAAGGCTATTAAGTCTCATTAAAGACGGCAGGGCTAGACCAGGTACTCTAATCTTATTCTAGAAATGATGGGTGTTAACAATGATCTGTGAAGGTCGCAGTGATACAGGCTAACAGCCAATCCAATGAACATCTATCTATGCTGCATACGTTACACCAGTTATTGTAAGGCTTAATAAATGTGTGAAAAAGTTTACAATTTACAAAAAACAAAAGTGAAAAATCAGAAAAAATGTGTAAAATTGTTATTTAATTATAATATAATGAAAAACCGAAAAATAAAAATGATCAGTGAGAGCTCTTATAACTTACAGCACAGCTTCTGTCGTTTAGTCTCACGACTGTCCAGTTTTTTTTGTGAACTGTGTAAATATGAAATGTTAGATGCTAAAATATAAAATATTCATTTTCTATAGCTTTTTAGCTCATAAATCATCCCCAGGGTCTCCAGATAGTGGAACTCCTTACCTTCCCACGTCTTCCCCACTCGTCCTAACTTGTAGGCCTTTAAATCCCAAATTAATAAATTACCTCTTCTGCCCCAATAGATGTTCTCGGTACATTTGTATTTAGGTCTATACCTACGAGGACATCCTTAATAAAAAAAAAAAGAAATTGCATTAAAACCTTAAAAACGGTGTCATACCCACATACGGTGCTAAAATAATAATTATTGTGGTAGAGTTTACGGGAATATGCCAGATGATGTAAATTAGTTTTCTTTAATAATTCTGGTAATATATCACCAGAAATAACATTAGGCTATAGAGGCTATTGCTGATTTATTACCTGATAAATAAACATATGGTAAGAACCAATAAAAAAGTTGCAGGAAATTTAAATGAATTTAACAAGTATTGGTAGAAAAAGTCAAGTCTATGACTTGTTTGGAATGGCTGTTTCAGGCTCATGTAAGCATCATATTCTTATGACAAACTTTTGCACTTGTGTGGAAAATAGCGCATTCTATATTCGTTATGGAATTTTTTTAGTCGTTTCTTTTATTCTAGTCCATAAATGAGTGTACGTATCTGCATTTGAATTATTGTAATGATTAATTCGTTCTTTACAGTATTTTATAATTTATATTACTGCTGGTTATTTGAAATAAGTTTCAAAGTTTTTAATTGGTTTCATCTGTTATTGTTCCAAAATACATATTTATAAATTACTGTAAACTCTCAATTTTTAAAATTTTTGAAATTAGCTTATACTCCTGTGATTAAAGGGTTACATAAAATAGATGCGGGCTGGTCTATTAGTACACACGAATAGAGATTAACGCCATCGGCGGATAACAAATGCTCTAATGATGTCAATAAGTTAGATGTGTACACTTTCGTGTTCACTAATGACACCATTACAGCCAAAACACTTCTACGTTGGTTTCGATCAACGTGGCTCTGATCGTTTTCTCCAGATACGAACAGGGCACTGCCTTAACTTATGACTCGACGATAAATTGGATCCTTTCGGAACAAGGAGGGGCTCTAGCCACAAACAAGTACTTTGTGCAGTCATAATTTTAGAATAGAAGGCGATAAAGAGTCACTACGGAGTTTGTACATTTAGTTAGGTTAGGCTACTAATTGAAAGCATCCTCATGCTAATATAAAAGTGTAAAAAGAGTCTATATTTTTACTAACAACCATGAATAGGAAATATTGCACCTAAACATCATCTTAGAATAATAAATTTTTTATTATATTTACATATGATAATTTACGGTACAGTTACAAATAAATTACAACATTAACGAACAAAATCTGTATAGTAAGATGGTTTGAATAAAGTAACACTAAAGTAAAGAATGATATTATACGAGATTTGCTGTTAATATATCTTTATATAACATACTTTTAGTCTTCTGTTAAGAAAGACCGAGACCTTGCCTTATAAAATACTACTTAGCCCCAATATGTGTAAGAAAGAGGTGCACATATGTGTTGATCAAAGCATTGTTATTAAATGTTTATTGCGGGATACCGTGAAACCTTGCGATTGGTAAGATGATTGAAGAATACTATTCAGATTAGTTGATTTTTCTGCCTTTTGACGGAAACTCAGAAAGTAAACTACCTGTGATGAAACGTGGGTGGATCAAATCATTACTCTCCAGTTGGAACATGGAAAAGCAGAACCGCGAAAGGACAATCACTTTCTTTCTCCTGAAAAAGTTATAGCAACGATTCTTAGGTATTGCAGGGTCATATTGTTTATTAATTTTTTTCATGACCAAAGTAATATAGTTAATGCTGCACACTGCTGCCAACGGTTTCATGAAGGAAACCGGTGTTACGATAAAACAGTATGCACTTTTCCGTTATGATAATGCTTGAACTGCAGCTACATTCAGTACAATAAGTCTAATTACGCTGTTTTCCGACCAGTAATTATATGTCAGACTGCTTTTATTTTAAAAATTGCTCAGAGTTCCAATCTTACTGACTAAGGTGTAGAATCGTTGGAGAATTACAGATGCGACCGGATTCATTCTTTACTGCCAAAACGAAAGGGTATTTTCTTCAAGTTTCTTTCGAGAAAGCTACAAAAATAATTCCAGAGGTTAAGTAAAGTAATAATCCTGCACAGTGATCATTTGGGGGTGGCGTATGAGGGTGATGCACAGTTAGCTGCATTTTTGTGAAAAAAGACAAAAAACATGAGCCGACATTTTGGAGGAAATCATGCATATTTTTTGAACAGTCTAAGATATTTTTACAAGTCTTAGCTCCGGTACATAAGGGAAAATCCACAAAACATTAGTTAAGACTGAATTTACCCAGATTTACAGATTGGCTCTTTGATAACCAAGACCTAAATGCTTTGTTCTTGTGCCTATGAAATATTCTTGAGGAGTAAATCTCATGTAAGCTTTACCGCAATATTAAAGCATTATTGAAGCTGTCGCAGAAATATTTGATTCAAATAAGTTTAACCACTTTACTGAAATCTTAAATCTAAATAACAACAATAAAAAAAATCTGCTAAAAACTAAGTTTTATTTGTATGTATTTATAATGTTATATAACTTAATTTGGATATTACTGTTTTTCCATGCATTTACAACAGTCATTAAAAATAATTTTTTTATAATGTGTACAACTTTTCTTCATTCACTTATCTACAGTATTCCTTGATGCATTTAAATTGTAAAAATTTCCCACTGCTTTCTCTTGTCCTTAAACATTCTCTGCATCTGAACCTAAAGGTCAGTAGGAGGTCATGAAACACGATGGATTGACAAATGGAATAAGGCTTCAGATTCGACAAATCCGTCAAGTCGACTTGGGTCACCGCCTTACTCATTTGTCTTACTTTGGTTTCGAAATTTTATTTCATGGGTGATATACATGTATTTTATACCGTTATTATGTTACGCTACCTACCTAGTAATATTGATTATATGCAGATGACAAGAAGATTGTTAAAAGTATTACTAAATATGAGTAATAGATGTAGAAAACAATGACATGAAAGGAATCATTACTTTTAGTGGCAGTGTCATGAGTTTTAATTAATAGTACCTAATATATAAAATAACATACATTAAAACCATCTAGAAATTAGTTTGCTACCTATAAAACGCATTTTTAAGCGTTATATGCTATGAATAATGTTTAGTAAACAAGTCAAAGAAACCCTTCGTTTGCCAACGTGTTAATTAGATTAGATAATCCATACCGAAGACCCCAATAGATTATCATCAAACAAACTAGTTTTTGTCATTATGTTCGTCAATTGATTTGTTTAGGTTGTGTTTTTTAAAAGAGTCAAGTCTGTTCCTTTAAAGCCTTATTAAACAGAAAGCACCATTTAGAATATAGAACAGCATTCAATCAAGATTTCAAACAAATAATAACAAAAATAGCAACAAATAAAAATGAACCCCATCATATTTAATTAAGTATAGCATAAAAAAAGAAAACTCAAATTTATTATTTATTTACTAACGAATCGGGCGACATCTGAGAATGTATCTATTTTTCACGATTGTATTTAGCGAACAATATTTTCAGTATTTCGAAGGAAACGCATTTCAAAATATTTAAAACTTGTTTATAATTATTTGTGGCATACATAAATATATGGGACCCAGATTAACATAATTTTGAAAACTCCTTTTCATACAATTTAAAAAATGAGCAAATAGTTCAACTCCAGAAGAACTTCTAGATCACCAACTGCTATTTTTCACACGAGTCTTAATCGGTGTGTCCTAAATTGCGGCGATTGGTATCAAATGCTAAAGTCAAACAACCGTATTGCGGCCCTCTCAGATTTTTGCCCTCAATACCCCATGACCGGATTGCGGCTGGCTACAGGTAGGCCAATAAAGACTAGGGTAATGACAATGACACTCTGTAATGACGGTTTATAATCCTTAAAATACCTGATTGCCAAAATTTCCCAAAATGCAAATCATGGATTTCTTCTGAGAAATTTTATAAACGCTTTAGTAAAGGTTTATATGCGCTGTGTTTTTTATTGCTAATATCCAACTGATTTTGCCTACACTCTAATAGGGGTATCAATCGGTACTAGCAAAATTTAATTAGAGAACGTTAATGTCTATATTAATAATTTAATTAGGAGAAATAGTTGAGTGGGAATATTGGGTTGGTGGACAAAACATTACAGAAATTTACCAATAATGTTCATTGAAAAATGGGCGGGTAAAAAGTAAATACTTAAATTTTGTAAAATTCCCAAGGTAATTAACTATATTGCTACAGATGTGTCTTTCAATCAAAATAATAATTTTTGACGAAGAATAAGAAAGGTTCAAGTTGTAAATCCCATGTCTACAAGGAATAAACTTTTATGATATGAATACAAAAAAATACGTGATGAGAATAATAGCAACAAAATCTCAAAAAATAAACTTTAAACTAAGATAAAAAATAATTCTACGAAACACGCTGCGTGACGATTACCTACATCTAAGTAACAGAAAAAGTTTTGAATAGAGCAGAAAACCATGCCATGCCATATTATTATTGTTATTATTATCTTTACTTCGCTACGCAAAACCTTAAATATGTCAATTCTGCAGAGGATAGAAGCACATAAAGTATGTAAAGACAGTAATTCAAGGTCTGTTATAGTTCAGTATGTTTAACTTATTTCGAGAATGGTTTTTTCCATTTTAACAAACATTTGAAAATTGTCTTGCATATTTAAACTTAAGTAAATACGTCCTTAATGTAGGGGTTAATTGCCCTTAATACGTCTACCTGCTGGCTACCGCCGTAATCCGGTTGTCGTTTCATTTCTACCTGTTTGAGCTACGAGTGATGAATTATCGCCGCAATCCGGCTTAGCCCGTCTTAATGTACCTGGTAGTGTGTTTTATTAGTCCTCAGTACTTATTTTACATCTGATGAAGATATTGTATATCATGTTATGTAAGTTTGTGAAATAAAGGTGAATATCAAAAAGTATTTGTGTGATTCATCAAGTAATGAATGTTTTATTAGTTTTTTTAATCGGAAATAGAATATCTACAAAAAACGTGGAATCGCTTTAAGCTAGAAGCAGATTGCGGATAGAATAGACATTTCAAAAGGTTTTGTCAAAATTTGAAATGATGCTTTAAATATGCTTTGCATTAGGATTGAACGTCCTCTAGAGAGTCATCTAGAGATTCACCGATTTGCCTACATTGTTCGAAACAGGTATGTCCAAGTTATTCTGCAAACACATTGCAATACTTATTCATACACTTATTCTTTTTTACTGTTAAAGTTAAAATTTTAAAAATGTAAACAGTTTTTTAAAGGCCTCGTTACAAATTAAGTCTGTTGGAGTCATTAGTAATAGTGATGTTACCGATTTTGTTCGGTAGTAAATATGAGACCAGACCAAAACAAATCTTCTTAGAATAAAGTAACAATGCAGCAAAAAATCAACGTCTCAATAAAAATAATAAGCAGGATTGTTTACATACATACATCATACTTACACTGACACACCTATATGTAAGGATTACAGTGTTAAGTTTTATAGTATGTACAAAAAGTACGAGGAGTAATAAACCCTAATTAAGTATGCAAAACCTTTACAGGGAGCACCATGAAATTTTTGATAAATCTCTTACTTTAAATTACATTTCTTCCGTAAATCTAAAAACCAGGTAGATCGACCCCGTATTTGTTTCAGTTGTAGCAAAGTTTAGGGTTTCTTCATTGTTAAAGGATTAGCAGATAAGCAATAACGCAATGCAGTGGTGTGTATTTTGGGAAAAAAATACGTTTTAAATTATAATATAATAAAAAATGAAAAGAAATAATTATTGGAATACATTTATTACTTACATTTTATTCTATATCCGACTCGGAAGAGGAAGAATCGTTGTTGACATTAATAATAATAGGGTCGATTAAATCATCACACATATTGTCAATATTCCACATATTTGCCTCTACTTTGATAACATGCTCGACACAGTTTGTCCAATTTTCCTTACTAACATGACTTACAGCACTCTCAAACAATTTCACAACATCGTTTATTTTAAAAGTAGTATTTTTTTTCCAACTTCCCCCTTTACCTGAGCCCATATTAATTCTATGGGATTAAGTTCACAATGATAAGGGGGAAGTCGAAGAACTGATATACCACGAGAAGAAGCCATTTCTTCTACAATGTAGGTTTTGTATTTATTCTTGTTCATTTTTGCAATTCTGTAAAGGTCTTTCCTTAGTGGATCTTTTGGAAACTTAATATTTTTCGAAGTAAGCCACTCCAAAAGTTCTGCTTTACGCCAACGACTTGTGGGCAATGCTTCTCGTAACCGTGAATGGTAACTTGCGTTGTCCATAACAATAACAGCCCCTTTTGGAATCGATCCAACATTTGAACAAACCATTCCTCGAAGACATCCCCATTCATATCTTCGTGATAGTCCCCCGTGCGTTTTGAAATAAAAGTTAATAATCCACCATCAACAAAACCTTCAGAACTTCCAACATGGACAATGATAAGTCTTTTTCCTTTTCCAGATGGTGGCTTCAAACCTAACGACAAACCTTCCACGAATGCCTGCCTTCGGCTTTTAATGTTTTCATCTTGCCAAGATTTGGAAACTGTATATCCAGCATTTATCCATGTTTCGTCTAAGTAGAAGATTTTCAAATTTTGTTCTCTGGCATGTCGAATGCTTCTTAAATAGTCTCTTCTCCAAAAAACTATTTCCGGTTTATCTATCAAGAGAGATTTTCTATTATGTTTTGTATATCTGAAACCCACATCTTCCAAAAGTTTGCATAATGTCATTCTGGAGAATGTTGTATAGTCCGTATCTTCATGCACTGATGTCATAATTTTGTCAAGTGTTGGAATTTCCTTTCGTAAGTAAAATCCATGGACTTTACGCCTTAGTCTTTGTTTTAATGACTCATCGATCTCAATTGGTTTTCGGCCTGAAGGAGTTTTAGGGGGTTGAAGAGTTCCATTCGTGCTTTTTTTTAGTAATCTATAAATTGTTGATTTAGCAACACACAACATAGCAGCCGTTAATTCCACAATATCATCAACACTTGCACTTGGATCCTTGTTTTTCAATGATATATAACAATTCAATATCAGAGTTTTTTCATTTAAAGATAATGGACCTGTTTTTGGTCGTTTAGATGGTCCTTGGCTTATCGACATTGTTTGGTACTTGCACAATTAACATTCAACAAATGTTTTAAATATATTCCAACTGTTTACAATATTATGAAAACCATACAACTTCATACAACTTTACTCAAAGAACTAATACTAAGTACTGATTTAATGTACCTACTTTCTTTTAAAATAATATTCCCGATAATGTTTCTAAGAAAACTGGATTGTTTGGAAAATCCCTCTCAATAATCGAATAATCTGTAAATAGGTGTAATCGTATTAAGCCGATTACAGTAGGCCACTTGCCATTTAAAATTTCTGAGAAAAATTCCCCAAACACTACATATAGGAGTAATAGAAATAAAAAATATTCATTTTGCTTCTTTGAATTTAATAAAAATTGTAACGATATCTTGCTATCTTGACTTTAATTAATTTTTTAAAAATATATTTCATTGTAATTTATTTGTGACAATATTCAAAGTTTGAATTAATCTTCTTACAAAAAGAACAAAAATATGTAAAATAATTATTGTTACAGATTGGTTTGTTTTCTATTATGAATAAACTGTGTTGCCTTTCTTTATCAAACTTACTAAAATTTATGTACCTCTATCACTTTTTTTTTATTAAAATTAGTACATCCCGTTACCTCTGACCTAAATCGTATATTCTTTAGCATAGCTGCAACTCATTCGTTCAATACAAAATGTACCTTACGGTATACCCTCTTAAAATATATTTTGGTACGTCTATGAAATCTACTTAAATGAATGATTTATTACTCCTTGTCCTTTCTATATAGACTATAGTTGGTGCATTTTTAGTAGATCAAAAACATACAGTCACTTAAGTTATCAAAAAGGCCCTAGAGGAGAGAAATAAAAAAAAATGTGACGATACATTTAAAAAGGTGCGAATTACAATCATCGTTAGATACGCAGAGAAAGATTTCAATATGTTTAATGATTTTTAACAAAATCAAGCATATTTAAGAAAAACCCTTAGACAAAAAGGTAACATTTGTTCAAGCAGATGTTCTGTGCTATACCGGTTATTTAGAATAATATTACAGTATATAAACAGGTTTTGTTTTATGGTGATTTAAGGAAGAAATTTTGAACATCTATAAATTTGTTTAACAATAGATAGTCAAAAGCTGTATATTTTTTTCTAGGTTTTTAGTGTTTAGGCGTTTTCGATAGACCAATCGTCAGATAAATCTACAGATAAATCTAAATTATTTTTGGAAAATTAACAAGCTATTGTTACCTACTACATGATTGTACATTAGTGAAACTAGAAAATACCGCGGACCTTCTGGCCAAGAAGGGAGCGGATACACGATTCACTTGTCCAGAACCTGTATTGGGACTGCCTAGAGCCTGGGTAAGGACCAAAGTCAGGAACTTGGTCTGGGAAGAGTCGACCTAACACTGGAGTAACACTGTAGGGCTGAGGCACTCGAAGCTGATGCTCAAAGGCTACTCCAAAAAACTAACGTCTGACATACTGAACCTTGGTAGGAGTCAGATAAGAGTACTAGTGGGCCTGCTCACTGGGCATGGACCATTCAGACTACACCTTCGGAGGATGGGGAATCTGACACAGGAACCCACCTTGTGCCGACTGTGCGCCATGGACGATGAGACGGCAACTCACATTCTATTCGAGTTCGAGGCCTTGGACTATAAACGGTTCCTCATCTACGGTGAAACGAATCCTGAATCCTATCACCACCCTGAGGAGCTGGTAACAGGACTCAAATCTCTTATAAAGGGAACTGCCCTGTGGCAACAGTAACTCAAGGAATTTCGGACACCTGGATTCTAGCCTACCTGAAGATCAGCGTTATGTTGATTTTCAGCTGAACAAACTTGCTTGCCGGGTGCATGTAAGGACTCTTGGTGCCGAACCTGGTCACAATATTCCCATAGGAAGCAGTGCTCAAACATGGGGCTCCACAGGAGAGACCATGCCAGGTTATTTAGATTAGATTAGATTACTAGAAAATAACAGTTGTTGGTTTACCATTTGACAAACTATCAAATAATCAATGTTTTTTGCTTCATTTAGTGACGTAATTGCTTTATCAAGACCAAGATGTAGAGACTATCACAGAAACGTTTATACTGTTTTAGCGGTAAGGCTTTGAATTAGTGAACGTTACATTGGTTAAACAAGAATGCTTGTAGACTGTGCATAGTTTTTAGACTAAATAAGAAAGACCAAACAATGTAGCATCTTAGATTAATAATAATGTAGTATATCGAAACAAAAACAAATTATTGCTTATTGGTCAAAGTAAAAACCATATTAAGATAGTTGCACAGTCGGAGAAGTTGTATATTATAAAAACTTAGGTACATTTACTAAAAGTAATTTTTACTTGAACACTCATTAGTTGTCTCTATGGTTTCTAAACTATTTCGGGACATAAATCGTATTGAACTGCACGAGATAACAGATACACGTTCATAAAAATAAAAAATGATTTAGTACGGGCCAAGTGGGGAGCCTCGAGGCACACCGCAGGATCCAACATAATGTCGCAGACAAGAAATATTTAAATCGCTATGTGTTTACCACTATTTATACAGGCATCAAAAGATAAATCTGTCACTATCAATATTTATCGACTAAATCAAATATTTAAATATGTAAATTCCAATTGACTCAAATAGGTGAAATTAAAATAATTTGATGTAAACTAGTTGGGATGTCAATTTGAAATATTGACGGGAGTAGTTAATCGAGTTATCTTTTCATTTCAAGATTCAAGTTGAAGGTATGTCTTAATTGAGGCAATTGCTGTGATTTGTGTGAAATCGACAACTGATGCGGGTTATGTAAGACGGTACTTAGTGTCAAATAATATGTAGATCAGTCAGAAAACGTTAGTGATTCTATCACGATTCTTAAGTTGATATTTTAAACATACTTTTTCCCATATGCATTACATAAAGTGTCATGAATATGCCATTCTTGCAAATATGTATACGTCAGAGGAAATATATTTTATATAATAAGATATTGATATTATTATTTCTCTTATTTACAAATATATTTTCGTTTTTTTAGAATGCAAATTTCGGAAGGAGCTTATAAGACTAATATAAAGGCTAGCACACTTAGTTCATGAGTTCAGGTGGCTAAAAATTCTTGTAAATGATTTTTTTCTTTAACTTTAGTCACTATCCTTCGGCTATGACAAAAAAAAACGGAATAGCCGAGGATCTATCGAAAATAATAAATATTATGATTTTCTAAGATATTCGCTTGTAACGATTAGATTATTATACTCGAGCCGTTCAAAAGATGGAATTCAAGGACGCGTGATCAGTGACTGGCCGGCGTAATCGTACGATGCCACGCCTTCTAAACTGAAATAACGAAGCACAGTTTACACTGTACTCATACCAGAGATAATATAAACTGTAGGCATCGAGGGTGGGTACTTTTTTGTTGAGTGGTGTAAATTGGACCTATGACGTTGGTTGGAAAGAGTAATATTCAAAGAGTGCGAGCCGTTCACGTGATCATTCCATTTTTGAACGGCTCGACTATAGATTTTTATTTGTTTCAGATCGCTTACGTAGGACATAGGCATAAGAGTATCTATATAAATACTTATACTTTTAATGCTAAGAACAAAATTATCAAAAAATAAGTTATTGGCAAATGATTTAAACATTTTAGTTTGTAATACAGTAGTACAATTTTCAAATTCCTATAATAACAAATCTGGTTTTAAAGTTCACTTTTCTACGTTTAGATAATCAAAGTTTATTTTTTTATTTTTATAGATTAATTATATGCAAATCTTGACGAAATTTCATATCTTAACCATGGGTTGGTCTTGACAGATAGACAGAAAGACCAATGCAGTTATCGTAATTTGGTTACCCCAAACTACAAATAATCATATCAAATACATCACTAAAAATCCACAATCTATTGAGCAATATTTCTCACACTGTAAGAATCATTTTTAGACTAAGATTTAGAGCAGGCTGTACACCCACTTATTCTATTGGCTATTTTCAGTCACTGAATGAATAATGCATAGTTTATCTATTCGTCAATTATCTTATCTTGGTTACGCCTGAGAGGAGCGACCAAAGTTGGTTTAGTTTTAGTAATGAATGTTGTTTGGTAGCAAGGTATGCAAACGACCGTACTTCGTATTTTCCCGTAGAGGGACATGAAATGTAAATATCAATTCCAATTAGCGGTAATCAGAAACCGAGAGAAAACCACCGGTTGGTGTACGGTTTCACATCCTACTCAAATCGAGCACCGGAATATTTGCTAGGGTAGCGATCTGACTTAATGCAAGGAAGGAGAAAGTTTAGGAAATCTGATAATCTTGAATTCAAACCTGGTCAGAGCAGATTTGAACACAGACAAGTTTAAGTACAAAGATATTATAGTGTTAGCTTCAGTTTGCACATTAAAAGTTTAATTTAGAGGTAAATTAGACAATGCAATTATAACAAGAAAACATTTAGTTATAAGTAAATAAAAATACTAGTTTGTGCAAATAATTCTTGGTTTATTGGTATAATAAAATTATATACAAACGATGGATCAGTAATGATAATGTATGCCATTAATTCGTGATGAATTAACAATGTAGGTATGCCATAATAATTGCCAATTACAAAGTTAAGAAAAGGAACTTAAACTGTGTTTAATAAAAATCAAAATTGAGTAACTAACTTAAAAAAAATCTAGTGTTTTAGTCAGTGGGACTGCCGGCAGAAGTTATACTTCTATACACACGCATGGATTCATAAATTTGTATGCGAATGGTTTAGCAAACTCATTATAAGCGACCCCAAAAATCTCCTAGTACCGTGTGCACACTCTTTTTGTATCGAATTTGCATAAAATTCCTGGAGACGAGGTCCGTCTTAAGCACCAGGTGTTTTGAATACCATCGCCATTATTATAATCGTATTTAGCGACTCAAAAAACCACCGAGTACCAAGTGTGCACTGATTTCGTACAGAATTTACATAAAACCCCAGAAGAAGAGGTAAAAACCCTAGACACCAAGTGCCGCGGAGACTTTGGAAATCGTGATATTCGTGTTCAGCGACTTCAAAAACCCCGAGTATATAAATTGAACCCATTTTAAGCAATACTTACCGAGTTATAAGTTTTCTCTCTATTGTCTGTGCGGAATGTACCTACTTTTCGAATGCAGAAATGCAATTTCCATTTTTACATTATAAAATATAGCGACAAATTTCCTGATACTTTAACGTATCCAATGCAAAAAACGCATTCTGATCCATCTTACGTTACAAAATTCGGAGGTTTTGGTTGGTGCTTTATTTCCTCGACTATTCGTAAAAACTCTGTTTATTTAGGTAACAACCTCAAAAGCATAGTGCAGGATATACTGCAACCATGTGACGGTATTTTAGACTACAATACAATACTCATTACTGAATATTATTATTAATATTATTAATATAAAATACTAAACTTAATATGTTAACTTACGTGACAGAATTATAAAATAATCTGTCAAATAATCATGTGGTCCGTCACTATGATATTCATACATTAGTTCAGACTGTTTTTTGTATATCTATCCCTTTTCAATGTACTGAATGTTGAAACAGTATTCAAAGGACTTATAGTTATGACTAATAACATGTAGTAAATATTTCATCTTTGTTTTTACCGACCAATATACCTTATAAGTGTGTCTGTCTCTCTCTTACTCACACCATTACATATGTAATGATTTTTCCTATTTAACTGTACTTACACAAATCTTTTCCACCGAGTGCATGAATAGAAGTATAACTTCAAAAATAAAATCAAAAAAGAGGGGAAGAATGTTCTTAGAGTTTTTAGTATAGACGTATCATTATTCTTATTTGTTGCATACGAAAATTTATCTTTAGTTATGTAGATGGTTCAAAATTCAAGAATTTTTAGTTGGTATTCCTTTTTGATCTTAAAATTTTAGTTAACTTTTTTCTTAAATGTTTCCTATTTATTGACGTAACCGTAACTTTTGGTGAAATATTTTCCTTCAGCAATAAACAAAATTTCTTTATAAGATTATTTTATTTAGATAAGAATTGTAACCAGAAATACCCGAAATTCTTAACCAAAATTTGATGCTTCAATCCAATTTAAAATCCGCAATAAACTATTGTAAAGACACACTTGTTATATTTACTAAATTTATAGTTTTTAATCAGATTTACTCATGTGCATTTGTAATATACCTAAAATATACAAGACGTTATTAAAAACTGTAATTGTACCTTCTCGTTTCAGTCCATAGCCGTTAGTGAAAATTTCTCTTTCGCAACACGTTTAAAATTCGAAAATCCAAAATCTTTCTATCTATACAAATCTGCTATCGATCTCACGCTAACAAATTGGCTACTTCCACATCCGACATTGAATCGCGGGAGGCCTAGTAGGAAAATCCTCTTTGATTTCTCCCAAAGGCGGAGGTAATAGATAATAACTAAATTAACGATTTTGGGGTTTTTCAAGTGAATACTGTATACATAGTTAATATTTTAGAATAGATTTTTATTTACTTAGATTAAAAATACCAACTGTCTTATTCTAAACACTTCTAAAAATTTGGAAAGCTTACGTCTACGTATCTACCAGATACAATCAGTTCAAAGATGGTCTGGGAATGTCTAGGCAAATTAAATGGACAGAATAACACTGTTACCCTCCTATGGGTTCCAGGACACGTTGGAATAAAAGGAAATGAAACAGCAGACAAGCTGGCAAAAAAGGAGCTGAAACCCCATACCTGGGACCAGAACCATCCTGTGGAATCAGCAGTAGTACAACTTTAGAAAAACTAAGGAAAAAAATGGATAGCAAAAAATCCAAGTACTGGAATGATCTAGAAGGACTAAGACAATCGAAGACGCTCCTGGGAAACCATAACCAGAAGAGATCTCACAGCTGTCTTAACCTGTGTAAGAAAAACCTCCGAATTATAACAGGAATACTAACCGGTCACTGTCGATTAAGAGGACACATGAAGAAAGTAGGATTTGTAGATGAAGCAAATGCAGATTCTGTGAGATAGAGGATGAAACCTTAATACACATACTTTCAGAATGCATGGCATTAAGTTCTTCTAGGGTCAAATACCTGGGGTCATACAAAATAGAAAGGGAAGAACTACCTAATTTAAAACCCAATGATTTCCTAAACTTTCTAAGGAAGATAGGACTAGAAGAGCTACTATAAGTCTGAGGAATCATCAGAAATATAGCAAGAAAAGGGGGACACAATAGATCTTATAGGTCGCAGGTGTATCTGTTACCCCTAACACTATACATACATACGTATCTACAACATTAGAAAAAAAAATAATTACTGTTTTCTATCATAGATATTTTCCATCATTTTCATTTATTGGTGACTGCAAATTAAAAATGTGACTCGGTGCAAAATGATATATGGTATGGGATAAAGATTCCTCTACCTCAGGTGCCATAACCTCAACTTCCCATAAAATAAACATAATTTATTTTAAATCGTATTTTAACAATTGTACATATATCATTCCGTTTTTTCTGCATTTGAAGCATAACAATAAGGTCTTCCTTTGTTCCTTTCTATAGACACTATGATTCTAATTCTTCGAAAATTTTTTAAAACAACATTTTTTCTGTTTATATAGATTTTTCTCAGGGGCGAACTCTATCAGTGACTTTCTGAAAGTGTCGCCCTTAAGGAGATCGGTTGCTAAGTTTAGTTTTGGGTTTTTTATTAGACAGTTTTTGTGAGATCGGAAATAAAAAAGAGATTGAATTGTAATGTCATTAAAATATTTTTTAAAAATGGAATTGTTTTAAACTAATTTAAGAGAAAATGAAAAATCATAAATTATTTGGAAAGAAAATAGTTAGGTACAGTTGAAAAAGATACTAATTAAAAAAAAAGAGAATATAGACCAGAACAGAAGCTGGAGCGACCAATACAGAAATTTTCGTGGACTAGGAGGAAAAATCGAACAACTAAAAAGATGACAAGGAATATTATTTTTATACACACCTATAGCTTATTGCAACCAAAAAATAAGCTTTACAAGTAAAATTTGAAACAGATGAGTAAATAAAAATTTACCATACCTATTTTATCAAAGTTTGTTGTCTACTCCACTGCAACCGCTGCCGCCGTTTCGGTTTCCGGGACCGGAGCAAAACGGAAGTCCGGGGTGCAATTTCCGGTGTGAATACAATAGGGGCAGTGGCTGCGAACCTACCATCCCGGTTATGAATCAACGGGAACATATGGAAGCATTCGAAAGAGGTGGATAGATGGATCAGGATGGTAGAGTCTCTAAAGGATGATAAGAGAGTTTTCAATGTCTGGAGAATTCCGGGAGTTACTTTGACGCGGATGAAGGAAAGTGTTTTTGGCTTCAATGAACTTACCCTCTATAATGTTAAAGGGGTAAATTGAGGAATAGTAGTATTAAAATTTAAAAAGGATATGTTTAAAGGCAAAATCTTAATTTCCTCTTGTATAATGTTTAAAATTGAGAATGAATTAAAACGTTATTACTTAATGCGAGTATATTAGTTTAATTTTGAATTAGCAAATTCACATGTAAACTAATTTTACTCCACCTAAAAAAACAACTTCTTTCGCTTTTACAGATTAGCGTGGATAACATTTTCCATATTAGTTGCTCGTTGTTGACGTTTTTAAAAAAAAACTTATTTAAAGAGAAAATCATTCATATCTCAAATGTGGTCCAATAGTAATACAAAGGAAAAACTCAAAGTCTAGTACCACAAAAATATTTCATTTAAAGGGCTACTAGTTTCGGGAATATTCCCATCAACAGGCCCTCAAAACTAAGCACAAAAAAGAAGTCACATACGAAAATGTGGAATTGCAGTGAACTATTCCCGTTTGAAGTTAGAGGGACAACATAACTTGTAGACCGGTTTCGACTATTGGGTCTCGTCAGTACCTACAAGTTATATGTTGTCGTCAGCGAGCTTAAGGCATAATCGCTGACTGAAGATTGCACTAAAATCACGATCTATATATAACCACAGAGTGATGGAAATATAAACGATGCGATAGTAGTGACATCTTCACCTCCAACTGCAAAATAGAAATCCATTTGACTAAAATCAATTCACACATATTCGGTGTTCAAAAGAAATTACAAAAATGACGGATGATGATAACCAGACTGGCATCTTATAGAAAGAAAAAATCATCCATATTAAATAACTTTCTACATTAAAATAGTTTGTTAGTCTGAATGCTATATCTTTTTCAATTAGTATAGGAACCGAAAACAAATTCCTGCTAGCTGCTGGAACAAAAAGGAACGTTTTTTAGTACATCCATTTTCTATTAATCAAAGCTCCAGAAAGAATAATCTTCCTTCTAAAACATTTATAGCAATATATTAGCAATATAAAAATTTACAGGTAAACAGAATGAGTGTAGAGTAGTGAATTATTCAACATGATAGGCCACGTGGTCTCTAGCACCAGAATCAACAACTCAAAAAAAAATCAACGGTACATAAATTCAGATACAAATGCTTTAGTATTACTTGCCGAATAAGTATTCTGATTATATTTTTTATAATTACAGTCTAGGCGAAAATGACTTTTCTTACCCCAATTGTAACTATTTCTTTGGTTTTTTAGTGGAAAGGTTGTTTTTATTTTTGTTTGGTAAAAATGCCATTTTTAACGTTTATGCTGCTTTCGAAATATTTCTTTTCCTTTTAATACTCCTCTTAAAATTTCAATTATAAGTAGGTATATTAATCTGGCCCAGCATGTTTGCTGTAAAGATTTATGATATTTTGCTAAAGTATCTATCATGAAGTTTTGTTACATTCGTAAAACCAATCTGTCAAATTTTGAAATGGGTTTTATTATACTATCACCAGTTCCTCAGTTATCTGTTCAACATAATTACTATAAATCGTATTGATTATATACAAATAGTTTTAAGTTTTCTTTTAACTTTAACAATATGCTCTAATCGATAGATTTGATAGATTGGTTTTAATCGATAACTGGCTTATCCCAAACAATCTCGTAAACAATCCAAGTAAAACACAAAACATACTTTTTTCAACTCACCATAACTTTTCTTCCGACAAACATGTCAAATTATTAGGTTCCTCAATAGACTCCAAACTTAAATGGCACATACATATCGAAACACTCAGCAAGAGATTATCAACTCAATTATATGTTTTAAGAAATCTGAGAAAATCAGTGAATGATAATATACTGAGGACGTCCTACTTTTCTCTATTCCACTCTCATATAACATATGGTATAACTTTATGGGGTAATTCCTCTCAAGCTAATAGAATATTTATTTTGCAAAAGAAAGCGGTTAGAATGATTGCCGGGGCAGCTTCTACTGAGACATGCAGACCTTTATTTATTAAATATAAAATCATGACACTACCTAATGTGTACATTTTTCATAATCTATTAGAAATTCACAACAATAAGTCCATATATACTAGACACAATCACGTGCATTCATATCAAACACGAAACCAAAATCTGTTTCTGAATCCCAAATTTAGATTAACAACTTCATCTAAAAATTCCGTAAATGTGAATCTATACAATAGGCTTCCAGAACACTTTAAAGATTTAAATAATTTTAAATTTAAACAAACCATAAAAGAAATGTTACTCTGACACAGTTTCTATTTTTAGAGGAATATTTCCAAACCAATTTAAATGTTTAATACCCATCTATGGTAAATTTCTATTATTTTTTAAATTAAATAACTTTATCTTAATATATATAAATTACGTGTCACGTTGTTTGTCCGCAATGGACTCCTAAACTACTAAACCGATTTTAATCAAATTTGCACACCGTGTGCAGTTTGATCCAACTTGAAAGATAGGATAGCTTACATTTTAATTTATAGTCGCAATATTATTTTATTGCAAATTATTTGTTTATTGAATTGTTATTATATTATATATATTATCATATTAAAAGTGTTCATGTAAAGTCTTGGTAGCTAATTTGGTTCAGCGGCTGATTATGACATTTCGGTTGGGTTATCGTAATGGGATCGATTACGCCAGAGGGAAGTTTTTTTTTTTTGTTTTTACATGTGAATACAGTAATTATTATTTTAATTTTAACTGTTGATAAAATAAACTATTTTGGAAAAGTTTTAGATACAACTACCCTTGATTTTGTTAACAAGGAATAAATCCTCTCTATGATCAATCACAGCGTTGTATGACTTAATATTTTGCAATATCAAGGATGCTGTGCATTGTTGAGATGACACTTAAATTCAGTTTTAATTATTGAGAAGTTTTAACATAAAAAGTTGTGGTATGTGCTTTGAAACTATACAGTTTAATAAACTGGGCAACTATATGTTGCATGTTCACGTGTAGGGAAACCGTCGAATCTGTTTGTGTTAGCTAAAGACAGGTTAACCAAAAATATTGTGCACCGATTAGTGCTAAATTAAATTGAAAATAAAAGTAATTATAATTTAAAATAATAAATATTATTGTTAAAGATTTAAGACTATTTGCCCTACCTATCTCATTCATAAGTTAAAGTGTTACATGTTATTTACTTTGTAATGTCACATTGGTGATAGGGTAGTTTTGCCCTACATGTTTATTTATTAGTTTATATTTTACTGTATTGTTATGTATTACATTTTACCAGTTCAAAGTCATTACGTTAGATCTCGGCACGTGTTTAAATAGTTTAATTTTTATTCTCACGTAGAATATGAATTGGCTTTAAAAGCAGGTTGTTGAGGTCAGACACCAGGAGTTTGTAGTCTGAGGTTGTCTGTCAGGGTCACCCTTTGGGGTGTCCCTAAAACAGACCCTGGGGTCTGGGCCATTGTGAGTCTTGACGTATTTTCGTGAGTAAGTGTGACACGCCACCATGTAGTTTATTTGGTAAGACTCCCTATTCATAATGTTTATTACTCATTCTTATTGCTTATTTATTCGTTAATATATTTGTTGTTTGTTTCCTGTTGTTTATCTCATCTTACCCTTGGTTAGTTTTCTGCCTTCAGCAGGATACCTGGCCAGGAGTGCCTTTAGTAAACTACTCCTTATCCTATAACACTAAGGCACATTCTCCCAAATCTCTCCAGGCGTGACAGTAATATACTCATTTGTTAGAACCTTGAATAAAAATAATAATAAATTTTAAAATTCTTTTGTATTGATTTTTGCTTAATATCAATCCAGTGAATTTTTATACCAGCTTTAACGTTTCCGTCTTCATTCGTAAATAATAATTTCATTGTATTAAGGGGTTGCAGTAGTAGAAAATCTGTCATGGAGGTCGCCATATTTTTTACAAATGGCATCTATGAAAACAAGCATGGTGGTCCCCATGACTGATGTTCTCCTACTGTTCATCTTAAATAGATTACTACAATGTAATATAACAAAAACCTTAGCCACAGCAACGCGTGGCGGGGTCAGCTAGTCTATATATGTACCTTGAGTGTAAGAATAATACTTTGTTTTGATTATATCAATTACTATGTTATAAAATATTCCTTACCATGAATTAATTTTGAATTTAAATATAAATATTGACTAGGTAAGAATTAACTTAATTTAATTATTTTCCAATATGATTATTTAAATATGCTACCGGCTATTCCCTTATACCAGGGTCAGAGTTCCAAATATTCAACAAAATTAGATTCAAAATCAGTTAATATAAAAAATTTTCAATAAAATGACTGTAAAACCACACTATCCTAGACCAATGATGTTTTCTAGGCATGAATTGTATATAAATTTCTAACCTTACTAATTCAAAATGTGACAAATTTCAAGAAACCGTTGTTAAACTTAAATATGCATCAAATATATGAAATGAACTATTCTGATTTGTGTTAATAAACAATTCAAATTAAACTTATCAAATAGTGAATAATAATTTAGTTAAATACATAAAACAGTGAAATACCAATGTTCATCAAAGTTATAAAAAAAATCAAACACAGAAAACTCTTTATTGTACCAAGTGAAAAGTGTTACCATTTGTATGAAGCTTCTCTCCTCTTCTGGAAAACGAGGATTCAGGATTCACTTCACAGGACAATCTACTTTCTTCCCCGGAACAGCCAAGATTTCAGGACCCTTTGTAGAGATCAAACAATAAATTCTTTTTCAACCAAAAGATAAACTGCTACTTCCTTCTCTGGTAAGTGTAATTATGACTTTCTTTCTTGTTAAATATTAGTTTAATCTTCATTAACTTAATTAAAATGCAGTCATACCATATACTGCTCAACCCACAATTCAAGTATCTATTTCTTCATAAAATATTGAAATTTTCTCTTACCAATTGCTTTCTCAGGTTACCTTGTGATAATATTAACACTTTAAACTGATTTAAAACTTTCTTTTATCAATATTTTCAAAAAAAAACTCAAAATTTCTACGGAGCAATTTTTAATACAACGTACATCTCCAGAATCAGAAAACAAGAGAGATTCTATCAAATCAACAAAAAAAACAACTGAAAAATTCAACAAACCTAAATCTATACATCCTTACCACCTAATCGCCTACTAATTCCTTATTTAAATAAAATTACTAACAAAATCTAAGTCTTGATTCATTATTACAATTTAAAACAATGATTATTCTTTTTATTTTTATAAAATTTACTAGCACTATAAACTAATAATTTTCTCTTTTTCAGAATATTTCATTTGGCATTTGCACTATTAACAAATTAGAATATGGTTGATATGTATGTATATTTTAAAAGTAAGTAAAAGTTTTAATATTTATTTTAACTATTTGTGATATTTTTATAATTTCATTTTCTTATTTCATTATACCCTTAATTCATTTAAAAATTAATGTTTAATTACTAACGTATTGGCAATTTTATAAGCTTTTAATTATTTACTTTTCCCATTTATCAATTTCATAATTATTGAAACTTTATATCACAGATTATAAGTAAACAGATACGAAAGTGGCGATTTGCGCTCGTTGACCTTGAACGTAGCAATGGTCTGATTGGTCAGGATTCAAATGCAAAATGACATATTTTACTACGAATTTACTACTATGTTGTTCGTCGAGTATGTTCGGATTAGGTTTCAATAAATGATATTTGTCAAGCGAACTATAATAGATACAATTGATTGGTTGAAAATAGTCCGAAAAGCAAACGAACGAACCCTATTTATTTCCACTTACGTATCTGTCAGTTAATTATTGTTTTGATTTGGTTGAAATTTGCTGAAATTTCGATGTGCATTCTTATCGATTTTAAACCGTTTCTTTTATTGCTTTTGCTAATATTTGTTATATTTTAATAATATTATTATACTGTTTTTCCCAAAACCCGCTAAAGTGGAAAGATCTAGATAAATAAAAACCAGCAAACTTTGTATACAGTTAGCAGGTTTTAATTATGGACGATTATTATTTATCAGGTAAGTACATAAATAATTCTTTTATTGTATATTCTATAGTAAATAAAACTACTTTTTTGCAGGTTACAAACTGCACAACCGTTCAAATTGATATTGTATAGATTGAAAGTACGTACTCAAACTGTCGACGCATAAACCTGAGACTCAAATCTTTTATTTAGGAACAGAACAAGTAACTGAAGCAAGAAGTAGTTATTCAAAGGCGAATTTTTTAGTTGCGAACAATATTTGCTGGGATAAATAGGAGCTATACATAGTGAAAATGATAATACCAGTAAAAGACAGAAAAATGACAAATATCTGATACACAGGAATTTAAATAGTATGCTGTATCGTTGTACTATATATGAGTCTAAGAGGATGTGTCAACCTAATGATATCCTCAATACAGATACAGATACCCTATTTACTTTGAAGGTAAATTTTACATATTTTGTGTAGTACTTGTTATTTTGTAAATATTAATAAACACAAATCTATTGTACACTTTTAAGGGGCCACTGAAAATACGGATTCATTAAACAAACACTGTATGAAAAGTGGTTGCTGTCATCACATGAATCTTGCAATACATTTCAAATATGGAAACAGCAATAAAGATGTTTTATGTAAAAACATTCGGAAAAAATAATCTTAACATGCTTTAATGCAAGTAAATATTAGAAAGGCTGCTGTAAGACGACCAGAAGAACAGGTGCTAAAACTTATCAAAAGGATTCCTTTCCATCCTTTTTCACAGATTATTTGATGAAATTCTTTTTTAGATAAATCAACTACTGAATATTACTAAATAGTGTGAATTCTGCAATAGTCACTAACAAAATATACAGTCTCCAATACTTTTTTACTTTCTTGTTAAGCAGTGACATTTTATTTTAACTACTTTCCCTTTTTTGCCTCAAGATTAGATTTTTTAGATGTATGGTTTCTTAGATTTAAAGACTGCATGTTGCATGTGATTGTTATATACTGTATATTTAGTGTATTTTTTATAAAATTACATACAATATTTAATGTATTTAAATATATATTAGAAAATATGTGTGTATTCTTTACCTTTCCTGTTTTCTTACATTATATTTTACATATTATATCAATCATGGGTAATTCAAAAATAACAGGTGTTAATAAATCTATTTTTTTAGAAAATGAACAACAGAAGAAAGTTCTTTATAAGAATTAAGGTATCTACAAAAAATAAAATGAGAATTATTCTATAAAGTTATATCTTAGAAACAAACACATTTTAAAACTTCAAATTAATTACCTGTTAGTTTCTTAACTCTGTTTAACCAATATAATTATAGGAGTCGTAAAATGCAGGACATATATAATGTTAATAAAGTTATGCTTTATTTCTGTAGACAAGCTTTAGATGGGAGTAAATTAAATGGATTTTTAAACTTGACATGTCCATTCCTAACCCCACTTTTAAATAACTATATAACACATATTTACAAATGCAAAACATTAATTAAACTTTGTTTTAGACCTTAAATAAGGCAATTTAATTTGTTTTCCTTTATTTACTTTATTCAGATTAAGTTTAATTTCGGTGACTGTTGGTTATTGACTGTACAAAAAACTAGAAAAGGCACCGCTATTTAGTGGGTTATTGCTTTCAACCAATCAAAGCTCTCACTCTGGAATGTCAAAGTCCTATACATTTGCATTGGAAATTTATGAATGACCACTCTGGAACGTCAAAAAATAGCATTGCTCTTATGGACAAACCTTCTGATTGGTCGTTCAAGGTCACCAGACGAAATTGTCGATTTCATTCATAAAAACGACTACTTTCGTATCTAGTATAATAATCTATGCTTTATATAATGTAGATTAAACCATTTTGAATCTTTAAATAAAATCTTTGAAATGAATTTGTATTTTTTTCCTTTTTTTTTTTATTCTATTTTCTTTTTCCTTTTTTATGAATTATGAAGAAGATGATGATAATTAATCCCACTGTTACTGCATTTGTGCTCTGACCCGAAATAAGAAAATTTTCCTTTCTCTATTTTCCATAAGATTTTCATTTTACATTCTTATTTAATATAGCATAGTAACTAATATCATCTCAATATATATATATATATATATATATATATATATATATATATATATATATATATATTGTTATGGTATCACTGTGTCTATTGTGTAAATTAAAATATCTTACTGTATAGTGTGACGACATAGACCAGTGACTATTATTTTTTTTATGTATATAAGCGGTGAAATGCGATGGAAACGAGGATTGATTTCTGATTTTTGATGGATAATTTGAACTTGTCATTTTGTATTTTAAAGTTGATCTTAATATAGAGTTATAATTAATTGAATAGTGAATTTTTTTAAATAAAATTAAAAAAGAATAAAAGAAATAAGAAGGAACCCATCCCAGAAAGCCGGAGTTAAGAAGAGAAACCATTACAAAATTGGCGCCCAACGTGGGGCCCAATACAAGTCAACTACTAGCACCCAGAACTGCAAATTCGAGTCCACTGCAAGCACCTGAACTGCAAATTCGAGACACCTACAAGTACCTGACCTGCAAATCGAGACACCTACTAGCACCTAGAACTGCAAATTCGAGACATCCTACAAGCAACTAGAAATTCAAAATTCGAGACACCTCCAAGGACTTTGACAGACGGGACTGACAGATAGGTAAGATATTTGCATTTATATAATAGACGCAGTGATTTGTGGGGAAAATTTTATTAAAACAATTAAACATAAATTATAAAACTAAAATTATTTAATTGAAAATTAAAAATAAATTTTAAAACTATAAAAAAAAATATATAATTATGGAAACAAGAAGACAAAGACAGGATAGGGATAATGCACAAAAAGGAGATCATCAAAAAGATGATATAAACATTATGGAAAATAATGAATCGGGAGATGAAAAAGAGAATACTACAATTATAGAAGCAATTATAGAAAGTAGTGGTAACAAACATGAAGAAAGTGACATGGACAGAATGTTTAAATTTTTAGAAAAAATGAATGAAAAACAGGAAAAAATGAATAATAACTTAAGAGAAGATATGAAAAAACACATGACTGAACAAATTAAATTAATAAGATCAGATTTACATGGAGTTAAAGAAGACATGAACAAAAATATAGAAATATTTAAAGATGAGATGAGGAACCAAATGGAAATAAACAAACAAAAATTGGAAGAAACAAAGAAAGAAATAAGAACTGAAATAATAGCGAGAATAACGGAAATAGAGGAGTTACAAGAAGTAAAAATTAAAACAATTATTAACAAGGAATGTAAAGATCAAATAAAACAAATCAATACTAATACAAATAAAAAATTGAATGACTTAGAAAAGATTATAAAACAAGATACAGTAAAGAAGATAAGTGAGATGGAAGGAAAAGTAGAAGAAATAAAGGTAGTACAAGAAAAAGACCGTGAAATTTTATTAGAAGAAATAGAAAAATTACAAAGGCAACATAATGATGGAATGAATGTAGGATCATGTGTTAATATAAATCAAGATGACGGAGTTAAATTTAATGGAAATATTCAAACCATTCATCCAAAATCATTTCTTAATACGGTTAAATCAAGAATTAGAAATAAGCAAAACTGGAAAGAAATAATTAAAGGAATGCTTAAAGAAAATGCTGCTTTATGGTTTGCAACTAAAGAAACTAGAATAAATAATTTAGAAGAATTTGAAAGAGAATTCCTTAACCATTATTGGGGGGAATCGCAACAAGCCATTTGTAGGGAAAATCTATATTTTGGAAAATTTAATTATCAAATGAGTAATAATTTAATAAATTATGCTTTGAAATTATATAATATGGCTCAGTATTTAGAACCAAATATGAGAGAAGACGAAATTGTTATTTACATTTCACGACATTATAATACACAGATAGCAGAAACTATTGCAATACAAAATATTAATCAAATGGATAGTTTTATAAATTATTTAGGAAGAATTGAAAGAAACATAAAAATATTAAATCAAAGATCAACTTCTGAAAATACAGTTGGAAGAAATAATAATCAGAATAGAAATAGCAATGAAAATATGAATTTTGAAAGAGAAAATAGAAATGGATATAGAAGATATGAGAATAATAATAATGTAAATAGAGGATTTCATAATGTTTATAATAGAAGATATGAGAATAATGATAATGTAAATAGAGGATTTCATAATGTTTATAATGGAAGATACCAAGCAAGGAATAATAGACAAACAAGAGGGGATAGATATGGAAATGAAGAAGCATCAAGAAATATTAATGGAAATATAGAAAATAGAAACGAACAACGAAGAGTGAATCAAATACATGAAACAGAGAATAGAGTAGAAGAACAAAATTCGCATAATAATGATGATACAAATGAAAATTTTTAAATAAGCACCTTCAAAATTATAGTAATAAAATTCATTATCTTCACCCAAGTGAATTTATTAAATTAGATGAATATAATGAAAATAATTTAGAATCAAAATTAGGTTTATTGGAAATAAATGGAATCTTAAATAAGAACAAAATTAAGATATTAATAGATACAGGATCAGAAGTTACGTTAATTAAAGAAAAAATTATTCAGGATACTAATTTAAAAAATTTAATTAAAATATCAAGAATCAAGTTATTAGGTGCTAATGGGAAGAAATTAGGAGAAATAAATAAAATGATTAATATAGATATTAAAATTGGAAAACAACAATATACAATGCAATGTTTAGTTATAGGAAATATGGAATATGATTTATTAATAGGATCGGATGAATTGGAAAAGAAAAAAACAATTATAAATTATGAAGAAAAATGGATAAAATTTAATGAGGAGAAAATATTATTTAATTCTTTAACAGAAATAAACACAAAAATGATAAATAACGAGTATGTGGTAACAAAAATGGAATGTAATAGTAATGATAATATTAATGATGTTTATAATGGAAAGAATAAAAAAATTAATGAGTTATTTATAAAATACAGAGGATTAACTACACTGGAAAATCAAACAGCAAAAAAATATACACATAAGTTTGAAGTTAAAAACATTGAAAATTTTAGAATCAAGAGTTATCCAATTCCATACTATTATAAGAATCAAGTAGCAAAAGAAATACAAGAGATGATAAATAATGGTATAATAGAAAAAAGTGATACATCATATATAAATCCAATAGTTGTTGTTAAAAAGAAAAATGGAGAATTAAGATTATGTTTGGATGCACGAAATATCAACAAATTTTCAATACCACAGTATGAAGCACCGATGAATATAGAAGCAATTTTTGGAAGAATAACGGGAATAGAAATATTTAGTAAAATTGATTTAAAACACAGTTTTTGATAATTCCATTACATAAAAATAGTAGGAAATATACTGGATTTAGCATAGATGGTGTTATTTATCAATTTAAAGTAGTTCCTTTTGGTATTCAAAGTGCATGTGCTGCTTTAGTAAGAGCATTACATAATATTTTAGATAAATATGATGAATTTGTGGTACATTATATAGATGATATATTAATATATTCAAAATCAAAAGAAGAACATGAAAAACATTTGAATATAGTTTTAAATGAATTAAATCAAGCAGGATTAAAGGTTAATAAAGATAAATGTGAATTTTTTTTAAAGGAAGTGACTTATTTACGATATAAAATTAATAACTTTGGAATACAAATGGATCAGGAAAGAGTTAAAAAAATACTAGAATTTGAAAAACCTAAAAATTTGAAACAAATAAGAGGATTTTTGGGGATGTTAAATTATTATAAAAAATTAATTCCCAATTTAGCAGAGAAACAAATACCATTAATGGAATTATTAAGAAAAGGAATTAAATGGGAGTGGAATAAAAGAAGAGAAAAAGCATTTATGGATTTAAAAAGAATGTTCAATAATAATCTGCAGATATATCATCCAAATTATAATCTTCCATTTATATTAAGAACAGATGCTTCAATTGATAGATTAGCAGGTGTGTTAATACAAATACAAAATAATAAAGAAATACCGATAACTTTTATGTCTAGAATAACTAAACCATATGAAAGAAATTATAGTGTTTCTGAACTGGAATTTGCAAGTATAGTCTTCTGTATACAGAAATGTCGATTTTATTTATTAGGAAATAAATTTATAATTGAAACTGATCATTTAGCATTGAAAAATGTAATGAATAACAGATTTAATAATAACAGAATTTATAGATGGAGTTTGTTATTACAAGAATATGATTTTGAAATTAAATATATTGCTGGAAAATTAAATATAGTAGCAGATACATTATCAAGAGAAAATAATCAAGGTGATAAAATAGAGAGAAAAGTAAAAATTGGAATGAATACATTGATAAAAGAAGATGGAATATATTCTGAAATAGAGATATTGAATAGTCAAAGAAAATTAATGGAAGCTGAAAAGAGAAAATCTGAAATTAAAAATGGATATTATATACAGGAAACTGGTGGAAGAGAACTTTATGTTATTGATAATGAATTAGGTAAAAAGATTTTAAGAGAGCTACATTTAGATTATGGTCATATTGGATCTAGGAAATTATGGTTATTATTCAGAGAAAATTTTATATCAAGAAATGATCAAAAGTTAGCAAAACAAATAACAAGAATATGTAAAGTATGTCAACTGATTAAAAATAAAAATAAAGTTAACAGAAATATAGGGAAAAGTATTAAAGTTCAAAGAAAATTAGAAATTGTTGCAATAGATTTTATAAGTAATTTGATTCCAAGTGAAAATAGATATAAACATATTCTAGTATTTGTTGATGTATTTACCAAATTTATAAAATTATATCCATGTAAAAGAACCAATTATAAAAGTATAAATCAGGCAATTAAATCATATATTGAAGATGTAGGAAAACCTGAAATTTGTATTATGGATAATGCAACATATTTTCAAAGTGCAAGTTTAAATAATTTTTTTGTGAAACAAGGAATAGAAAAAAGAACAATAAGTATAAGACATCCAGCTGCAAATCCAGCAGAACGTTATATTAGAGAAGTTATAAGTTTTTTAAGGATTTGTATTCAAAATGATAGACATAAAGAATGGGAAAATTATTTGGAAAATATAGAAAAATATATGAATGATGTACCAAATTCAGTAACAGAAGAAGTACCCAGTTTTATGATGTTGGGATTAAAGCCGGAAAGAAATTGGGAAGAGAAAGAATTAAGAAATTATGAAGACATTAAAAATTTAGTCAAAAGTAGATTAATGAAGATTTGGAATAAATATTATAATAAAATAAAGAAAAAAGTGGAAAACCCTGTTAGATTTAAAAAAAATGAATTAGTAATAGTAAAAGCATATACTAAAGAAAATCAAAAGAAAAATGAAATGGGAAAACTAAAACCAGTATATGAAGGACCGTATAAAGTAATAACAGAAAATGGTATAAATAGTTATATGATTGCAGATCCTATTACAGATAAAATAAGAGGAGTTTATAATATAGAAAATTTATTAAATATTATGAAGAAACAAATGATTAAAAAAAAAAAAAATTATAATTTTAATTAATAATATTTTTTTTATTATTGTGGGGAAATTGTTATGGTATCACTGTGTCTATTGTGTAAATTAAAATATCTTACTGTATAGTGTGACGACATAGACCAGTGACTATTATTTTTTTTATGTATATAAGCGGTGAAATGCGATGGAAACGAGGATTGATTTCTGATTTTTGATGGATAATTTGAACTTGTCATTTTGTATTTTAAAGTTGATCTTAATATAGAGTTATAATTAATTGAATAGTGAATTAATTTTTTTAAATAAAATTAAAAAAAGAATAAAAGAAATAAGAAGGAACCCATCCCAGAAAGCCGGAGTTAAGAAGAGAAACCATTACAATATATATATATATATATATATATATATATATATATATATATATATATATATAAAAGCGAAAGGTCACTCATCACCATAATGTAGGTATAAACTATAAGACCTACAAACTTGAAATTTAACAGGTAGGTTCCTTATAGGGTCTAGACGTCCGCTAAGAAAGGATTTTACGAAACTCTATTCCTAAGGCACAATTCACATAGAACGGACGTCGGGCAGAGACGTGGCTTCCACGTGGCACGGATGTGGCGGAAGCGTGACGTATGCAATGCACACAGAGGTGCAGGACAGTGGCGCGAATTGACGTCAGTAACCTGTTGGTTTTGTGGACTAAAATATGTCTTTTTCAAGCAGTGATGAAGATGATGAAGATAGTTGGATATAGTGTATTTGGCTAATGTGAACAAAACAAAAAGAAGATATTGGGTTCATCCATTGTGGCATTTATTATTTGGAAACCCTTCTTTCTGTCCTCTTTCTCTCAAAACCATGCAGAATATAGAGCTAATTGTAAACAATTGTGGTAAATGGGTTAGAACTTACCTTGAGTGTCAAATAAATTTTGAAACCGTTCTGGGTACATGTTAAATTCTCTCATCAGGTCGAATGTTCCACCAATTTTCCCCTTCTGCAGCCACAATGGATGAACCCCATATCTTCTTTTTGTTTTGTTCACATTAGCCAAATACACTATATCCAACATATCTTCATCACTTCTTGTGTGCATTGCATACGCCACGCTTCCGCCACGTCGAAGCCTCGTCTCTGCCCGACGTCCGTTCTGTGTGAATTGTGCCTAAGGAGGTAAAACGGGGGTTGGAAATTTGTATGAAAGTCCTATGTTTTTGAATTAAGGGACTAGAAAATTAAATTGTGTGTTTTTTAGTGGTTGTGCAGATGTATTTTTAGAAATACCTTTATAAGGGTTAAATGGGGGTCGGATACTTCTTATGCAACAATCAACACGCCACGAGAACGACGTTGCGGGTACATCAATTTAGAACCCAAAAATGTGGATAGATTTTTTTTGTCTGTCTGTCTGTATGTTTGTGCTCGCATCACATGAAAACTTTTGATTCGATTCGAATGCGGTTTCCACAGATGTATTTATAAAAATTTCTCCCCCCACCCCTTTCACGAGACAATAGAGAGGATCAGATTTGGTATGAAAGTATCTCATTGATATATTTAAAAATTTGAATAACATGCATACATACGTGTTATAATTTAGTTTTGATATTAAAAACGCGCTATCGTTGTTTTTTTATCGCAAGTACATATAAAAATGACTCACAAATTACTATTATACAACGCCTGCTCTGGAAGTTGACTTTTCGAGCGCAGTATGTCATCTCCGAAGTACACAATAGTCGCATACTTGACTATATGTATTTCATAAACGCACATGTTTGGTTATGACCACATAACTACACGGATTCCGCCTAAACTATCTGTCGTTTTTATTTGACTAGAGAGACTACTCGATCAGTCCTAACCCTTTTTAATTTATGTCACAACTGTCACAACGCAACTGTATTAAACGCAAAAAGAAAGTGTAGGTAATTAAAAAAAGTGTACTATTTAAAATAATGGTCGATTTAACAAGATGTTTAACTCCACCTGAACTAGTTGAATCAGCTAAAAATGCAACAACAAATTTATTGCCAGATGTGTCAAAAGAAAAAATTATTTGTTATATTCCTCTTAAATTCTACTTCCAGAGCAGTAGTTGTATAAAGTATTGATCCTAACACTTGCGGAAATTAACTTTCCCGCACTTAAACTGCTTGCCCGAACTCCGCTTCGCGTCGTTCGGGCATCTGCAGTTCGCGTGCGGGAAAGTATAACTTTCCGCACTTGTTAGGATAATAACTATATCTTACAGATGATTAGGTCCAATGTATATATCAATATTATAAGATAGTCATAATCGGTGTTGTATGATTTATTATCAAAATCTGTTCAGTGGTTGCAGCGTGATTGACTGACAAACATGAAATTTTAAATAAAAAAAAAATTAAAAATACCTATAAAAATAGATATACCTACCTACAGAATGATAAAAATTAAATTTTTATATGTAAAATAGACAGTCATTAAATCCTTTGTGAATGTCCCAATTCCACGCGGACAAAGCTGCGGGTAAAAGCTAGTATTTTATATATATTATGTGTTTGTATTACATTAATTACTATTTCCTTTTATGTAGTAATTTGTATTTATATGTATTTCTATTTTTTTTTGACGTGTACAATGAATGTAGTTTCAAGTTACGAATAAACTATATCTATGTATCTATCTAATATATTTAACATCGTGAACTTTAAAATCATCAGGAAAATAAATTTTTTAGATTTTTGAAGTAAAACTTCTTTAGCGAGACTAGGAGTAAAAACGTTATTCTAACGGACGTGACGTCATTCTAATAACAGAAACCGGAAACAAAACCTAATACTGACACGATTTTGCATGGGCGCCGGCAGCAGGGTGCAAGAGGGTGCGCTTGCACCCCCCTGCTATGAAAGAAAATACCTGAATTTACCAGATGATTATATATTTTTTTAATTTTTTTATTAAATTATTGTTTGAATAAAAACTAAAGACGTCGCGGTTGCTGTCCAAATCATTCTACATTCTATATATATATATTAGATCATAATAGTGTGTAGATGCAGATGCACCCCCTGAAAATAATCCTGGCGGCGCTCATGCGATTTTGCCTCCTATATTAAATAAAATTAAATCTGTAATTGTATGAATTGACAGCTGATCATCTTGTCAATCGAAATACATTGCTTTATATAAATAGTTTTTGGTGTATAAAGTGTTTGTATTAAATATGAATAAACAATGTGGATTTATTAATGAAGAAAGTGATGAAAAAATATTGATTGAAAATGAGTGAATAGGTAGGTACTCTATATGCCTAAATTTTATTTTTGGTGTGTAATTACACTATTTATACCTAATTATTTATACCTATTATTTATACCTAGCTATTTTCGTTTTATAGACTTAAAGAGCTAAAAAGAAAAAGAAATTGTGAACGTCAAAGGGGATATTATAAGCGCCAGAAAGATTTGAAGAAAAATGACAAAAATGAAAAAATGACGAGACAGCCACATTAATTATGATTTGATTAAGTAAGTTTATATACATACATACATATTATGATAGTAAATAATTGTTTATACGGAATCTTTACGTTGAGTAAGGAAGCATGTTGCACGTTTTTGTTCATAAAATAATAATATTCATAATATTTCAACACTTTCTTATACTTATTTTAGCTTTGGTTAGGTAGCTATAAAGGCCATAAAACCACTAGTCAAGATGGCTGTTTTTTTACCACCAATAACAGATCCTTCGTAGACGTGAAGGAAACAAACTTAACTCAGGATTTTAAATTTTATGGAATATGCTATAAAATGCTACAAAATGAAATGGTTATCTAACTATCGAAGGCTCTTGTGTTGTGATGTATTACAATAAGGTAGATACAGCTACAAAATCACACATTCTAAACGTAATGTGTGTATATTTTTAATATTGTTTACCTATTATTGAAGCAAAACTTCTTTAGGCACGACTAGGGGTAGATTCTAACGGAAGATTCTGATGGAAGTAACTGTATAATTTCAGCTATGGGAGGAGTTTAAATTTCCGAAATTTATTTATGAAATTTTCAAACGGTTTCAAATACATTAATGGTATTTATAGACTAAAATCTATGTTTCACATTTTAGTTATCATAAACCTATTATTTCATATATAAAAAAAATAATGATAACTTTCAAATTCCTATTTCTAATGAATAATATAAATATAACATCTCATTTTTTTTGTAAAGTATATAGGCAATAAATATGATTGAATTGTAATTAAATATTTATTTTCCGATACGTACGTCAACAAGTTTTACTTCAATCGCGCGTAAAGGTTACACGCACACTCTTTTTTTGGAAATGTATTTTTATTTTTTATTTGTTTGAAATAATTTAGGTTTCGAATTACAGTAGTTAAAATATATCATGTTTCGTTTATATTTTTCAAATAGTCCTTAAACAAATTTTACGTGTTTTACACCTTGGTCTTAAATAAACTCGTCTTTCCTATACAAACCATTTTTTTCTTGTAGAACAAATATCAAACAAAATAATCCAAGTGTCAATATAAAAATACGTCGGACTCTTCTCAAGTTAAAAAAGCACGATTCTCTACTTCAAGACAAACATTCGACACCTCCTTACTAATCTTTGATTAGCATGATAAGGGACAAAGCGACTTCAAAAGGCACGTATAATGTTACAAAAAAAACGAAAATAAAACATAAAAACTGGTATAAGATGTATATACCTATAAATCTCGTTTATAAAAAAATGCAAGCTTTGAGATTTTTGAGCTAAACCACTGAAAGCTTATTAATACGGTCCGGAAGGGTCGCAAAAAACTTTTTTAATTATCACATTCTTAATTACAAACCGGAAAAGAAAAAGTGGCCTCTTAATGAAAATCTCTCGGTCCAATTTCAACTGTCTGCAAAGCGAAAATTACATGCACTTTTCAGTTTAACTTACCGTGCAGTGTAGCTCATTTTTTTCAGATAACGATAATAATTCAAGTCAAGAGACAAAAAGTTTTAAATTTTAATCTGATTTTTTCTACCCGTGTTTATTGAGTCGGGAAAAAGGATATTAGTCTGGGAGTATTTGAGAAACATTAAAATTTAAAAATTAAGAATAAAATTTCATAAAAACAATTCTTTACAAAAGAAGAAATGAATTTTGTCAGATTTTCTTAAAACAGAGTAAGAGTTAATGTACACCACCACACAATTGTAACTCTCATCCACTTCTAGTATACAGAAGCAACTCGACGTTACGGTTAGTATCATTTCTTTCTACAAATTCATTAACCGATTCAATAGAAATTGTTCTGGTCACACGTCATAAGTTGTTTTTCTTGTGCACTTTGCTTTGTTCTTAATATTTATTGTCACTTCATTGTAAGATCAAGGAGTGAATTTAAGGCAATAGTTGCTTAAAGTAGAAGCAACGGATTAACATGTTTGTTCCATAAATCTAATAATTGTTTGAACCGTAAACAGTAGAACCTGGACTGACATTTTTTGTTTTAGTATTCTAAAATTCTTATTTAAATATTACTTAACATATTTCTAAAACAGAAAAAGGTCTAATTTAACCGATTTCTGACAAAAAACATATTGTGCAAAATTTGAGCCAAAGTTATTTAAACGATCTGACCAACTGAGTAAAATGAGACTACGCTAACAACCTTAACATTAGTTGAGATCTAATTTTCAACAAACCGAAAAATAAATTATTTTTTCTACAAGCATGTGTAAAACAACACTTTCCCGCCCGCATTTTAATTCAGAAAATATCTCTTTCCCGCACGGAGTGCGGGTAAGGTTTTTTCCCGCACGCATTTTTTTTTTAATTAATTGAATATGTTTTCCGATAACCTTTTTGACAAATTATTGTATTGTTTATACCTTTATCTTGTTGGACTACATACAAATAGTAAAAAAATTAAGATTATTTTACATGAAAATAGGGATTTTTAAAATGTTTGTTTTTAAAAAAATCATAATTTATTAAATCACCCCTGTAAACCTTACTCAAAGCAACAACAAACTCACCTGTTTAAGTAGGGTTGCTATAGCTACAGTCGTGTATTTATTGACACTATGAAAGATTTAATTGTCACAATCGCATCTTTTCAAATATCTAAATAATTTTCGAGGTGATTTTGCTTGTAGAAAAAATATTGATCCTAACTCTTGCGGAAATTAACTTTCCGCACTTGTTAGGATAATAACTATTATAATAAGATATATAAATTTCCACACTAACACAATTGTTGTGATTCGAATTTTAATTTGATTTGTAACAATTCGGATTCTCTGCTTCAAGGAAATAAGTAGGATGCCAAGTAGAAAATGCATTAATTACAATCTAATCTGGATGCAACTGATCTATTGATAAAGTAACAATTAAACAAATTTAAATAAGGTTTTAAAACGTCAAGATTTTAATTTGGGCATTCAAAAATTTAAATGGTTATATTTCTTAACTATGAATTTGGTTCTTTATCAGTGGCGACGAAAATTCGTCATAAGGTAAATGCCAGTTCGTATTGACCTTTTCTGGTTCGAGCCGATAAATATATAATATATTTAACTTGATTTTTGGAGAGTTCCTAGAAAGTGACTCAAAATTGCAGTAAAACTACTCACGGTATTAATGTGCTCTAAGGATATCAAAGGAAATCTAAGGGATCTGGAATTTTTTCTTAAAGAAAAACATTTTAAAAATCCCTATTTTCATGTAAAATAATCTTAATTCTTTTTCTGAATTAAAATGCGTGCGGGAAAGTGTTGATTTACGCATGCTTGTAGAAAATAGTATATTGTAATACAAGTGTTACAATGACAGAGGTTTCGTAGTACGAGTTCAGTTTGTGAAACGAACCGCGAAGCGGTGAATTTCGCAAAGAACGAGTACTACAAACCGTCATTGTAATTCGAGTGTTACATACTATTTTTTATAATGAACTTTTAAAAGTATAAAAAAAATAAAATGAGAGTTTTTCGAAATATTTATTTATGTTGGCAATCTTGACAGTCTTGACACTTGTCAGTTTTAATGATTTTAAATTAGAATGTTTGTTAAATTTGTATAAAATATTCTGAATTTAGCAATAACGCTGATAATGTAGTTAATAATTTACTACAATATACTTTTTGATTTACTACCTGAACTCTTTCGTTGAAAATCAGTGCAGTGCAACCAATTGTGTAAAACAAAAAGTTACCAAAAACAGTGTTACAATGAATCTATTTCGATACTGTTCTTAGTGTCGAAATAGAAACTTTGTGAACGTGAATTATAAAAAATTATTTGTATCAGATAATACTTATAAAGACACACTTTATATCATGAAAGCTTGACTCACTTACTTAAACACCTGTTATCATTGAAAGAGAAATTTAAAAAGGACCAAACCATTTTTATTTGTTAGAATACGTTAATTCTAAAGGGCCAAATTTAAAATTGCAATTATAAATAAAATTATTGACATATAGATGCTCCTTAGTGGTTCTAATAGCTTGTTATTAAATGAAATTGGTTATTCGAACTATAATATAAAGTATATAATAATTGCACTAATTGAGAATAATTAACTTGTACTTTTTCTCTATTTAATGTCTGTTTAAAAATAAAGGATATATAATCCGTCGAGTGCGGAAACTTCAATCCCTTAGAGGCAGTTAACTCTAAACGGAATATATGGGCGTTAAGAACTTTTTCAACTTTATATGAACTTAATGACAGTCTCTAACTAACGATAACAAATTCTTTCGTTATTTTCAGTGGGATGGCGAAGTAGCGTTACGTGTCACCAGTCCGCTTCTAAGTCAAATAGTCAGGAACGTACTTTTTTATATTGAAGATTAATAGATGTTTCTACACAATTCCCATTCAACTAAATATCTATTAATTTAATTCATATTGGGAAACGAATCAATACCAGAATATTTAAAATAATTATAAAATATTCATTATGATAACACTAAAAAATGCTCGCTTTCGTTTCTCGATATAACCTGTATAGGTATAAAATTCCTTTTTTTATTCCTAATCCTTAGTTTGAGTCTATTATAAAAAATCTAAAATGCTTGAAACGCAAAAAATAATTAACAAATAATATTTTTTTAATTATTAAAAATTGTAGTCTTTAAGTAGTTTCAGAAATTGGAAGAAAAATACAAGATAATTAAAAATTTACAATAGGACAACGGACGAGCTATTACAAGTCAAATATAGAGGCCATCTGATTCCAAGCTGAATATGTTCTGAAGCAACAACACAAAATTGAGCTCCGGTGTGCTGCTCTATTATGATTTAAAAGGCAAAATGTTGCCAATGGTCTTTAGTAGTTTGCTTATAAATATGTTTAGCACAAAGGAGAAAGCGATGTACAACGTAAATCTGTATAAACAAAAAAATCGACGTGGAACTTTGGAGACTATAAATTATTATAAACATTTTATCTGTATTTATATTTATCAAATAGATGTCAAAGGTAATAATAGTTTAATACTATTATAACGTTTTACAGAGTCTTTGAAAATCAAAGAACATAGACCGTTTATTAAGAACCGACAACTACTTCCCTCGCTATATGCCCCGACGGACATTGAATTACAGTTCAAAGTCAAACGGGGTTAGTATATCTGCAAGATAGAACTAACCATTTTAGTTTGCAATTTGTAAGAATACTTATCACTTGTACTGATGAGGCGCAATACGCCGAAACCGGTCTACAAGTGATATCCTTACGAATTGCAAACTAAAATGGTTAGTTCTATCTTGCAGATATACTAACCCCATTTAACTTTGAACTGTAATTCAATATCCGTCGGGGCATATAGCCAGGGAAGTAGTTGTTGGTTCTTAGTAAACGGTCTATGTTCTTTGATTTTCAAAGACTCTGTAAAACGTTATAATAGTATTAAACTATTATTACCTTTGACATCTATTTGATAAACGCTTTACTAAAATGACAATTAATTAGCAGGAAACTGTAAATCAAGTGTATTTGTATTTCTTTAGTAGTCAGTAAAATAGAAAAATCTAAACCATTTCCAATAGTCCGTTCCTGAACTTTTAACTCGCTTTCTCTTGGGTCGAAAAGATAAATGATAATGGAAATTAGCCAGCGACGTTCGTTTTATAAAGAGAACGACGCAGTGCACTTTACAGAGGAAGCTGCGGATGAATCTGGCAATTTTTTACGCTTAAAAAGCAGTTTTTCTTATTCTGGCGCTACAACGGAAGGAAGACTCCTTGTTATGTCATTAGAGATTCGTCACTCAGTGGGTGCAAAACTGTGTAGAAAGGAAGGAAATCAATTTTGGGTAAACGGTGAAAATAGAACTTGGATCAGAAGTTTAATTAGTAAAAAAAATATTATATAACAAGTTAAAATGGTGTCGTGGGACACCAGGTAGGAACTAAGTTCCTTCGGCTTATGTAGAATCGACAAATAATACTACTCGCTTGTGTATACGACTGTAACGCCTGCGCCTGATTTAACGGTCAATATATCAAAATCAGTGAAATCTTGGCTTTAAGAAAGAAGCTTCTTTAAAATTCAAGGTGAGCTTTAAAGAGTAATTTATACATTTATTTTTTCTCACCTTTCCTACTTTCAACTATCAAGATTTTTAAAAATTATATCTCATATTACTTTAACAAAAAACCGTAAAAGTTAAGAGGTATATACAAAAAAAAAATTGCATCGGCCGGGAATCGAACCCGGGCCGCCCGCGTGGCAGGCGAGCATTCTACCAATGAACTACCGATGCTACGTATAATAACTTCCAGAATGCGTTTGATGCACGTCTCATTTAACGGTTTTTCGTTACGGTTTTACTATTACATTTTTTACAGTTCAGTCACGCAGCAAAATCCCTATCTCCTCCAAGCCTGCCGTAAGGAACTTAGTTCCAATTATATCTCATATTACTTTAACAAAAAAAGGTAAATGTTAAGAGATATATACAAAAAAAAGGTGCATCGGCCGGGGATCGAGCCCAGCTCATTTAACGGTTTTTCGTTACGTTTTTTTACTATTACATTTTTTTCAGTTCGGTCACGCAGCAAAATACCTATCTCATCCAAGCCTGCCGTAAGGAACTTAGTTCCAAAAACCGTTACCTTTTAAAGCTAAGAAAAATTTTACAAAAAAATTAAACAAATTGTGGTCAATAGACCAATATATAACCAAACTTTTTAACATTGCGAGTCATATGATTTTTGTCTTGGTAACATTTTACATAAAAATGTTTTTAATGGAATAAATTTATACATGTACATACCTTTTATTATACTTGTTTGCCATAGTTCTCGTATAAGCTACAAACATCTCCTCTTAAAAATTTACATACCTACACAAAGCTTTGGATCAATATACAAAAACATATTATAAACTTTGATTCAATGGCCTAACAGAGGCACGAATTTATAGTTTATAAACAGAATTTGTCTATTAATATAACCTTAAATATACTTTTTGGAAAAAGAAAAATATGGACTGGTAACAATTTGTCTTATAATAGAACAACGTTTAACCAAACACAAGAACAGTTTATAAATTCAATCCCACCGTAGTTTCTCTTTCGCGTCTTCATACTGTTGTACATTATTCCGTAAATAACTACGATTTGTTTCCACGCCTCATTCAAAGCGCATAAACACAATTTTTATACCGGTCATGATTTAGACACAAAGATCAAAGAGAGATATCGTGTTGTGTCTGTAAAATTTGCCTAGATAATATCTTGAAATTGTAGGTTGTTGCCTTCGAAGTTATTAAGATGTAATAGATAAAGTGTACGTACGCGTGGTTGGGACGCATTATTTTACAAGATTGAGAAATTTTGGGAGAGATTTATTAATTTGTCGTTTATGTAAATAAATTTAGTTTTTTCCAACACGGAATAAAATTAAAAAATGGTGTCTAATTTAATTAGAAAAATATACAAATATAAAACAAATCAGTCTAAAACATGTGTTTTACTTTTTGAAATCTATTTAATTCCTAATTAAATCACTAATTAATTAAAAATTAGACATATAAAAATGTAATATTAAGTAAGGTACTTACGCCTAATAAGGCCCAGTTCTTAAGATGGCCCACTTTCAATATTTTGTACGTCTAAAAGTCAGTGTTGTTAAGTAATTAATTACAATTACTTTAAAAAGTAATTAAATTACTTTTATTGTAATTGGTACGGTAATTAATTACTTTCTACTCAACTGTAATTCATTTGTAATTCAATTACTCGTTACTTTACAATTACAATTACATTTTACAATTACATTTCAATTACATTCGATGAAATGAATACTTTTAATATTTTAATATTTTCAATAGCTTATAGGATAGGTACGTGAAAAAATCCAAACCAGGTAATAGAATACAATGCAAGCGATAACCAGATCGGCGAGCTACCCTAATTAAGATAAGAAATATTATTTCTCGGGATTTTGAAACAAATAAATACTTAAACCCAAGCATATTGTAAAAGGATTATTTCTTCTATTATTTTCTTGTTTCCAGGAAAAAGTTAATGATACATATTTTTAAAAGTAAACTGGAAAAACCATATTTTTTGAAAGAAGAGTTTGCAAAAAATTCAGTTCAACGTTCCACAAAATAGTCAGTTCGTGATCAGTCCTTGATCTAGCACTAACTTGTTCGTTCTTAACAGATAACTAAAATGAATTTTGAAAATCTCCCACATGTTTTAAGCTGTGGGTTGTTCGGTGTGATTTCTAGTAAAAAAGACAATATTTTTAAAACAACTAGGTATAGGAGTAATATATTGTTTTAAAACATTTTCGAACTTTCTACCTGAAAGGGAGATGTACCTAACTAATTAATTAAAATTGCACCACAGCGTGTAATTATAATTGTAATTAATTACATTTCCAATTTTGTAATTGGAATTAATTACATTTGTAAATTTTGTAATTGTAATTGTAATTAATTACAATTTCACCAAAGTAATTGTAATTGTAATTAATTACATATTTTAAAGTAATTTTAACATCACTGCTAAAAGTTCAAATGAATTTAAATTTTGCGCCCATGTTTGGTTAGTGCCATAGACAAAATTGCAACTTCATAAATAAGGAAGACAGTCGTCATTTTTGCAGTGGTTGCCAGTTTTTTAATGTCGTTGCAAAGGGCTGACGATTTATAACTTTCTAATTTAAACCTTTTTAGTATTTTCTTAAAAAAACAAGAAGTTTTCGTGTTTTTTTTTTAAATACAGCGTTACTTGGGTTTATGGGCACTTGACTCAACGTAAGAGTTGTTTATATTATTTGTTAATTTTCATTTATAAAAAGTAGTTCTTGTGGCGGGGTAAATTACCCTATAAAGGCCCATCACATCCTATGATGGCTCGGGCCAGTCGAAGATATGAGACAATTCAGATGTTTTTGAAAAAAATATTTGGTCTTTAAATAAACATGTTTTTTCCAAAAGTGATTATTAGAATAACGATACAACATTGTTATTTGTTGAGTCTATTTAGAGGTTTTTGTTTAGTAGGTAAATTAAATTTTGCTAAGTCTAAGATGGTCCACCGTCCAATTTGTGACCAAAGAAAACTTTTGTATCAGACTGATTACCTAAGAATATCATATAATATTAGTCAAGTTTTACATAAATACTTATTTTTTGTTTTGATAGGGTTTATTGATTACATAATTAATATCGGGCTATGATAGGTGCCTATGTTCCTAAAAAAGCCCACTTTAGAGGTTTTAAAAAACAATTATTATCTTAACGAATTGTTTCCAAACATGTTGATTTGTATGATTACTTTATTCACAAATAAATGAACTATGTTGTGATAAAGGCAGTTTTCACAAATTTATATTTCTTTTCCAGCTATTAAAATTTAGCAAAAAGTGGGCCTTACAGGGAGCATGTACCTTAGAATCCAAAGAAATATCATACCGGGCAAAAACTCGTATCAGCGATCTCTACATAATATATAGCCTTTAAACATTCAGCTGCATATGCCTTAGTGGTTAGTCGTCGTTTTTGATCATATCCTGATTCAACTTATGTATTATACTACACTTAGGTACTCAATACCTTTTTAAGTACATACATGACACTCATCATCATCACTGCTGTTCAATCCTATTGGATTATGGCAATGCGGAGGCAAATCGTAATCTTAATTTCCAGGTGGATTATTCCTGTTTAGAATATTTCTTCATAGGTCTGCAAGTGTTTTTGCGGCGTTATTTATCTTTTTCCAATCTTTTCTGTTTCTGCATTTCGTCTTTCACTATTTTATTTTCATTACTTTTACGTATTTCTCTATCTGGTTCAGCCATCTTAACCTGAGTCTTCCTCTTCTTCTTGGTCCTAGCGGTGTCCAGTTCGTGATTCTTTTTTTTATTTTTGTAGATTCTCATTATGTGGCCTGCCCATTCTAGTCGCCTTGCTTTTATTTTCTCCCTTCCCATTTCTGGTTCAACTTCTTTGTTATTCTTCATTCTTATTTTCCCATCACTTGATATTTTTGGTCCTAATATTGATCTCATTATTTTTCTTTTCACTATTCTCAAATCTTCTACGTCCTTTTTTGTTAGCGTCGTGATTTCCATTGCATAGGTGACAACTGGTATAATCAATGTCTTGTACATTTTTATTTTTGTTTTTCTGCTGAGGTTTTTGGATCTGAGTAGTTGTTTATTGCTTTCAAAAGCTTGTATACCCTTCTGGATTAAGTAGAATCCAAAGAAATATCACATCGGGCAAGAACTCGCATCAGCGATCTCTACATATAGCCTTTAAACATTGAGCTGCATATGCCTTAGTGGTTAGTCGGCGTTTTTGATCATATCCTGATTCAACTTATGTATTATACTACATTTACTCAATACCTTTTTAAGTACATATATGATACTCATCATCATCACTGCTGTTCAATCCTAGTGGATTATGGCAATGCCGAGGCAAATCGTAATCTGATTTTCCAGGTGGATTATTCCTGTTTAGTATACTTCTTTATAGGTCTGTATGTGTTTTTGCGGCGTTATTTATCTTTTTTAAATCTTTTTTGTTTCTGCATTTCGTCTTTCAGTATTTTATTTTCATTACTTTTACGTCTTCCTTTATCTGGTTCAGCCATCTTAACCTGGGTCTTCCTCTTCTTCTTGGTCTTACCGGTGACCAGTTCGTGATTCTTTTTTTTATTTTTGTAGGTTCTCATTATGTGGCCTGCCCATTCTAGCCGCCTTGCTTTTATTTTCTCTCTTCCTATTTCTGGTTCAACTTCTTTGTTATTCTTCATTCTTGATATCACTTGGTATTTTTGGTCCTAATATTGATCTCATTATTTTTCTTTCCACTATTCTTAGATCTTCTCCATCCTTTTTTGTTAGCGTCGTGGTTTCCATTGCATAGATGACAACTGGTCTAATCAATGTCTTGTACATTTTTATTTTTGTTTTTCTGCTAAGGTTTTTGGATCTGAGTAGTTGTTTATTCCTTCCAAAAGCTTGTATACCCTTCTGGATCCTCTCCTGTATTCTCTTTTTGCTGCTTTTTCCTATTGTTACTCCTAGATAGTTGAACTTGGTAACTTCAAATTTATATTTTTCCGTTATTATTAGTTCTCTTCCAGCATCTTTGGTCACTTTCATATATTTGGTTTTGCTTTTATTAATTACTAATTCCACCTTTTTTGCTGCTATATCCAAATTGTTTATAAATTTTATTAAATCTTCCCTTTTCTCTGATACAACTGTTAAATCATCCGCATAGACGATAATTTGTGTTCCATTCATTATTATATTCTTTTCTCACTAATACTAGATTGAAGAGGGTGGGAGAGATTGGGTCTCCTTGCTTTACACCACTATTTATATTTACTTTGTCAGATATGGTTCCCTGAAATTTTATTTTTGCTTTGGAGTTCTGTAGACACATTTGCTGTAGTTTTATCAGTTTGTTTGGGATTGCTATCTTCTTTAATGCCCTATTCATTTTATTTCCATTTCTATGACACTAGTAAGAGGAAAATTATCTGTTAAATCGACAATGGAAACATTAAACTTGTAAGTCACTTTTTTGTGCTATTTTATATTTATCGGTTACAGGAACCATCGATTTGAAGTAAACTAGCCATATTAGGATATCCCTTATGGGACTTTTAAGTCATAGAAATAAGGATTTATTTTAAAAAGAAATCAAAACAATGTCACTAAGATATCTGTGGTAAAAAAGTTAAAGGCGCTACTGACTATTGTTGAAATCACAGGTTTTTGTCCTGTCAGTTTTCAATTTCTCGTTAATGTTATTTCTTGTTTGGCCGTTTATAAATTGCAGAAATTACAAAAGAGATATGTCGAAATAATGATTTTATTAACTTATTATTTATTATTTCTCTAGCTTTGAAACACGACACCGGAATTTGTTGTTTTTTTTTCGAAAATAATAATAATTGAAAGGTAACATTTTTCTGACATAGAGAGAGTAACTCAAATTATATTATATTGAAATTAAAATGTCAGTTCAAGAAATACAGATTATATATTTCGAAATGTTACTACCCCGGGATCGGTCGCATTGTTAGAAAAAATCTAACATTTTTAGTTTTTTGTTCATAAAAGTTGATATGTTGGTATTAAGTTCTTCTCCGACGATAAGTGCCTCGAGGGGGTACTACGTAAGGGCAGGACAGTCCGGCATGTAATTTGGCAAACCGAGCGACACGTGGTCCATATTTAATTTCTAGAATTATAAATCATTTGAAAATGGATAAGAAAATGGAAGAAAAACTGATGCAATGGTATGAAGAACTAATGAGCGACACAGAACAACCTGATGATTCTGATCAGGATCTTACTGATATTCCTTCTGACCATAGCTTGCATAAAACTGATACAGAACAATCTGACCAAAGTGACATTGACCTGATTTTTACTCAACCTGTAGCTCAACAGCAAACAAGAAGGGAACCTATTTTTATAGGAAAAGATTCTACAGAGTGGCTGAAGCACAAACCTAACTTGCCTAAACTAAAAATAACCTCTTAACTCAACTGCCTGGCGTAAAAGCCGTTGCCAACACAGCTGCAACTATTTTAGATTCCTGGAAATTATTTTTTTCTGACTTATGCCCGGTTTCTGAGGGCTTCAGTTAACTTTTCAATAGTTATCGCTTCATTAAAGTTATGGAGAAGATAAACTTCGTTTAACTGTCAGTGCGTTTCTGAACACGCAACACACTACTCAATAACTATTTAACCAATAAGTAGTTCCTTAATTTACCACTAGATGGAAATTTTCAAAGAATTTGATTTCATTTATTTTATTTTGTATTTAGTACATGTTTTATTTGTGATAATAGTGTTTTTGAAGTTAAATGAGTTATCAAATACTATGTTAGTGTAAAAATATGAAAATAAGATATAGGTAGATACTTTCTTTTGGGTAATCCCAAATAGTAATATAAAAAAATAATAACAATAAATAAATTTTAAATAGTTATTAGGTGCAAATTAAATCTGTTGAAAATACGTTAATACGATAAATATTCATTTCTGATAAAATTTACTGAAAGACCCTTTTAGATATTATCTAACTAATCTCAGATCGTAAACAGCTATTTTACAATAGGCATTAAATTCAATCCTTATACCCATTTAACATTTGTTAGTTTAAATATTGTTGGTTTTTCCCCTGAATAAAGATGTTTCACGATGACTAGATCTATTTAGAATTATCGGTAGGGATTGTTAGGTTTTTCCCAATTACCTATTAAATTAAGTAAATTCATCTGCAATTGATGATACCGTCTACTCCCCTAAACTGGAGGACAAAAGAGTGCTTCAGTTGTTTTTGACAGAGAAAAATAACTAGTCAGAAGATACTTCCGTTGATTTGATTGTTGTGTTGTTTGCTTTGAGTTGTTCCCGCGTGTGCTTTTTTCGTGTTAAGTTTTGAAGTGTTCTTTTTTCTTTTAATATGGAATCAGGAAAACCCTGTAAGAATTTTACTGAGCGTGAAAAGATGCTGTTGATAGAAGGACCGAAAGAATTTGTCGCAATAATCGACAATAAAAAACAGAAGGTTCTTCTGTGGAGGCTTTCTCGGTTTATTTTCAATTCTAACCCGAATTTCCGACGTAATAACTGGAGTATGAGCCGATCCATGCCATCAATGTCACGGATATATAATTTTGCATCACAAACGACTTGTACATTAACAGAAAAAAAACTTTTTCTGTTTCTAAACAACTCTGCTTGTTCACCACCAGGAGATTAAATAGTTATGTGTGATCCATCTAGACAACCAATAACATTTGGGAATCCAGCTATATTGTAAAATTGCTCTTTAACTATTCTCAACTCTTCCACATTGGGCATTTTGATATAGCTTCTAGCTAACTCTGCTATTTCCTTACTCACTTTATACACTACTCTTGACACGGTACTTTTATGTACGTTTATGTTATCATCAATTAAAACCTGGTACGTAACTGTGGAATAAAATCGTAATGCGATAAAGATTTGTTACAAAACAGACAATGTGAATTTGCGGTGCGAAATAGTCACTAGAGTAGGGCTGATGATTTCACTGACATGTATCACAGTGTTCCTGTTAAAAAGATATCTTAACGTGAACTCTTCATCACTAAACATTTCGAAAGGGTTTCTCCTTTGTCCTAAGTTTCTAGGTATAGATATACTAGAAATAAACTCCATTACTTCTGTATTCGACTCTCACGAACTGCTTGTATTAATTATACCACTTATTTATTGTTTTTTCGAGTTAAATTTAGTTATAACGTAACGTTAAAATTCACCACGTAATAATAATAACCTAAAAATCGCATGAAATAACCACGTCCAAAACGTCAAATAAAGTTATGGAACCGATAAACTGCACAAAATGGTCAGTTAAGTTTACCTTAGTTTAAACGGAGTTTAACTGACGCGGCCATGTTCAGAAACGCAATTCTAAGAGTTATTGAACCAATAGCGCTATCGAATCGATAAACTGCCGTTAAAAGTACCTCAGAAACCGGGCATTAGTCGTGCAACAAATTGTTAATAAGGAGAATCTTTTATAAGAATGAATATTTGGGTGTTAAATTTGAATACTTTTTGTTGCATTACTGTACTTAAAAACAATAACATTTATCAAATAATACTGACCAGCGTGCATTTGCTTAATGTTAGATAGAATCTAACGCGCGACCGATTGCGTCCTAGCGAAGGTAGCGACCTATCCCGGGCTACTAAAGTTTTATACAAAATATGCTCTTGTACAAAAGTGGATTATAATGAAAAATATAAAAAATAAACAACACAGAAGAGATACTGAAAAAAAATGATAAAGAAAAGGTTAAGCAAGATTCTGTATAATAAGAAACAAGGTAGCTGTTAAATTAAGTTATATACGGAAAACTAAACCTATCGTTGATAAAAAAAACTAAATACTTTTCTTTCTGGCTTATGATTATTTGTTATAAATTTGTTTTTAGTTGTAGTAATTCATTTAGTTTTATATTCTTATAAATTGTTATCACCCGGGGAATGTTAAAACCGTATAAAATAAAAATAAATTTTGTCCAGCTTGTTGTAAAAGTAGATGTAAAGAGAAACCGCACAGCATCAAAAGCCGATACCGATCCATTGTCACATTTGGTGTTTGTCGAACACTCAGGCATTCGTGAGATTATGATTATTCTAAGCATTACGAATGTGAATGGAGGAATTAAAAGACTAATCGGCAGCTGCATCGATTCCACGACAGTACAGACGCCTTCCGTCTTAAATTCTACTCCGCTTGACATTAATTCAACATCAGTCGATTGTAAATAACAGATGAATTAAATTTTATTGATTTTAGTTTACTGTTTACTGAAATATGTACTTTGGATGAATAAAGGGAATAAATGAAAATTTTTAAATAACATTCCTCTATAGATTAGTGCTTCTTTGACTTAATATTTATCTTTTTTTGTTTCAGGTAAGTACTTAAAGTTGCTGGAACATAATTTTACGTAAGTAGAATATACATTTAAAATAGATATAATGGTCTTCTTAATGTTATTAGCTATTTGCATTTCTGTACTTCTAAAATCTGTTTGTATTACTTTTGTTAAGATTAAATACAAAAAATACAAATCAGCGTTCTAGTACATTCTTAATATATATAAATTACGTGTCACGTTGTTTGTCCGCAATGGACTCCTAAACTACTTAACCGATTTTAATCAAATTTGCAAACCGTGTGCAGTTTTATCCAACTTGAAAAATAGAATAGCTTACATTTTAATTTATAGTTGCAATATTATTTTATTGCAAATTAATTGTTTATTGAATTGTTGTTATATTAAATATGACATTATCATTTTGAAAGTTTTCATGTAAGGTCTTAGTAGCTAATTTGGATCAGCGGCTGATTATGACATTTCGCTTGGGTTATTGTAATAGGATCGATTACGGCAGAGGGAAGTTTTTTTTTTTTGTTATTTTTGCATGTCAAAACAGTAAATATTATTTTAATTTTAACTGTTAATAAAATAAACTATTTTAGAAAGTTTTTAGATACAACTACCCTTGATTTTGTTAACAAGGAAACAATCCTCTCTATTATCAATCACAGCGTTGTATGACTTAATATTTTTGCAATATCAAGGATGCTGTGCATTGTTGAGATGACACTTATATAAATTCAGTTTAAATTATTGAAAAGTTTTAACATAAAAAGTTGTAAACATGCGCATACGATTGCAAAATGATCCATCAGCACAAATATTTTCCGAACAATTATTAGATATTGGGAACGGTAAAATAGAACTGCAACCAAATACGCAATTCATTAAACTGCCAGACAATTTCTACACTGTTCTTCAGGAAAAAAATGAACTGATTCAGAGTATTTTTCCGAAAATACAGAATAATTACTTGAATCATGACTGGCTCAGTCATCGGGCGATTTTGGCAGCCAAAAATGTTGATGTTTACGAAATTAATTTCCAGTTACAACAGTTGTTACCAGGCGATCTGATGTCTTTTAATTCAATCGATACTGTTGTTGATGAAAATCAAAGTGTAAATTTTCCAATTGAATTTTTAAATTCACTAGATATACCTGGAAGGCCACCACATAATCTTCGATTAAAGATTGGTTCCCCTATTATTTTCCTACGAAATTTGAACCCACCTCAATTATGTAACGGTACGCGTTTGGTCATCAAAAAGATAACCGGAAATATTCTTAAAGCAACCATTTTAACTGGGAAGTTTAAAGGAAAAGTGGTCCTGTTGCCACGTACCTATATTCCGTATATACCGTCAGATTCTACTATACCCTTTAGAAGGCTACAGTTTCCAATTCGTTTAGCTTTTACCATGTCGATAAATAAGTCACAAGATCAAACAATGTCCATTTGCGGTTTAGACTTGGACAATCCATGTTTTTCTCATGGGCAACTATATGTTGCATGTTCACGTGTAGAGAAACTGTCGAATTTGTTTGTGTTAGCTAAAGACAGGTTAACCAAAAATATTTTGCACCGATTAGTGCTAAATTAAATTGAAAATAAAAGTAATTATAATTTAAAATAATAAATATTATTGTTAAAGACTTAAGACTATCTAACACTATTTAAGACTATCTGCCCTCATTCATAAGTTAAAGTGTTACATGTTATTTACTTTGTAATGTCACATAGGTGATAGGGTAGTTTTGCCCTACATATTAATTTATTAGTTTATATTTTACTGTATTGTTATGTATTACATTTTACTAGGTCAAAGTCATTACGTTAGATCTCGGCACGTGTTTAAATAGTTTAATTTTTATTCTCAAGTAGAATATAAATTGGCTATAAAAGCTGGTTGTTGAGGTCAGACACCAGGAGTTTGTAGTCTGAGGTTGTCTGTAAGGGTCGCCCTTTGGGGTGTCCCTAAAACAGACCCTTGGGTCAGGGCCATTGTGCCTCTTGACGTATTTTCGTGAGTAAGTGTGACATGCCACCATGTAGTTTATTTGGTAAGATTAGTAAAGATTATTGTATTCAGTTATTCCCTAAGTATTCGTAATGTTTGTTACTCATTCTTATTGCTTATTTATTCGTTAATATATTTGTTGTTTGTTTCCTGTTGTTTTTCTCATCTTCCCCTTGGTTAGTTTTTTCTGCCTTTAGCAGGATACCTAGCCGGGAGTGCTTTTAGTAAGCTACCCCTCATCCTATAATACTAAAGAACATTCTCCCAAATATCTCCAGGAGTGACAGTAATATACTCCTTTGTTAGAAACTTGAATAAAAATAATAATAAATTTTAAAATTCTTTTATATTGATTTTTGCTTAATATCAATCCAGTGAATTTTTATACCAGGTTTAACGTTTCCGTCTTCATTCGTAAATAATAATTTCATTGTATTAAGAGGTTGCAGTAGTAGAAAATCTGTCATGAAGGTCGCCATATTTTTTGTAAATGGCATCTATGTAAACAAGCATGGTGGTCCCCATGACTGATGTTCTCCTACTGTTTCTCTTAAATAGATTACTACAATGTAATATAACAAAAACCTTAGCCACAGCAACGCGTGGCCGGGTCAGCTAGTTACACTATATATTTATTATCTTAAATATCTAATTACACAGTAAATAGTTTAATCTTTATACACAAACAATTAGTAAACAAACTGTGAAAGGCTTTCGCGGCCATTGTCTATTGTATCAATGGTTTTTGGGCACTGGTTGACAGTCTGCGACTTACAGTAAGTCGCAGACTGTCAACCAGGAAGCAACTTCTGAAGATGCCAACCGCTCGTGTTGGCGTTGGCGAAACGTCAAGTCAGCAAGACAATCGACGCCGGCCTAATAGCCCAAAAAACATTGATACAATTAGTAAACAATTTTTAATAGTACTCAAGCAAAATTGGATCGACCGATAGATGTATAATTATATCCACAAAAAAGTAAACCATCTTACAAAATGACGGTATAAAATTATGAAATATTTATTAATTGTTTAGCTAATACTAAATAAAAAAGTGGGTTGAATTAAGGTAAAAATCTACCTACCGATAATTTCGTCAAAAATGGTAATTCTTCCAACGAAAGTTCATTTGTTCAAGTTAGTTATACAAAATACAATTCTCAACTTCTTAACACCGAAATTGCAGTTATTGATGATAATAACAGAACAGTCGTCAGAAGTTTACATATTTTTTCTAGACTCACAATTTCCTCTCATCTCAATAGTTAATCTTGTAAAATTTTCCTTTATATACATCACACAATGAACTAAAACTATAAAAGAAAATCTTAAGCTGCGGCAAATGTGATTCTTGATTACAAAAAATGTTGTGAGTACTCGAAACTTTTATGCTAATTATAATAATCAACATATCCGCTTTGATTTTTAATTTTTTTTATATAAAAAATGACTCCATGTGGAAAAGGAATGGGTTGATCAGCAACTTAAATCTATTGATAGAAGAGGAGACTTTAACCTCCTACTTGATTATCATTTACACATAATAATCCAACACCTTTATACTACCACTACCTACACGATCTGTCCTCATTATATTGATTTTGCTTAACACCTGGGGTATTCAAATTTTGACCAATTCAGTTTTATTTATTTACTTCTTGTTGAACAAGGTTGAGCAATCAACTGTTCAGAGAAAGCTGGACTTGCTTCAGAGGCTTGCATGCCTGCAGATCTCTGGCGCTATGAGGACAGTCCCTACAGCGGCACTGGGAGTTATCCTGGGCTTGCCACCTCTCAATGTTTACATCAAAGGGGGAGGCGATGTCGGGAGCTCACAGGCTAACGAGTGTGATGAAGATGGCCTGCATCGTTACCGCACGCTGTTCACTGGAGATTGTCAGGTATTGTTGACAAGCTTGCCAACTGACCAGATGATCCCCAGTTTCAACTTTGAGAGTCGATACCAAGTCCGGCTAAGAGAGAGAGCCGAGTGGACTGACTTTACTGACGGATCTCGCACTTCAGAAGGAACCGGTGCAGAGGTCTGTGGTCCACGCAACCTTAGGCGGCACTTCAGCTTGGAAACGGAGTCAACCGTGTACCAGACTGAGGTATTCGCCTTACTAAAGGCTGTCGACCACGCCCGAGGCTGTGGCTGGAGAGGGGAGGGGATGACTTTCTTCTCAGACAGCCAGGCTGCACTGCTGGCCTTAAAACAATTCCGGGTTATTTCCAAGCTGATCTGGGAGTGCATTCAAAACCTCAATGAACTGGCTTAACACAACAGAGTCTTCTTGGAGTGGGTGCCAGGGCATAAGGGTTTTGAAGGTAATGAAACAAACCGCGGACCTTCTGGCCAAGAAGGGAGCGGATACACGATTCATTGGTCCAGAACCTGTATTGGGACTGCCTAGAGCCCGGGTAAGGACCAAAGTCAAGAACTGGGTCTGGGAAGAGTCAACCAAACATTGGAGTAATACTGTAGGGCTGAGGCACTCGAAGCTGACGCTCAAAGGCTACTCCAAAAAACTGACGTCTGAGATACTGAATCTTGGCAGAAGTCAGATAAGAGTACTGGTGCGCCTGCTCACTGAGCATGGACTATTCAGACTACATCTTCAAAGGATGGAGATTCTGACACAGGAACCCACCTCGTGCCGATTGTGCGCCATGGACGATGAGACGGCAACTCACATTCTATTCGAGTGTGAGACCTTGGACCATAAACGTTTCCTCATCTTTAATGACACGAACCCTAAATCCTATCACCACCTTGAGGAGCTAGTCACAGGACTCAAATCTCTTATAAAGGGAACTGCCTTGTGGCAACAGTTACTCAAGGAACTTGGGACACCTGGATTCAAGCCTACCTGAAGATCAACGTGGTGTTGATTTTCAGCTGAACAAACTAGAGTCCTGCACGCATCGGGTGCATGTAAGGACTCTTGGTACCGAACCTGGTCACAATATTCCCATAGGAAGCAGTGCTTTAAACATGGGGCTCCACAGGAGAGACCATGTCAGGTTTACTTAGATTAGATTAGATTTAGATTATCTACCATATTTACTAGGTTGTTTATAAGATTTTCTAGATTTTATATGATTTATCTTTGACATATACAAAACTACCTACTCTACACAATTATTCGAATTACCATACCTAAACATCAAAATGTTTTCTCTCAATTAAATTATAAACATAAAATTTTTAAATTCCCGTATATTTTTAAATACTTCATCTATTCGCAATGTGCACCAGCTCATTCTTTTAGAAGCCTTCTCCTTGTATTTAATCAATATATACACAAACGTAGGAATTTTCAGAGTTGGCAACGAGGGTCATTTACCAATCAAATATTATTAGGTACCTGATGGATTGATGAAATTACGTCCCGTTTGATAAAGGGTTCCATGTGTCAATAGATTTACTTTTTTATATTATAATTCTAGTCTTTGTTTTCTATTTAATACATTTTAATATAATTATTAATTATGTAAAATAACAGGATACTTTTAGCCCAATAGTCATATTTAAGTACTAGTTGTACTCGCAACGTCGTTCGCGTGGCGTGTGATTGTTGCATAAAAATTTCTTACCCCACCCCATTTAAGGAATGGGAGAGAAATTTTTATATACCAGATATTAAGTTAAAAGAAGACAAATACTCCTGTGAAAACCGCATTCGAATCGGATCAGTAGTTTTCATGTGATGTGCACACAAACATACAGACAAACAAACAAAAAAATGTTACCACATTTTTGGGTTCTATTTCGATGTACCCGCGACGTCGTTCGCGTGGCATGTTGATTTTTGTATAAAAATTTCTTTCCTCACCCCGTTAAAGGGGTGAAGGGAGAAAGTTTTATACACCAGATGTTAAGTTGAAAGAAGACAAATACGTCTTTGAAAACCGCATTCGAATAGGATCAGTAGTTTTCATGTGATGCGCGCACAAACATATACATTTCCACAGTTTTATTATATGTATCGATTGAAAAAAGTTATGAGTATAAGTATTTGAAATTTCCTAATTTATTGTGTTATTTGTCTGTTTTATATTTTCAATTCGTGATAGTGGGTGCAGATAAAGTATATTACATAATTTGAGTGGAATGACACCCGCGTACGTGTTCGTGTCTAGTTTCAGAATTCTATGGGATTATCTACTGAAATAATTATATTGCTCTAATATACTATACATAGCAGTTAGAAGTGCTGGATACATATAAGTTCAAAAACTACCAACTAATGTAAAATCTCTAGTGTAGTCATATAAATACCGTAAGTATCTTTTATGTTGTCCATAAACTCTCATTATTTTATGTGTACCTACTTAAATTATTTCTTATGAATAAAAGGATAGTAGTTTCTTCCATTTTCCAACTTTCTATGAGAATTAGTTTGAAAAGTTCGGACTTAACAACTCGTTTTCATTTTAATAGCACTCTATACACACATTCCCGAACCAGACCCATATGCAATACTGCACTTCCGATAATTGAAATGAATAATGTATAAGTTTGTGTACTTCTCAATGTAGTTTAACACTAATTGAATTTTCACCTAAATCATCAAATCTTGTTACATTAAAATAATCAAACAATTTACTATTTAGTTCAATTAGAATCAAAACATAAAAATACCAAGTTGAGTTGTATTGGTCGATTCGTTGAGAATAATTTGTAGTAAATCATCAAGTTTTTGATGGTAGAAATAGGTGCAAGCACCCGTGTTTGGTATTATTGAATGAATGTATCTCAAAGACTAGGGGGCACGAGAATAAGACGCCTGGGAGTTAAGACACGACCGTGTTATGGGGAAAACGAGAATTTATTCGTTGGCGGGTGCGTTTATTGCACTCGCCGGCCGCAAATTGAAAATAATGTCTTTTTGCGGTAGTTTCATCTTCCGTCTTCCTTTCTGATATGTGTGTAAAGATGTTGCGCGTCATTGGCTTGCACATTTTCAGTCAGAAACAATACCGCTACCACGAGATACCAAAAACCTTGTTTAAAAATCTATTTATTCATAAACGTTTATATAGCAATCAAAAGTAATCGTTCTTTAATCTTGTCCCAAAGCAATTGTTACCACATGACCAAATTGTGACACAAAAGTTCTGACTATTTTCTTTGACACACTTTGAGAACCTTTGTTTTTCTTATCGTGAAACAGCAGATTGACGTGTAAATACAAGATTCATCGCTACTAAGAATCCTATAAACGTTTTTTCAGCTTCCTTTGTTGTACCGTTTTTTCGCCACCAATTGACGTGAGCCGCTTTTTGCTTTGCTCTGCTGTGAACAAATAAAGGATTTAACGGAAAACCAACTTCGTAACACCCAGCATGTTACACGGCGGTCATCCTTAATAGACTCCACAAGCCGTGACGTCAGCGCGGCTATTTTTGTTGGGGTAGGTAAAGGTCCGCGTTCCAAACAAAGCGTTCAGTACATGTTCAGTGAATACGAGTTGAAATAAATGATAGTTAAGTTTAATTATTTACTATAGATAAGGCTCTAATCAGGTAAGTTTAGTTCATATTTAAATACTGATTAATTTTAACAGGAATTTTCAACATTTGCGCTTAATTTAGTAGGAAAATTGAAGTATAAAAATTTGAGGTTATATTTATTGTTCTAATATAATTAATTTATATAATTCTAATGTAGCAAGCATTACTTACTAATTGGAAATCAATTGGTAACCAATGCTAAAGCGTCCTGAATGCTATTTATTAATGATATTGTGTTTTTACATATAAAAATGGTAATGTGTTTTGCACCCAGTTGTAAACATTACAGCGAAAGAGATGGCTGCAAGTTTTTTACATTTCCGAAGGAGCCCAAAGAACTTTCAAGGTGGTTGAAATTAATAAGGTATATAGAACTTTAACCGTATAAGCTAGAATACTTTACATTTTTGTTACATTACAGGCGGAAGGATAAAAATTAATCAAAACATTCCCGTATTTGTAGTTGTCACTTTGAGAATCAAGATAGAAGTAATAGCCCCACAATATTTGACTATAATGTAGGAAAAAGATTTAATTTTGAAGATACAGAACCTTTCCTTTTATTGTTGCTATTTCAGCAGTGAAACTGAAATTTTCCACATGGTTCGACTCCACGGCATTTTCACCTACAATGCAATGTGAATATTATTATAATATATTGCAATTGAAAATAAATGTAGCATTACCTTTTTTTAACAAATTTCTTTCAGAGGCATTAGCAAAGTACTCAGCTATGGCGTTTAATTTTAAAACTTTCTTTGTCGCCATTTTTCTGAATTAATCGGAAAAATCTGAAAAGATACAAAATCTACATAAATAGAAACTTATAAGTACATATAAATATAAGATAAATAATTGGCAAAAAGTCAATCATAAACAATCTACAAACAGCGTGCACACCTAGCCTCAAAATAGCAAAGACCTCTATTTCTACTTAAATCAACCAAATTGATTGAAATATTAAATGAAATTGGGTAATATATAGTTTTCTTGGATAAAACTTACCTGTCTCGGTGGTAATTATCTATTACAAATTTAGTTTTCGTCGCAGAAGTTTCAACTCGTATTCACTGAACGTGTACTGAACGCTTTGTTTGGAAAGGAGCGCCTGTCTGCAGGTTCGCAATCCACTGTTGCCACTGTTTGCTGTGTGACTGGTGACTGCTGTTTATGGTAGACCTAGCCTGGATCCGTCGTTGAGACTGAAGCGACCAGGTTGAAGTTCGCAATATCTGCGGGGAATACTAGACTGGTGTTCGTATAATCCTATCCAAAAATTGTAAAAAATTTATTCCTCGAAGATGTTCTCGACAAAGATTCATTTTTAGACCGACCATCTAATTTCAAAAATTCACTGTGCCTGCACTACCTACTTGTTGTATAGTAATGACTGTACAAAATGAGACGGTTTGATATCAAAGCTATTAAATATATTGCTTATTTAAATTAAATTTAACAATGAAGAAGTGTTTATATCTTATTGGTCATAAACTATGTTAATGATAATTTTAAGACGATTTATTTTTAATAAGTGTTTTATCGCTTTACTTCTCACAAAAAAATGTTTAGTTGTATTTCATTATATAGGTATGCATTTTCTTCTCTAACATGCAAATATCTGAAAATATGCATAATATGCAAATATACATTCTCGAGAAACCGATCTTGTATGTACCTACTTTTTCGCCAAACTGTTGTCTACATATTTGAATTGAATTGGTAGTAGACAGTTATCCTGGGTTGAACTTAACATATAAGTATTTATACGCATTTTATAATAGATATATAAAAAAGATTTGGAATAGGCTTTTTATATCTGTATCAATAGATTATGTAATTTGCACAACAGTTTAACTAAAATCGAAAACCTATCGCTACAAGTTTTGTACGGCAAGCAGTTTCCCAGATTTCCGATTCCACCCTATGTATAAAGTACGGCTTACTATAATTATTGACTTAGTGAAAGGTTACATTGGATGCGGATACGTACGATTTTTTAATCGTGCGATGCCGTAAGACCATTTGTCGTACGATTGTGTGGTTACATTGTTTGCGATTCGTTGCATTTACAGTTTCAGTTTAAAATGGATAACGAAGAGGATTTACATTTCCTTAAAAATAACTGTTAGAAATTTATGGCATTAAATAAAAAAAGAAAATATTTGGTTAATGGTATATACTTAAGGAGAGACCAGGAAGGGGAGTACGTAACCCTCTTCAATGAGTTAAGTAAGCAGCCACAAAAGTTAAGAATGTTTCCTTCAACATTTAATTATATACTTAATATGATCCACCAACAACTCAAAACATATTCTAATTTTCGGAAAAGTATTCATTCTAATGTTTGAAATCAGGTGCTAGCTTTCTATATCATTTATAACAGAAAGTATCGTACGATATCGCAGGAAAAAACAAACATGTTTGTTCTTCTCACTTAGTCGTCCGACATCGTACGAAAACATCCGACTAGATCGCAACTATTGTAACCGCACACCTTTAAATTAGTTAGTTTGTTTTTACGTCCGACATCGTACGACATCGCACGACTAAAAAATCGCACGTATTCGCATCCAATGTAACCCTTCCCTTATTGCTTTGACATTTTTACAGTTATAAACATTTCTGTATGCATCTTTATATCGTTATAGTTTCTTTTACCAACTCTTAAAACGTATTTGATATGTTAACAAAAACAACTTCATTTCACATAATGTTATTTTAAAGTTTATCCATACTACACATTTCTGAAAATTTGATTCAATTATCTTATACTAATGATTGTATTGTACTGAATCAATTGAAAAATATTTAGTCAAAAAATCTGATACGCCTATGTAGGTTTGAATTACCGCAGTGCAAAAAACCGCAGGAGTAAATTGTTTGCCACGCTTATTGTTTCTGACATCTAGTTGCGGCCTTATTTATTCAAATTTAATGTTTTGCCGGCTCTCTAAGATTTTCACGCCTGCTTTTTTAATGGATTTATATGCGAACTTTCGTCGTTAGTGCAACGCCTGCTGCCTCATTCCTGCTATGTGTATGCACTGGAGGCGGCGGTGGACGTCTTTTTTATTTTTATCACTTTTTTTTCTAAGTCGTTTGATGTCGCTTGTGCGGTTCCGAAACGGCAAATTGCGATGATTTCTACTCGCTAGAGAGGGGTACTAAATCTCACCAGTTATCGGATTTGTTGTAACTGCTTAAATTAGTAGTAGCGGATTCTGCAAACAGAAAATATTTTTTGTCTTTGTAATAAATCAAATACCATGGTGATAATTTTCACCAAAATGCATTTCTGACGCAAAACTTTGATTAAACTTAGTTTCTCTAATATCTCTATATATGTTAGTAGAATCGATCTATAAATCATCATCAATTCAATAGTTTAATTTTATTTTTTTATTTAGTAATACCTATTAACGCAATGTAACACAAGATTTTATTGTGGCGAATATTTCGGATTTGCCATTGACAGTTTCGAATGAGCTACAAAAAATCTTCGATTGAAATTTCTTGAATATGTTACAACAACCTATCTTAAAAATTTATGAAGAACTTTGCAATATTCTAATATTAACTTTATCATAAAAAAAAAATAATAGGAAGGCTTAAGGGATAAAAGGAGATGTAGTAGTGGATTCAAAGTAATAATCAAAGTTGTCAAATAAAAATAATAATAAATAAAAAAAAACTAGTGTGGCAGTCAGTGAGACTGCCGGCAGAAGTTATACTTCTATGCACGCGCATGGATTCATAAATTTGTATGCGAATGATTTAGCAAACTCATTATATGATATTTGTGGTAAGCGACCCCAAAAACCTCCCAGTACCGTGTGCACACTCTTTTTGTATCGAATTTGCATAAAATTCCTGGAGACGAGGTCCGTCTTATGCACCAGGTGTTTCGAAGACCATCGCCATTATTATAATCGTATTTAGCGACTCAAGAAACCACCGAGTACCAAGTGTGCACTGATTTCGTACAGAATTTACATAAAACCCCAGGAGAAGAGGTAAATACCCTAGACAGCAAGTGCCGCGGAGACTTTTGGAATCGTGATATTCGTGTTCAGCGACTCCAAAAACCCCGAGTATATAAATTGAACCAATTTTCAGCAATACTTACCGAGTTGTAAGTTTTCTCTCTATTGTCTGTTCGGAATGTACTTTTCGAATGCAGAAATGCTATTTCCATTTTTAAATTATAAAATATAGCGACAAATTTCCTGATAATTTAACGAATCCAATGCAAAAAACGCATTCCGATCCATCTTACGTTACAAAATTTGGAGGTTTTGGTGCTTTATTTCCTCGACTATTCGTAAAAACTCTGTTTATGTAGCCAACAACCTCAAAAGCATAGTGCAGGATATACTGCAACCATGTGACGGTATTTTAGACTACAATACAATACTCATTACTAAATATTATTATTAATACTTACGTGACAGAATTATAAAATAATCTGTCAAATAATCATGTGGTCCGTCACTATGATATTCATACATTAGTTCAGACTGTTTTTGTATATCTATCCCTTTTCAATGTACTGAATGTTGAAACGGTGTTCAAAGGACTTATAGTTATGACTAATAACATGTGATAAATATTTCATCTTTGTTTTTACAGACCAATATACCTTATAAGTGTGTCTGTCTCTCTCTTACTCACACCATTACATATGTAATGATTTTTCCCATTTAACTGTACACAAATCTTTTCCACCGAGTGCATGAATAGAAGTATAAGTTCAAAAGGTTTTTAATGCGTTACCTGATTTTTTCCAAAACACGGGATGATTACATACCTACAGAACGCCAAGCTTCCACAAGTCCAGGCTTCCATAACCTTATTGGTGGAAAACGAGCAAGCAGAGCTATATGAAATGGTTAAGGCGAATCAAATAATGAGTATGCTTCAGGACAGAATAGTCTCAAAGTATAACTGTACGAGAAACTTTCGATTAGAATTAGTGGAAAGGGATTCGTGGAACAATAGCACCCCAATTCAAGAGGGAGTCAATCTGGTACACCGATGGCTCAAAGACTGAGAAAGGCACAGGGTCGGGTATATATAGTAGGGGACATAGGATACATGTCCCAGTGTTTCAGGTTGAAGTATTTGGCATAAAACACAAAGCAATAGAGATCATAAGCCAGCATATAACGGGCAAAACCGTAGTCATATACCGGATTTCAGGTTCTATGCCAATGTGAAGGGCTTGCAAGGACGCGGTATCTAGTATTGGAAAAGGAGAAACCGGCTGCTCCAAGTTACGTGGAGAGACCACTGTCAAGGCCATTAAGTCTCATTAAGAGGGTCGGGCTAGACAAGGTGCTCGAATCCTATTCTAGAGATGATGGGTGTTCGCAATAGAAGTAAATGTCGCAGTGATACAGGCTAATCTAATAGCCAACCAAATGAATGTCTATCTATCTATCTAATACCTAAAAAATAAGGTTGAAAGCAATTATAGATAATTATAAAATAAAAGATAAATAATAAGTTTGTTAAGGTATACTTAGTCTTCCCTGATGAAAAAAAGAATTTTCTAAAATATTATAAAACAGTTTTTATCCTTTTAACGTAGTTATTTATACCAAAATAAATTAACAAATATTTATGAAAATTATGTTCATTTAAAATTAGCTCAATAGTTAAAAAAATCTTTCCAAACCATTATTCTAAAGCAGTCATATAATCTTAGAAATCTATTAGATCATGTATAATATTTAAACTTAATTATCTTTCTCATAAAAACAAAAAATGTTTGCAAAAAACACAAAACTTTCTGCTTTTATAATAATTGTTAAATGAAACACAGATCACTTTTTAATTTTTACACAAACATTTTAATTAATTGATCTCAAAACCAAATTAAGACTGTAGAAACTTGAGAGAGATCTAAATTCACAAGTACATACACATCTGAATGTTAAAGGAAATCATTAAAGATTACACAATGATTCCCATCTATTTGTAGCCATATCACAGAAAGGGCAGTAGATTAAACAGCAATAATTAACTTAATTGTTGTTGTTGAAAAACAAAATGTAGGATAAACTTTCCCTAACTTAATAAAACAAAAATTAAAAATACTGCTTTTTAGTTTCATTTATTTTGCCAAAATAAAAAAATTGAGTTCAAATATAACGGCTTACCGTCGACTAATTGATTGCATTGAAGTATACAAATCAACAGTAACTCCATACGAAAATGTGTTTAACTGCCCTAAGTTTTACTCTCAATTAACGGACAGGATTTATGCCTACCTAAAAGGTAAAAACTGTATTTTATCGGCAAAATTATAAGTGCTTCTTATTTCTGTTTATCTAGGAGGGTTTAGCTTGGGTACAAACGAATTTTAGATAGTTGCTTAAAGAATGATTGAATAAAACAGATCTCGAACAGTGGACGTAAGCTCCAGGATTTAAGATATGAGTTAGTTTCGGTGCGGATATGAGTATGATTGAGAGAAATAAATACAGATAAAAAGCAACCCGACAGGCAGTTGATAGAAATGATATTCCGTTAGAATAATTTTGCAAACTGTATAATGATGAAAGTAATATACGGTAAATCTACATAAAAAATGTAACAATAAAAACAAACACAACACTTACAGTGCAATTTTCCAGCTTTCGAATATTGTTTAAAATCTTTATTCAAATATTCAAAAAACTAAAGTTGTTTAAAAGTGACACCTGTAAAAACGAATTGGCATGTTTTTTGCCATGCGCAAATGCACATGATAGTAAAAAAATGTCCTGTCATCTTATATAGACAAGAATAGTAGGTACGATCAATCTAGCTAAAACTGGTTCATTGACGCCGAATCTCTTGATTCGAATATCGGTCTGCATCGTTGTCGCTCACCAGTAGCGTTGCCAACCTAAAATTTCTGAAATCGGTAGATTGATCCAAAAAAAATTAAAAAAGGGTTTATTTAATAGAAAAAGTTAAGTTAATATTAAGTTACAAAAAAGTTAAATAATTATGAAAGAAAATTATAACAGCAAATCGGTAGATTTCTTCCTAAACCGGTAGATCCTTCGAAAAATCGTATCGCTGCTCACCAGTTCTTACAAAACTGAACAAAAAACGTCGGCAAACGTTTCGAAATATAAATAATTCAAATCTAACCCTAATTTTTAATGGACTATAGGTACTAAATGACTAAAAACGTATACATAATTTTAAAATATTTAAAAATCCGCATCCTATCGTATAGCTTATTAGATACCAAAATGTCTGCATTTTGTCGACATTTATATTTTTTGGTCTAACCAACATTTAAACATTTAAAGTTCAATTAAATGTATTAATAAATCAATGTGCTGTTTAATGTTTATGACTTGTTTATTACAGAATAAATCAATAGTAACTAACTGTCTCCATTTCATAACCTAACAGTATTAACATTTATGTTTGCTTAAATATTTTTTTGGTCCTCCGTCCAGAAACAATACTATTAATTACTTCAAAATCGTCCGGAAAATGACTTTTTCCGGCCTAGGCCGGCAAAGTAGCTTTTAGATTATCTAAAGAGATGGCGCTATGAGTCATCAAAAATACATAATGAATAATACAAATTTTAATTAAATTTATTTAAAAACAGCGTATAATATACTAAACTAATAACTTTTTCTAAAGGTAAACAGAATTCTAATTTACATTTAATTTCTCTCACAACTTTTATTTTAAATTTGACATTTATGTCAATTTACAACTACTTGTCATTCGATTATGAAAATACATATCTCGATTTTATTTTTGCTTATTGAACTAAAATACTTCATTGTATCTGCTATTTTTATGTAAAATTTATAGATATTAATGTTAATATTTTCAATATAACAATTTTTACTGTGCTGCTTATTAACACAGTATTCGTATGTATAAAAATTAAGGATCTTGAAATCGATTATCAGAAAATCATTCCTTATTCTTTTAATCGTGCAATAGATGTCAATAAACATCTAATCTTGTATGTCACAAAGTAAAAAGTTTTTGAACTTTTGAAAATATTAAAAACTGGTCGGACCAAAAAATGGTGTGTGTTACACGTCCGGGAAATGTTTTGCAAGTGCTCGTATTGTTTACAACTTTACTCGCTCTTGCAAAATGTCATTTTCCGTCCTTGTGTCACAAATAACTATTTTTTATATTACATTTACTTCCTTATCTTGTTGTTAGGAATTATTGTTTCTATGTATTCGGGTTTTAGTTATTTAATTCATGTTTGCTCTATAATAATAGAAAAAAGTTTAGAGAAAACTCTATAAATTATAAAAGAATTATAATTTTAATCAAAGTTAAAAAATCCATAAAAGAAAATTAAGTTTCTGAATTAATCAGTTCTTGTGGACTAAGAAATCGATTAAACACAAACTGAGTTGCTCTAATATAAAACTTTACGGTAGGTAATAAAGAAACTCTCGAATAAAATCAGTTTTACTGTCAAAATCGATCCGTAATAAGTGAAAAACTCGTAAGTTTCAAATCCTTAAAACTAATGAAAACACTTTTTTTTTTGTTATTGATATTGTAATCATACAGGTCAAAATTAGATCTCAAGGAGAGCTTAAATAGTTTAATTTTTATTCTTACGTACAATATGAATTGGTGATAAAAGAGAGCTTTGTTGAGGCCGCACTCGAGAGTCCGGTGTGTAAGGTTGTCTGTAAGACCCTTTGGGCTTTGGGGTATCGTATCTCTAAAACAGACCATAGAGTTTCATTGGTAAGATTAGTTATGATTATTCTAAGAATATTCTATTCAGTTATTTCACTACCAGGTCATGGTTATCCAACCACCTGGTAGGTATCCTGCTAAAGATAGAAACCAAACCAAGTGGAAGATGAGAAAAACACCAGGATACAAACAACAAATATATTAACAAAGAAACAATAACAACCAATAATAAAAATATGTAATAACTGGATAGAATAATCTTAATTAATCTTACCAATGAAACTATATGGTTGCATGTCACATTTACTCACGTAAATACGTCGAGAATCACAAGGCCCAGCGCAGGGATCTGTTTTAAAATAACTCCAAAGGGTGACTCTTACAGACAACCTGAGACTCCTTACTTTTCGAGTGTGCTTTTATAGCCAATTCATATTCTACGTGAGAATAAAAATTATACTATTTAAGCTCGTCTTGAGATCTAACTTTGACCTGGATGATTACAATACAAAATAATACACTGAAATATAAAACTATTAAATTAATATGCAGGGATAAACTAACCGATCTTCATATGTGACAATAGGAATAATTTATATACGGTGATATTATTTTCGTTTATTTAATTTTTATTATATCCACCATCTTATACCTTTGTTTTAAATACCATTTTAATGGAGTAACTCTATATTTTAAATAACAGGTAAAATGAACAGCTGTGTAAACATTAACAAAACTTGATCTATTAATTTTCAAAAGAAAGAACAAAATTGGAAAACTTTCATTTAATATGGAATGAAAAACTAGTCCGTATCGTCAATTATTCCGTTGACTGTATTTCAATTAAGTTAATACTGAATATTTTCATTTCGCTTGGAATTTAATTCAGGCAAATTATCATCCTATCATCGAAGAAAAGGAATTATAAACTTCTGTCTCTAGAATTGTAGATTCAAATTTCCATTTTAATTGGATAACTTATCTGATTTAACTTATAATCATTGGTATATAACATCAAAGACTAAATCCTACTGTATTTCTTTTCAATAACCCAAAAAAATATTTTACGACAAAGAATTGTAGAGTAGGTACCTACATAATAAATTCAGCTTTTAGTACTTTTACCTTTTTTGGAAGTAAAATATATTTGGTTGCAGCTAAATAACAAATATGTTATATCTATAATTATCGGTTATTTTTACTCATACTTTAGTAACTTCTTTTATGTTGGTTGTTTTTTTCTTCTCTCACAGATGAATAAATTGATGTGTCAGCAAAGTTTTGAAAATAACATCAGAATTATTTTATTTAAAGTAGTTCGTTTAAGCAGCTAAAATCCCGTTATATCGTCTTTTAGGGATATTTTTTCATTTTAGAAAAAGGGAATGGTGACGGACAATAGCAGTGTGTTGGAGAACCACAGAAATGTCTTTGGAGGTCAAAAAATCTGTGATGGAGAGGGCAGTGTGACATAGGACTTTGTCATGAGCGAGTATTGATTTATCTGCATTGGCTGGTCTCACGCGAATGAGAGTTTGTCTTTGAGGAAGAAATCCTTTGTTGATGATGACTTTTCTCAGCATTGATTTCCGTATACGAGCTTCCTTTGGTCTACGAGAACTAGTGATAAGTCACTCTACACTTTGCCTTATGGTATTAGGATCATATTAAAAAAAATCTTGCTTATTGGTGCTTCAAAAAGATTAACACACTTAATTGTTGTAATTATCTTTCTGCTCATTATTTAGGTCGTTCGGCACCATTTTGGCATAGACCTTTCACATGTGCAAATGTTCTATTAAAATTTGATACTTAGAATTGGAATTTACATTGAGCTATGAGAGTGCACTAGTAAGTGTTGTCCTATCGTTTGCAGTGTTGCTATTCTCATCACTTTTTCCGCCACACCTAGTATAAGTCCTAAACAATTGACTAACTGACTGATTCATCATCGCAGAGCCAAAACTACTGAAGCTTAAAAGCTTAGAACATAATACAAAAATTAAATATAAAAAAGTTAGTCAACTTTCTTGTATGATATTTATTTAGATCTTACCTCTTAAATAGGATAAAGTAGTAAGTTTATATGAGGGGTTTGTTATTTTTTTGTCATAATAGACCTAGGCGCAAATTCTGTCTTAGTAAATTTAATTAGATTTATAATAAAATTACAAATACAATAATTAGAGAACTTTGCCGGTATCGCTGATTGAAAGAAGTTAAGGTCAAAATCAAAGATAAATTTTAAAATTAAATTACCCCCGAAAAAGACGCTAATACTCTATAAAAAACGGTAAGGGTAACCAGTGAGCTCTTATATTAAGATTATTATGAAATATTTGCGTTACTGCTATGAGTAACTCATTGGTTGAAGAAAAAGTTTGTTTAAATAAAAAACCTAATTACCAATAAAACAGCAACTAGAACCTTGAACTGAAACAGTTTGGAAAATCTAGAAGTTGAAACATAGACGATAACCTCTAGCAGACATAAAAAATATTGGTAAAAAGGAGCTGTTAACTGACAAACAAACCTATAGGAACAATCAAACCAACAAAATATATAAAATAACGTATGTTATCTCCAGACGAATTAATGATATCCATACTTATAATAAATCTGTAGAGAGGTCAATTCTGTACACGAAATATATTTCCAAAATAACTATCAGGGGGTGATTAGGGATCGATACTGATGCCAAAAATGAAATCAGTAAAATTTTTGTCTGTCTGTCTGTATAACCGTTATAGGAACAAAAACTACTCGACGGATTGTAACGAAACTTGGTACAATTATTTTTCATACTCCTGAGCTGGTTATAGAATACTTTACATCACGCTACAATCAATAGGAGCAAAGCAGTGAAGGGAAATGTTGGGAAAACCACTTTTACGGTGTGGGGTGAAATTTTTATACAACAATCTATACACCACGCAAACGACGTCCCTTGTACATCAATATAGAACCCAAAAATGTGTTTATTTTTTTTGTACGTCTGTCTGTCTATCTATATGTTTGTGCGCGCATCACATGAAAACTACTAATCCAATTCGAATGCGGTTTTCACAGATGTATTTGTCTTCTTTTAAATTAACATCTGGTGTATAAAATTTTTTCCTCCCACCCCTTTAACGGGGCGAGGGGAGAAATTTTTATACAACAATTAACACGCCACGCGAACGACGTCGCGGGTACACCTAGTAGTAAAATAAAGTGTTTGGGTGTAAATTTAATTTGGTCTGGTTTTTAATGGAGTATCCTCAAATAATTTCCAAATTTATTGCATTTTGTTTTTCTGTTATAGTATAAATTATAAGTTCACATTTCTTGAATATAAAATGACTTTATAAACCCTTACCATTATTTATTAAAAATATCCAACTGTTAACTGGTTCTATATATTTCCTTTTTATTGTAGACTTGGTAAACCGGATGGTACAATTTTTATTATCAAGAGTAATTGCACAAACTGCTTTCCTTGTATTCTCGGTTCTTTTGCTTATTTTCAGAAAGCAACGGGTGTCCGAAATTTATCGACGTGTTTTGCAAACTGCGAAGAACTTACTCATTTTTACACACACTTGTTCGTTGGGAATACGTGCGGAAAGAGTTATTGGTGGAAGTTTCACAAATTAACGAAGTTTTCTTGAGATTATATGCTTACACAGCGGGTCGATCTACAAAGATGATAAACATATCGATTTCACGGTTGATTTATTTTATCACTTATCGCTGCATGCCACCGAAATCTATGGATGAGCATGAAACTGGTTCAAGTATGTCATTAAATACAGATTATTCTTGCAAAGTAAAGAGTAGTAAAAGTTATAAAAGATTAAAGAAAATGAAACTATCACTTAGAAATCTACACTAATTTCTATCACTAAAGCGACATGTTTCAACGCACAGCGTTTTTAAGTTAAATATTAATGTGCTTTATCCTATGTATGAAGTGTGTGTTTTATGGTTTTCTTAAGAATTTTGGTCAAAGAATTTACATAGATTCGAAAGTAAAATCAAAGAGTTTTTTGGTCCTCCGTCCAGAAACAATACTATTAATTACTTCAAAATTGTCCGGAAAATGACAAAGCAACTTTTAGATTATCTAAAGAGATGGCGCTATGAGTCATCACAAATACATAATGAATAATACAAATTTTAATTAAATTTATTTAAAAACAGCTTATAATATATTAAACTAATAACTTGTTCTAAAGGTAAGCAGGATTCTAATTTACATTTAATTTCTCACACAACTTTTATTTTAAATTTAACATTAATGTCAATTTACAACTACTTCTCATTCGATTATGAAAATACATATCTCGATTTTATTTTTGCTCATTGAACTATAGTAGTTCATTGTCTCTGCTATTTTTATATAAAATTATATTATATTAATATTTTCAATATAAAAATTTTTACTGTGCTGCTTATTAGCCCAGAATTCGTATGTATAAAAATTAAGGATCTGGAAATCAATTATCAGAAAATCATTCCTTATTACTAATTCTTTTAATCGTGCAATAGATGTCAATAAACACCTGATCTTGTATGTCACAAAGTAAAAAGTTTTTCAACTTTAGATAATATTAAAAATGTGTCGGACCAAAAAATAGTGTGTGTTACACGTCCAGAAAATGTTTTGCAAGTGCTCGTATTGTTTCGCCTCGGTGCTACGCACCTCGGCTACACAACTTTACTCGCTCTTGCAAAATGTCATTTTCCGTCCTTGTGTCACAAATAACTATTTCTGGAGCCTATACAAAATTTAAGTGTTACCCCACGATTTACCTACGATCACAAATAAACAGTCACAATGGTAATGGAAAATAGACGCAGAGAGTATGATTTATATCTGTCTTCAAAAAAAACAGAGCAAAATGAAAGTTTTTAGATAATGCTAAATTTAACAAACGCACAGATAAATTTGATAAAAATAATAACCATCGCAATAGATGAAAGAAATCGAGTATGAAAACATTACATCGATGGTCAAATACTTTTGTGCTCGAATTGGCAAGGTCTCATTTGGTTTCTGGTGCTTAAATGTGGTTGCAATGATGTCAAGATAACATAGAAGATTATTTGTAAATCATACTCGCCTTTCTAAGAGATGCAAATATTCTTTGCGTACAATAAACTTTTTATTTAGCGAAGCTAGAGGTTGTATAGGAACAAATCTGTTTTACAATGTTAACTAAAAACCAATATTGAAAATCTAATGTATAATCTTCTAAGATAAACATATAAAAGAAAATCTTAAAAGAAATTGTAATATTAAAAACTATCAACCTAAATCACAAGAAGTTAAGCATCAAAGAAATATAACTGAAATCAGTTTATTACCTTCTAGAAGTAAAAACAACCGTCCATTGTGTTGTGTTTGTAAAAAATATAGTCAAACTTCTAAATATTGACGATTTACTCAAGGAACTCCAAATAGAAAGCAAAACATTCACCTGATCTAGTATAAATAATTTATTAGAGACAAGAAATTAAAATCCACAAGAACAATATGTAAACATGATCATTTATAGATTTCAAAAATTAATGCAATTTGATTAGATAAAGTAATAGAGAATTATCGACCAATAATTTTTATATGGCCTTTGAGATCTGTCTTTATAATAGAATTGCTTCGAAAGTTAACAATATCATTTCAAACTCTTAAAACGGTGTTATTGCCAGACGTTCAACAACTACTAATCTCACGTGTTTTACCCAATCTGTTAGTGACGCCTTAGATAACTGACTTCAATTAAACACAGTATTTACCGACTTTTTAAAGGCTTTTGATAAACTAAACCATCACCTCCTTATCAAGAAACTTGAAGCAATGGGACTGGACATTCAATTGCTGATGCTTATAAAGTCCTATCTTCGCAATCGCATAATATATGTGAAACTTCTATGGATATCAATCTTTCAACTTTAGAGTATCAACTGGCGCACCGCAGGGAAGATTTCTGGTGCCTCTTCTTTTCTCAATATTTATTAAAGATAAAGGTTGTAATATTCAAAGTTTAATGCTTCTATACGCGGACGTCCTTAAACTGTACCGTGTCATCAACTCAATTAATGACTGCTATATTTTGCAAACTGATCGAACCGTTTTGCTTCAAAATGCATTACCTACTTCTCAACATCAATAAATGTAAATTAATGAGATTGTCAGAGATTTTCATTAAAAATATTAAATGACACTTTTGTGTACAATATTGATAACCATCCTCTTCAATGTATCAACGATACCAAGGATTTAGGTATATTCTTTGATTTCTAACTTAACTTTGCCATACTTCTAAAATTAAACAAATAATGGATTAAATTTGTCTTACCTGTAAGGACTTTACAAACATTGATACTATGCTGTCTCCTAATTACAACATATAAAAAAATATATATATATAACACTACTATTTTCTGTAATATGTCTTGTATTTGTAAATTCATATTCCTGTTAGAAGGTACAATTTATATAATTTTCAATTTTTTTTACTATTGTGCACACTATGATTTTACTACAATATCCCAAAAATTGTATTTTCTAAATATGCTAAGCTGTTCTTATATCTCGTAAGATTCTATCTTCGTAATAGTTGACAAGGTTGCGTTCCAGCATATTTATTTAGTTTGCTTTTAGTGCAGAATTTCACTGTACAAATACTCTGAATGATAATATTGTTCTTGCAAAATAGGTACACGCTGCTAAATCCGGATTTCAGTCAACCATTAAAACACACAATGTCGACTATGAAAATTGAATTCTTGGATTTGTCCTCCCGCGAAGTTAATAGAAATTTTAATGGGTATGCAATGTATTTGAAATGAGTAACGTTTATTTTCGGATACAGGATGACATAGATAGAATAATGTGTATGAATCCGTTACAGCAAGCTTAAATATTGCATTGCTCTTCCTTCAGAAAAAAAAAACATGCAATTCTTTGTTATTAACATCCTTGAGATATGACCTTACGAGTTTGTGGCATCCTACTACTTTGGCTTACATAATATAGCACTCAGGAACAAACAGAGAGGTAAAAAATTATTAAATACACAAATATTGTTTTATTTTGTATAAATTCTTAAAGTTGCATAACTACCAAGCTGTTGCGCATCAGTATGTGGTGATTTCTACTATATTCGCTCTATAAGTACATAATAGTTGTTGCTCGATATATACATTTCTTCTTGTTTATTCTCTGCATGATTCATCTTGATCTAATAATTCAGTTCTCTGTTACGGAGTTGCTTGTATGCATGCTGTATTACAACTTTAAATTTTTAATTTTTGCTCACAATATGATTTAGTTCTTCTACCAATAAATATTAGCATTGGTTTAAAATGATAATAGATTTAAAACTTTTTGATCGATTGGCTGTGCAAAAAAATACATTAATTTAAATTTCATGTTCTTCTGCCTAATTAAAGAAAATACTGTTTATCAGGTAGGTGTGTATAATTCACTTTAACATGTTTTTAAGATTTAATGCTAGAAATAAACAGCTGCAGTAAATAAAAACTTAAATTCTCTTCGCAACTACTCCATTATTCAAAAGCAATTTATCAGCATCAAAATAAATAGAAATAATCCACTTAATGTCACTCGTTCATTACAAAGTAGAAAAAGAAGTATATTTGTCAGTTTCGTTGTAGCTTTTATTATCGTTAGAAAAATAAAGTCTCCATTCCATATTTATGCAGTTTTTCCGGTATCCAGACATTTTCCGCATCCCTTTTCTGTTTTTTTCAAAGTAATTCATTACTTTTTGAAGTCAGGCTACCGAAACAATCAATTTAAAAAGTTGTTGACAAATAAACCCCGTCCGGTGTCTTTTTTTCTTCTTCGTTCCAAGTTAGAACATGAATCAAAGATGATCACTGTTTGAACTTTCTTGTATAAATCTTGCATGTTTCGGTCCCCTTGTAATGGTTCAATGATTTGACCTTTCCAGAAATGCTAATGTTATGATAGGGATACCGAACAAGTGTAGACCGCTTTCGAAATCTATTTATTGGTAACTAATAGTAAATAGTATAAGTATAAAAATTTTCCAATAAAGTGACGTGTACTGTAGGTAACGAATGCTTAATTTATCTAGATAGAATCAAAGACGTAATAAAAATTTGTGCTTTATATATGTGTAGTTTACTACCCATTAGTAATTTATTTTTGATTTTTTAAGTATTTTTTGAAGCTATACTTCTTATCATGGACTTGATTTGTGTGGGGTTAAATGAGAAAAATCATTACATATGTAATGGTGTGAGTAAGAGAGAGACAGAAACACATATAAGGTATCAGTACATTGAAAAGAGATAGATATACAAAAAACAGTCTGAGCTAATGTTTTGGAATATCATAGTGACGTATTACATTGTGTTTGACAGATTATTTGATAATTCTGTCACGTAAGTAAACATATAAACTTTAGTATTTTATATTAATAATATTAATAATAATATTCAGTAATGAGTATTGTATTGTAGTCCATACTACCGTCACATGGTTGCATTATATTTTGCACTATGGGGTTTTGTAAACACTTTTTTTGTACATTGATCGTTTTACTGTTTAGTTTTCGTGTTTGAAGTAAGGACACACATCAACTGGTCTTATTTTTCTAAGTATTTATTTAATTGAATACAGTTAATTTTTTAAAAAAATTATTTCTACTTGCCTGTGTTTGTAGTTATTAAGTTTTATTAGTTAACAGTGCATAGAAGTATAACTTCTGCCGGCAGTCCCACTGACTGCCATACCCTTTTTTTTATTTTTTAACTTTAAACTTTAAGAAAGATCACTTCGAAAATAATTAAAACACATTATGTGTAATTCTATATACTAGAAGTCTCGCTGCGTTCACTCCGTTCACCAAAACGGAATATAGAAACATAGATTTACAAAAAAAGTGTCATTTTTTGTAGATAATTAGATAATATCAACTAAAAAACAAACTCGACATTTTTATCATTTTTTTAAATAAATGTCCTTTGACACAAACAACATGCAACACGTAAACATCCAACATGAATATTTTTCCCAAAACTCATCAAACTGTACCTTCGCAAGTGCTACTTGAAAAGTTTACAGAAATATTTTACCATATTTTCTGAAGTACCACTGAAAAGCTTTACTCTGAGAGACATCAGTGGCTTTATTTGCCGACCCTTCTAAGTTCAAAGTTTCATTTACCGTAAACTTATCGAATATTAAAATGATATTACGGGGTAAACGAAGCCGATACAACCAGCGGCGTACAAGTGTATTCATTTAAAATTTTTAATTTTTGTAACTCTTTTATAAGCAGTAAAGAAAAAGATTTGTGGTACTTATTCCAAAACAAATATTTATAATTCTAAAGAAACTTACTATTTGTTTAAAAAAATAGATTGAAACATTTAAATAAAAAGAGGATTAGCTCTGTAATTTGGTAATATACGATGATCAAATATGAAAATTTGTACGTATATGTATTTTTCCACGGAGAAAGTTTGTATGACATGCTCATTGATGCCACTCGCCACCAGGTGGCGCTGCAGAGTAGCAACTTCTGTCACGTTCAACCGGTTGTCATGAAAATTGGTATGTAAATGTATTTTTCCACGGAGAAGGTTTATATGATATGCTCATTGATGCTACTCGCCACCATGTGGCGCTTCAGAGTAGCAACTTCTGACCCGTTCAACCGATTGTCATGAAAATCAGTATGATGATGTATTTTTAATGGGTAAGATAAATATGATAATCGTATTAATGAAAGTTAGCACCAGATGGCGCTTGCATGTATCAAATTCAATGCTGATTGCTAGATATCTATACGAATTCGTATAAATATAAGTTCGAAAAATATGTTTTTGGAGCGATAAAGCGATAAGTAAAACAAAACTATAAACTTTGTTTCCTTCTCTATCTCTTCTTATCTTTTATTTTTCTTAAATTTATTTTAGTTGTTGGCGTAGCAATGCGCGCCGGGTACAGCTAGTATTACATATATTTAAACGAGCAATCCTTACTTAAGTATTGTGACATTATGACGCCACCGGAAGGTGGCGCAGTTAATATCACTTATATTTAAACGAGAAATTCTTACTAAATTAAGTATTGTGATGCATCTAATATCTTTTATCGATAAACTACAAAATATAACGAAAAAACATTAGTATAAACCTGATAACTAACGAGAAAATATGATGAAAACGATAAAATCAAAATAAATTGAAAAAACGAAAACGTAAATGATTTGCGGTACAAATTCCGCCGGGTTGGCTAGTTATATACAAAAAGTAACCTCCAAAAGGGTATTGTTTATAAGCAGAGAGCGGCAAAACATGGCCAAATCCAGTTTTTTAATTCTACAGTACCTATGCATTTTATGAAAAATAGTTATTTATGCAACTAGTGCGTAAAGTGACCTTTTTTGACGAATGTGAATGTTATCGCATGAGCCGCAGGCGAATGCGACAATCACATGAGTCAAAAAAGGAACATTTACGCACGAGTTGCATACAATATTTTTTCTACAACCGAATTTCTTTACAAGAAATACAAGTATAGGACTAATTTTTTTTACGCACTACTGCAAAAAAAATATTATATTTAAAACATATTTTAGATAACAAAATATTTATTTTCTAAATTAATCTTACCTATAATACCGGTACATAGAAACGCGAAATGCTTGAATTATAAATTAATTGAAATGTCAATCAGTCAGACCCTACGTATATTTAAATAAAAATACTTAGGTACCCTTATTCATGAACTGATATTTCTGTCATATTAAAAATCAAATTAAAAATTACTGAATATAATATCTAGTTTTGTATATATTAAACTGCAATAATTTAACAATTAAATATATTTACACAAATTTACACAATTAAATAATAAAAAAAAAGTTTCCTTACCCGGAATTGAACCCGAGTCAGCTGGGTAGAAGCCAGACACCTTACGTTCTCGGCCAATAACACACTTAAAAATCTTTGCATAATCTTATAAAAGACGGTGCTTATTTTACTTTTTTTTACTAGTTAAAAAAAAACTTTTTTTTTCACTAGTGAAAAAAAGTTAAACAATACGAACCTTAAACCGTGCGTAAAGATAATACTTTACGCACGGTTGTAGAAAAAAGTTTTTTCAATTTAACTGTAACAATTTTTTAATACATATAACGGTTTATACCTTTAATGCGTTATAAATAACGTAAAACAAGTAAAAATATTTAAAATGAAATAGCAATAATGCTTGTAAAGGCCACGTCTGAATATGACTAAACTTATATCTAACCGTGATTTAAATTTTGCCTTTCCTTATATATATTTTTTTATATTTTAGCACCTTTTTTAAAGATTTATTTCGGAATATAAAAATATAATCCTTTAAGTACAAAAAGCCGCTGGATTTTTTACTTAATTATTATAAACAAAAGAAATAAGATTATAAAAAATCCTAACGTGGCTCTTATTGGTCCAAAAATGTTTTTTAACTCTTTCTTTTGAAGTCAGATATCTGAATCTTAACATTAAAGCAAAATTTTAGTGGGTTGAGAATTAATTTTTGACTATACCTCTTACATAATATGAAAATTTGGACCTTCAAAAAGAAAATAAGACCTTGTGAAAGTAAAAAGGCCCAGCCAAGAATAGTAGGGCGAAGACAGCCCTCGCTTCGCTCGGGCAGTCAACTTTCGCCCCAGTCAGAAATCGCCTTGTTTCATCCCGTGACACACACTATAATTTTCATATCACATGCATTGAAACAGCGAGTTTTGATCTCTGTAGCCAGTTGAAGTAAGATTATTTCAGATCGACAAATAGCGTAGTAATATCTTGACAACGATTTGACGACAGCTGTCAAACGATTATGATTTTATTCGCGTTTGTTTATTACAAATGCGATTCTGACAGACTTGAAATAAATACATAAATAATAAATAAATAAAAGTGCCGGGCAGAAATAACGTTGTTTCTCCCCTAGGGCAGAAAAAACTGTCAGTTTCTGACTGACACTTGCATTGGTCTAAAATTCTCTTGTTTTGACTGGCAAAACAGGAGTCAAAACAAGCTGTTTCAATGCATGTGATATGAAAAAGTTATATCATTATACATTAAGTGACTTGGGATAAACATTTAACAATATCTCAGCAACAAATTATCTGATTGTTTTTTACAACATCTCATTTTTATTAGAATTACAAAGGCTCTATTTTAAGGTTATATAAGTAATGAAAAAGTCATTTTTTAAAAAAATAAAGAGCATTGAAAAAACGACCATTTTGAGTTTTTTTTTTTACTTTTTTGCATTAACAATTAGTCCAAATTGACTTTATAAAGTCTTAAGTTCTAGATGTTTTTATTTCCTACAACTACTTTTTTTCATAAAATGCATACTTGTAGCGTGTATAATTAAAAACTGGTTTTGCCAACTTTGGCAGCTCCCTGCTTATAAACAGTACCCTTTCAGAGGTTACTTTTTGTACATAATATGTAGGATAGTTATTGCTCTCAACACAACTTCACCGGTTCGATTCATTCCGGAATTATTGTCAAATATAGCCTTTTTTCTGTCTATTGATTGAATTATTATCCGCTATTTGTTGTGTTTGGATATGAAGCGTAAATTTTAAACGCTCTAATTTGAATGTTCAATAATTGTGTGTGCTACAAAGTTTAACTTTGCAATAACTGGTTTCTAGTTGAGGACATTTGTCATATTCATCGAGGATTAATTCGCATCCATGAACGAACCTTTAATGTACTCACAATATTAGTATTTGAAATGAAAATTCCATTTTCGCATTTTGCCTCAGAACGACAATTTTTCACCCGAACGCATCTGAACTCGCAACACAGTTGAATGATTAAAAGGCAAAAGCAGAAATATTTTCAGACTTAACAATCAATAAAGGAAATTTTATTATACGTTCGTTATACACGGATTTCATAACTGAAGGCTTTATTAGCATTTTCAAGATCTGAGGGGTTACGTTACAGTCAAAGGGATTTTTTGTTTGGAACAAATTGACATTCTGTACAAACAAATTTTGGATTTATGTTCTTATATTTTAACATTAGAAAAATCTTTTACAATATTATATAATTTTCTTTCTCTTTATTAATGCCTTTAAAAACGAATTTTCCTTTAAGAAAATGATTGCTGATTTGTTTGCTACCAAACCATTTAAAATAGAAGTAACAGACAAAATATACAACAAATTAAAAACCTAAATAAATAAATAAATAAATAAATAAATAAATAAATCAATAAATCAATAAATCAATAAATCAATAAAACAATAAAACAATAAAACAATAAATCAATAAATCAATAAATAAATAAATAAATAAATAAATAAATAAATAAATAAATATACACTGTCCTTGGTGTAATCAGATTTTAAAAAAACGAGAAACGAGTCCCAAAACTTTTAAGAGGCAATTTGTAAAAAATAATGAAACTGCAAATTCTTTTAGGAGGACATAGAGAATTAGGTCATCCCATTTATTACAGGCATAGGAGAATTTTTTTGATAGCGTTGTATGCATGTTCAACGCCTATCGAAAATCCTATGGTTGACATGAAAAACCAATTCTCGCACTTACAATTTTCCAGCGTTATATTCTTTATTCAGTGACACGAAAAATCCGCCTGGACGTATATTTAAGCAAATTTGGAGGAAAAAACTGAATTTCTATTAAAATAACGTATTAGTACATTACGTAACGAGTGCGGAAAGCAGGTGCGTTTGTCACGTGAGCCGAAGGCGAACGCGATAAAAAGCACGAGTGATGGGATTACCTGCGCACCGCACGAGTTGCGTATTCTATTTTTCATCACTCCGTGAGGAAAGCTCTTGAATTTGTCTAAAATAAAAGAAAAGAAAGATAATAAAAGTAGTATTAGGTCTGATACGCCTGCACCGCGAAGGCGCTGCAGGAGGGTTGGGGAGGCGGATCTCCCCCATTAAAATAAAAATTTTTAAGTTAAGAAATTATAACATTTTTATTAAAAAAAAACACTTTTTTATTACAAAATTATGTATAGTTATGAATCTTTGGTAAATACGTTAAATGTAATATTTGAACGGTTGAGATAATAATTGAGAATCAACAAAATCTTAATTTAGTAATGAAACGTTTGCTTGATTATATCGTGGTGCTTTTACTACCGCGTTATCAGATGCAAAAATATTAGAAAATTCATCCTCAAATTCTCTTGATTCACTTTCTATCTCATTTATTTTTGATTGGGAAACACTTATCAACTCTGTTTCGGTCATTCATTGCTTTCCGCACGGTCCTGCATGGTCGAAAGCAGTGCTTTCCACACGGAGTAGGTACTGAAAAGTTTTATATTTCGTAACGTTGAAGGAATCATTGCTTTCCGCACGGTCCTGCATGGTCGAAAGCAGTGCTTTCCGCACGGAGTGATGAAAAAAAATACCACTATTAGATCATTATCACTCGCATCCAAAAAAATATTTTATTTTCAGTTTCCAGTGTAAGCCATGGCTGCCACATATCGATAAAAAAATGAATAATATATAATAACAGTAATTATAAAACAAAAAACATAACACTAAGAAATAAAATAACAATAACGTATAAAGAAGAATAAATGTCAACACTAAATAACAGAAATTTTTCGAAAGCTCCGGTCGACAACAATACTCTGAGAATACTAAAATTTGTTTATAACAATTAAAAATCTAAATCTGTAAAGATCAACACCATGTAATATAATACAATGAAAGCAATAACCAGCTGTCGTTAAAACCTCATTAAGATTAGAAAGGTCAGTCCACACGAACTTGGGACGAATAATAAATGTGCAAGTATTAAATCTAAAATGTTATTAAATTGTTCTATATATAAAATATTTATCTTTAATTATCAATTTGACCAGAAACCAAAATTCTTCCATCGGCTTGATGATAATTTTTTAACTTACTTTTGAGTGGATCCAGGCCCTACAATAATTTCTTTTAACTGTAGATGTTGACACTTTTTAACGAATCAAGAAATTTCCAAATTTTTTATCCCAAGTTCATGCTTGAAGTCTTGTATTCACTGCTTCTGCTTAGTTATTGTTTCTGTCCACGTGTTGGAAAAATCCTTTGGTTTAAATTAATAATGTTAATATTAAAAATATCAACGATCTGTAAATAATTAATAAATTTTTTTTATCTCGCCATCACACTGCCCCCAATTTTACGTAGCATTCATATTTGTAAATTTGGATGAAACCACATAATTATTTATTTAATACAAATAAGGAAAATGTACATTTAATATAATATTTTTAATTTAATTTTTTAAAATTGGAAAACCCCCAAAACTACACTGGACACTGTTTTCGGAAATCATCAGTCACCCACCTAGCTAACCAGGGAGGTGACTTAATCACAATTAAACGTCATGGGGGATGGCGATCTAGTGCAGTGGCAGAAGGCTACATAGAAACTTCAATGAGCAAAAGAATTGAAGTTTCCAAACTGTTGAACACTGAGCAAGTAACAGTAACAGGAACAAACACATCTGTAATCAACCGATCTTTAACCAGTAACTCTGCACCAAATATTACAATAAATGCACATGATTCAAGTACTGTTACTGTAAACTATCACAGTCACTATGTTTAGAAATCTGTACTCTTTGAAGTTATAATCTTATTTGTTACTCAATAATTTAAGCATAATTCAGTTTTGACAGTTATAATTTGTATTAGAATATAAGATATAATTAAGTAAAGGTTTCTGTGTTGTTTCACTATTCATTATAGCATATTTTTCTTATATTTCAATCATTACTTGCAACTAACAACTGTCGTATGGAGATCGTCTAAAAATAAGTGGATAACGTATTAATAAAAATAATGATAGTAGTAATACAATTACTTACATTATGAAGAATTACCAATAATATTATGTAATTTCTGAGCAATATTCAGATTAACAAACCCCGTGAACAAACTTTTCCTTGTTTGTTACGAGGTTTCTTCGTGCTGTTTATTTATTTGACGTATCATACTATTCAATGCTACCAACCGCATACAGGAAAAGTTTTCAAAGTTGAGTGCTTTAATGAAACATTATATTACTCATTTGGGTGTCATAATGAAAAATATTATAGGTGCAAAATATAAAAAAAATTATTTGGCTTGTCCACCGTATACCTATAGAAAAGAATAGTTGGATCACTCTCGCTAAAACATGCCGCCTATAGATTTCGGTCTACATTGTTGTCGCTCACCAGCACTAAAAAGTTAAATAAATATGAAAAAAATTATATCGCTATATCGGTAGATTACTTCCTAAATCGGTAGACTACCGAAAAATCGGTAGAGTTGGCATCGCTGCTTACCAGTTCTCAGAAAACTCTACAAAAAACGTCAGCAAACTAAAGAGAAATGTAGATCAAAGAACTACAAAGGCTGTGCACCGAGTGATCCTACTATTCCTGCCTATATAGGCTCTTTTAATTATGTATTATAAAAACACCTCGGATAACGTAGGTACCTCAAAATGTGCGCTGTGGAAAAATAGTATATTGTGTGTTGTGTGGCAAGGGGTGAAACAAGACGATTTCTGACTAGGGCGAGAGTTGGCCCGGTCAGAAATCGTCTTTGTTTCATCCCGTGCCACACACTATATTTTTCATATCACATGCATTGAAAAAACGAGTTTTGATCTTTGTAGCCAGTTGAAGTAAGACAACGATTTGACGACAGCTGTCAGAGTTTTATGATTTTATTCGCTTTTGTTTATTACAAATGCGATTCTGACACGCTTGCAATAAAGGCATAAATAATAACTAAACGAATGTGCCGGGCAGCAATAACGTTGTTTCTTCCCTAGGGCAGAAAAAACTGTCAGTTTCTGACTGACAGTTGCATTGGTCTGAAATTGTCTTGTTTCGACTGACAAAACAAAGATCAAAACAAGCTGTTACAATGCATGTGATATGAAAACATTTTATTACTTCACAAATACTAACTTAATTCGAACATTTGATCTAAATTGTTCTGGATTATTTGATAGGTCTTCTAGACTAATCAGAAATTACTCCAAACTTACCTTTGGATAATTAATTAAATAACCGACTTACATTTTCTTTACAAAGAAATATTATGTTAAATTTTGCAATTATGAATAAAAAATTCGAAAAGAGGTTGACCGTAAAGGCCATCCTTGCAACTTCCCGCTAATTTTAATCGCAAAGCTATTTTGACGTTTTTGAGTTTTTTTTTAATGTTCAAGACGGCATTCGACGCAGTTTTTTAAGACATAAAAATGTTATTTGAAGTGCAAAATCAATTAGTAAAAAAATCTCAAAAATTAAAAAAAAAAACAATTTTTTGAAATTTTTCGACAACGATATCTTACGAACGAATCGACCGATTTTAATTTGCAAAACGGCATTCGACGTGGTTTTTTAAGTTTAAGAGCTGATTAGATTTTGAAATTGATCGATGTAATAGCAAAAAAGATATGCCCAAAAAACATTATTTTTACCAATTGTTTTTTTCGGTTATTTCGAAATTTCTCGAAATCTACCGGCGCGAATCGGTTCAAACTTACAGGGTATCTAAGTTAGATGAAACTCTTTGTAATGCTTTTTATTTCATTCCGATCGGTCAAGCCGTTCAAAAGTTATAAGAGGTTTACATACATCCACACACACACACACACATCCACACGTACATACAGACATACAGACACCCTCGTAAAAATAGTCAGGGGAGGTTCCTAAGACCTCAAAACGTTGAGATCCGATGAAAACTCGATTTTCGAAAAACGGGGTGAAACCAATAACTTCCCGATTTTAAAAAAAAAATTTAATTTTTTTTAGCGGGAAGTTAAAAAACTGAAATAGAATTTTGTTAAACTTTTACGTTTATTATATTAGATATATATTTTTCGAATTTTTTGGACCCTACATCCAGAAAACAAAATCGAAGTGAATCGTCTCGTGACAGAGGAAAGGTTTTTTGTTGCATTTTAACTGTGATATTGAATTCTTTCCCAAACATAAAAGAAGATTTCATATCAAATTTATCAGGAGTAATAAAAGGATATTGAATTTTAAATTGAAACTAAACCCACTAAAGATTTTATGACTGGTATTACTAGATGGAAGTACATTTCTCTCCGCATAGATTGGAAAAATGGAAAAGGTGCGAACATTTTATATGAAATTCTTTGGTAATATAGTCAGGCGTATGAAAGCGGATTTTTTTTTATAACACTTTCACTGTCTTACTACATTTTTCAATTATAACAAAAATCAACTAAAAGATTTTGTTAATGTCTCTACATTATTTTATATATAGCTAAAATTAGAAAATCATTTTTATAAATTCAAAAAAATAAATATTTATTGTTTAAATATTAACACTACAACTTTTAATTGACAATTAATATCTACGTAAAACCTAATGCTTCTTTTGCTTCCTCTCGGTGATTAATTTTCTTTTCAATAGCATGCCTAAAATAATATTTAATCAAGTCGAAATGATAGTGGCGAGAATGCAGCAGCACTTATGGCGAATAATAGAAGACTTTTATTATGCTCTAGATAAATATTTGCAGAAATGTGGGGAAACAATTAGCAGTTTGATGGGAAATAACAAGGGATGTTAATGGGAAATGCGAAATTCGAAATGATTCACTCAACTTGATTTCACATTGTAAACACATCCAGATAGAATGCAACCAGATAGATAGAAAATATTCTAGTTAGACATCACTAACATTAACTCTTATGGTAAAAATAATTATTTTTGTGGATATAACACACTAAAATAGTGCTGAATAATTAATTTATCTTATTTTGTATACATTTTCAGTCCCTTTTTTAAATGTGCTCGTTTCAGAAGATGACTCACAAACACCTTCTATTCTAGAAGGCTCTAAGTTATATTTTAGTTTTTTCTAGAAAAACAGTTTAGTCAAATAGTTAATTAGGCCTATTGTACTTCTTCCATTTTTTTATTCTTGCAGTATCTTGGTACTCTGCAGTCTGCACTAATTTCTACATGTATAGAGGGTAAGTGCTTTATGCTTGCAGAGTCACTCTGATTATATCCTACGATTCAGTACCTCAAAATGGCACAGTATCTGTTTGACTATTATGTGCCGTTTAATCTTTATAGTGTGCAGCTAGGGTTTTCACTGTTTAAAAAACTTCTTTTCCAGTGCAATACTTCTAAAGAATTTTTAAATGACTGTTATCTGATTCCTGCTTATTTTACGCAACTGCTCTTCTGACACACTTTTGCTCAATATAAATTTTTGTATATTTGACTAGAGATATGTTTCTAGTAATAGTTTTCACGGATCTGGCTCTAAACTGTAGAATATTGACACTGATTTTTGTCCTTGTTTCCCCAGAACATAAAGTTTTTCTCGATACTTGTATACTAGTCTTAATATCTTTTTGGAGTGTAGTTACAGACAGATAACTTGTAGACTTATTACAATTTTGTACAGTTTATGTTACAGGCCCCAGGTATGTTTTCGTTGCCACTATAGTGTCATGGGATTACTCAAGTTTTTTTTTGTGTATTTTGACCTGATGATTACGAATTTCGAAGGTAATCGTTCGACAAATGGTCAGGAAATAACTACTCTTTCCCAATTAATCACCATATACAGTTTTCACTCTTTCATGTAACTTAACATTTGTCTGATTGTTCATAATCGGACCAATAGTTTATAAAAATTACGCAAAATCTGAGTTTTTCAAATGAGCAACAATGATTCCTTTTAGCACCCCTGTAAATCCGATTATATGGTGATTTTAATTGGGAAAGAGTAGTTATTTTCAATATTTTTGCACTAATTTTACAATATCTCTGGTTCTAACAACTGGATTTGAACTTTTTAAAACTTACCTTTTTGTTTTTAAATAATGAATTATTTTAACAAATGAAATGTTAACAAATTTTAACAAAGTTTCTTTACGTAATACCATATACCCTATATAATGCCAACGAAAATGTACTTGGCGTCCGTACTATTTATATAAAAAAATTCTATTTAACCAACAATTCACTTTTTTCTATCAACGATTCATCAATTAAACTATTCTCTATAATCACTTTTAATTACCTAGTCACACGCTTTCCGTCACCAACTCATGCAATTCGCTTAAAACCAAACTAAATAACAAAACAGAGGTGGATTTTCGCTATTAATCAATATTTGATTTGACGGAAGGGCATTTATGTGAGAAAAAAGTTAATCCGACACCGCGGGCTGCTAACGAACTCAATTTCCGCCATGTTGTGACTAGAACACATCTAATCAGACATTAAATCTCGACGGGGAGTCCCATTGTGGAGCGTAGACCACGTTTGTTTGTGTTCGGTTCGTTCAAGAAATTACACGCTGAAATTTGTTAAGGAAGTGTTGGATAAAACATTACTCGGTATATCGACTAAATAAATCTAGATGAATAAGCCACACAATTTGTTTTACTATAATAAGAGTTATACTTTGTTGTTACTAGTGCAGCGTTTTCCAATTAATTTCAACTATGCTCATGTCAGTAAACGTTTTAAAACAGTACCTACTGTCAATAAATGTAAAAAGCCATTCTTTACATGTATGTGTTATGCAATTTACAGCACGAACAGAATTGCTGTCTTTGTCTTTATATCTATATCTATACATATAATAAAACTGTAAACATGTATATGTTTGTGCGCGCATCACATGAAAACTACTGATCCTATTCGAATGCGGTTTTCAAAGAAGTATTTGTCTTCTGTCAACTTAAAATCTGGTGTATAAAACTTTCTCCCCCCACCTTTTTAACGGGGTGAGGAAAGAAATTTTTATACAAAAATCAACACTCCACGCGAACGACGTCGCGGGTACATCAAAATAGAACCCAAAAATGTGTTTAGATTTTTTTGTCTGTCTGTCTGTCTGTATGTTTGTGCGCGCATTACATGAAAACTGCTGATCCGATTCGAATGCGGTTTTCACAGATATATTTGTCTTCTTTCAACTTAACATCTGGTGTATCAAAATTTCTCTCCCATTACTGGGAGGGCTAAGAACTTTTTATACAACAATCACACGCCACGCGAACGACGTTGCAAGTACAGCTAGTCTTTAATAAACTTTATATTGATGGAATGTTGTTCAAATAATAACAAAGTAAAAAAATGAAATGAAGCCAATTTAGCCGGTAACTGGTGGCTTGATAAAATTTCGTCCCGTATACTATCGGGTTCGAATCTTGCTATACATTTTTTAATATTTAAGTACTTAAGATTCATTAAGTACTTACTTATTTGCAATCAATGAACGAAAAACAATAAAATTTCTTTCAAGCATGAGGCTGATCAAGCGTCGTAAGTCAATAAACATGATTAATATGCTAATTCGACTTTGTTGCTTTGCTTGTTACAATTCGTCAATTATTATTTTTATACTAAACCTATGATTATAGTATTATACGTTACAAGGTCGGTAAGTGACTGAGTTAGTTTACGGACGAGGCAACGTAGGTGCCGAGTCTGGAAATAAAAACGAGTAGGTACTGTAATAACACCTAATGACCATGTATCGTATCATATTTTATTTCATCCTGTTTTTATAAATTAATAAATTATTAAAAATAGTTCGTGACTTGACTATTTACGTCAAATTACCTTAACTGTCAGTTACTGTCATATATTTGAAAAAAATTGTATTTATTGTTAATTCGTGTTTTAAATTAAAATAAAATAAAAAGTAAGTAATTAATTATTTTATTTTTATTTTATAGTCATTATACTGTTCTTAAATGTAAAAAATTAAAAGTAATTGTCTTCCCTTTAGCAATCAGAGCAGAGTTGCTAGGCAACACATTACAGTACATGATACCGTAATGTTTTACTTACCGGCGTCGAATTGATAATAGGGAAGGAAGTTTATTTACAGGACAGGATGAAATAAATGCATGTTTACATATTATTTTGTATTACCGTTCTTGTGTACCTAATTCTGTATTGTCAGTGTAATCCAAAACAATATAACGAGGCATTAATAGATAATAAGTATTAACAATTCGTTTTAAAATTACAGATAAGTGTTAATATGACTGTATAAATGTAACTAAGATCTAGTTAACAATTTCTTCACACTGACTATGCCTGTAAGCTTATGGACTGAATTTTATTGTTCACGATAAAGTTTACAAGAATTTAAATTAGTACCGACTACTAGTAAATCATTCTTTTTTTTTGAGAATCATGTTGAAAGGCTGTTAAATTGTGGATTACGTCCGTCGTGCGAAATGAAAGTTGAAATAAACGTAAATTATAAAATAACATGATTGTTATTGTTACCTTTTATATGGTCTGCCTCTAGTGCTATATATTCAATCGAGGCCTATTACGATTTTATAGCTTTCAGCGCCTGGAACTATAATTGACACTTGATAACGTCGTAAATTTTGATTTAAGAATTATAAAGGCACTAATGGAAACGTTAGATTTAGTTCTAAGATAAATTGTAATCAATTTCTCTATCTTTGTTTCTTTTAAAATATGTTTCTAATACAGCATTTATAGTGTATTTAAATGTTTTAAAATAAACCACTTCTAATAAAGTTTACTTAATATTTTGCAAGATTTTGCTGTTGTATTCATAGCGAGAAAGGTGCCAGAAGCAACAAATCTATGGCAGTGACGTATATGTAAAAATTTCTGCATCACTAGAAACACATTTCTGCTTCAGGCAATCTTGCAAAGCACAAGAGAAAACAATTTGAAGGTTTATAAATCTAAGTGGATAAATATACGCACAGACAGTTAGGTGGCTATTGGGTCTTAAAGTATGTTAAGATGATCACTAGGATAGTATAAAAGTGCTTAGAAAAACTCACTTTTCTAGTAAAGTCAAACTAGATTGGAAGCCGAAGCGTGGAGAAGTAGACGGCAAGGATCACAGGCTGATAAAATTGCAAGGAAAGGAACAGAGACAATATTCTACGGCCTAGAACTACCTCTAGGATTACAAGAAAGTATGATCAGGAACCATATAAATGCTGGGATCAGTTTATTACGCAACTGTTACTGAAAGTCGTTTAATATGATAAATTTAGAACATTTTACAAACATTTTTAAGTTTTGAAAGAATTTTAAATTCATTGTACCTATCAATTTTCTATACACACACACAACACATACATCAGTAAACTATTATTTTTGAGATAACTTTCAACGGATTTTTGAAACGTTATAATGAACTCAAATCCCGTCAGATATGACATTCACTCACTTCCTCCTTAAGCACATGTTACATGACGTTAATGAGAGAGAAGATTTGTCAAATCGACAATTGAAACATCAAACTCTAAGTCACTTTATTTGTGCCCTGTCTTAATAATCAATGGTTCTGGTCTCCTAACCGAATAAAAATATAAGGACAAGCTTTAAAACGCGGCAATTTTCTTCCTGTTGGTCGTACAGATTTCTACCAGCGGCCATTTTAAAGGGCATAAAATAAGCTTTCGTTTCTATGCAGCGTTGTGTTTACCTAAAATCGCTTAGAAAATACTTACTTGTCACAACTTAAAAAATATGAAGAAAATTAGCAAAAATTTGTAAAAACTTCGAAAAAGTGTATCTTGGTTACTAAAAATCGAAATTTAATTATCTACAATCTTTCTTTTGAAGTGTATGTACGAAAAGTGCATAATTTTTGAGCAATTTTAATACATTTGAAAAGTGGATGTATTTAGAAAGCTTTTAAAAACGCAAGGCTGAAAATGGTATCCCTCCGCAGTGTTTCATCTTTTGGGGTCAATTGAACATATTTAATCATAAAACCCTTTTTTGCTGGAGTTCCTTTCAACCCTGTTATTTAAGACATAATTATTAGCCTATTATTTTGATATTCAAAATACAACAATTACCTTTGGGAAAATTCTAAAGTAAAGTCTCTTAAATTTCACTGCGCTATTCTTGACGGAAAAATTAATGACTGTATTAACAAAGTAATTACCTGGAAAGAGTCAATAAAAAAGTAATAAATTGTTTAAAGAGCTATACAGCTACAATAACATTACTATTTAAATAGTTAAAATACCATTTAGCTTCATGTGTTTTTCTTCAAATTATTTATTCAGTAGGACGAAAACGTTTATGTGAACCTTGATGCAGGTGCGTTTTTTGTTAAATTTATGTAAAATAATTCTACTAGGTAAAGATTATATACTAATTAATTAACAAATTATGTATGAACATTAAACACTTAATAACGTTAATATGTCTTCAAAGCTTCTCTGAAAACAGAAAATACAGTTTTATTTAGTTTAATTTAAAAATTTATCACTTCTAATACTTTTTGCGGTATTTTAAGATAGTAAAACTTATAAGGAATTTGCATACTTAATTTAGTACGGACGATATGGCATACAGTGAAACTTTTAACTTTATTTTTATCTATCAAAGTAATCTAAATAACTACTGTAGTCAGTAGCAGACATAGAAGAACCACTATGAAATATCTTCATTGTGGAAATAACCGATTTGCGGTGTTTTTATCTCTAAGAGACGAACATAAAAGCCGGTAACCAATCTCCATAAATTAATATCTACGTTTGCTAAAGTGCATTATGAAGATGTGATGTATCTGCATTTATATACCGCCCGGGTCTCAGCTGGTTATATGCACACAGATTTTATTTCATTTTTATGACTCAAGTCGTCGTAATTTATTTAAGAAGTAGGTAATACTATATCCCTGTATTAAAGTGTACTTACTTTCTTGCAGTTATTATGCTTATGTTTTTAAAGAGATTTATCTTTTTAAATTGTTACAATTTTCTTAAGCTGTGAAAATTTAATTGTGTTTGTCTTATTCCTGAATTACGATTATAAATTTGAACACAGAATATTTAGGTAATCCTAATTACTTATTACTGCTATGAGATTTATTAAGAAAGTCTATTGAAACGAATTTAAATTGGACATTTTCTCTTCGTAGATTCCATTTACAATTATATGATTATTGTCTGAAAGCTACAACTTGTAACATTAGATCAAGTAAAAAACAGCTTATTCAAAGGCAAAGGAAAAAATACATGAAAAATTTGTTACATGTTTTGGCGCTTTCAAATTGTGATATTGAGGATATTGTGGTTACTGATTAGTTTAAATTTACTTACCGTACATGTCCACGGAGGACTTGTGAGCACCATCTCTAAAATAATAAATAGAATTAAGAATTGTGAAAGTAATGGTGACACTTACCAATTACCATGTCTTTTTGAATACGTACCAATTGTATTGTATTACTACCATACATATATACTGAAGAACATCACTAGATACAACCTCAACTATTTGTAAGTCCTCTCTTATGTATACTAACAATTTTATAATATTTGTAAAAAACATTGTAGATCCCTGAATAAGTTGTTTTTACTTGGACTAAAAGAAAGAAAAATACATAAAAGAATTGTTACATGTTTCGGCGCTTTCAAACTGTAATATTTATGATATTGTGGGTACTGATTATTTTAAATTTACTTACCGTATATCCACGAAGGACTTGTGATATATTTACACCCTCTGAGACCGGTAGACCACGTTAGCACCATCTCTAAAATAATAAATATAATTAAGAATTGTAAAAGTACTGTTAATACTTACCAAGTGTTTTTTGAATACATACCAATTGTATTGTACTTACTACCATACATGTGTACTGAAGAACATCACTAGATACAACCTCAACTATTTGTAAGTCCTCCCTTATATATACTAACATCTTTGTAATAATTGTAAAAATAACATTGTAGATCCCTGAAGATGATTGCGGACTGCAGTCGAAAGCTTGGATACATAAAAGAGTAAATCTGTAAATCTGTGTTTCATTGCTGCATCACCCACTAGGTATTCCATTGTATTTTGATACTTACCAGCAAATACTTCTATTCTCTGTCTATCTATATATATATATATATATATATATATATATATATATATATATATATATATATATATATATATATAAACAAAAGGGGAAAATTATTGGGCATGTACGCAAAAAGGATCAATAAGGCCACGAGTAGGAATGGTAACCGCAGACATGCATGTTTCTGGCTCATTAGCCGTCATCAGTGCGGCATAACCAAGTAGGGTATTGCACTTGGCTAGCAAAAGTGTTGGGTACTTGGGAGCAAAGGATGTTGGGGAAACATTACTTATATTAATACGCGTTTTCTTGGCACTTTGTTTATATATATATATATATATATATATATATATATATATATATATATATATATATATATAAACTTTTGAACGGAAGGTGTTTTTGAGGTCAGGGCGTCCCAAAACGAAAAACTGTAGTGAAATTTTCCCGAAGTCGCGACCTGCGAACCAGCTGAATAGTAGATATAAATCAACTAAAAAAGCTTGATTTTACATACAATTTTTTTGTCGTACCTATTTATATTGAGACACAAATTCCTTAATAATGTTGGGTGTCTGTCCTTTCTACACAAATGTCTGGCCAAACTGGCTGGTCTGTCCGGCAATTAGATTTGGCGACCTGGCAACCCTATATGTAAGTATTTCTCTTCAACTCGCCCCACGCCGAGATGACAGTTTTATTTCTCATAAAGTTAATTTTAACAGATATAACTCTGTTAAGTAATAGTAGAACAAATTCTAACATTTCTCTGTCCGTCGTTCCAATCTTCGTTGGTACTCCGTTTTACCTCTCTAGAGAAATAGAACTGAAATTTGACATAAATAGACTGCTTTTTCATGTAATTATTTCTACTATTCCATGTTGTGTTATTATATATTATTATAAATAGCGTGTCTTTCTTTCAAATTTTTTTTAATAGATATTTAATGTAGTACGACTTCATTATTATACATTTTTTGTGTGTTGTAATTAGAAATAAAAAGTTTTTATCTTATCGATCTCCATCTTGCCGCCGAAACTGCGTTTTTCCTTGGTTGCTTTTTCCATAATTAAAAATCTCGTCAAAGAAAATAAATCCGGGAAGTTTTTCACTTAGGAAATTCTTATTACACCTTCAGTGGCCGAATAAAATGTACCGCCAAAACGTCGTAACATCTTTTCTGAGACATTTAACAACCATCTAATTTAACTGGCTTGCAAATTTTAGATCGTTCTTGAACTTTCGGTTCGCTTTATTAAGTTTTTCCCTTACAAAACACCTGGGTCCAGCGTTTCCTTTTTTTCTTTTCATAAGACGCCTCCTCGGTTCTTTTAATACTGTTTGAGGAAGTTTCCTCCTTTATTAAGTGATCGTTTCTTACACGGTAATTGCCTAATTAGAACAAATTTTTTTTTTGAATTTTGCTTATAATTTTTTAATAATAATGGTTGATATCCAGTAATTATTTCGTATCATGATGTATTAAGGTTAAAATAGCGAGGTAATTTGCCATTGGAGTCGACTTCAAGGAAATCGAAATAATGCCTAGTCGCTTCCATTTTTTTAAGAAATAAAGATTTTATTCTTTTAGTACGTTTTTTTAGGTGGTTCTATTTTTTTTAAGTTTTTATTTTATCCCTTTTGGTTGCTACTTGGCTTTGTCAGATGTGTGCGCAAATTCATTATGTGTATTATTTTCAAAACATTCAGAATACCAAGCAAGAGGTACCCAACAATACCGACATGCACCATTGTGACGTTTCGGAAACATAAGTAAATTCTCCAACATCTAGAGACAACACGCACGTAAGGTGAAGGAAAACATAGTGATAAAACGTGGACTTAATTGTCTGAAATCACCAATCCGTAGTAAGAAAGCGTGGTGATTAAATGCTCATTCCTTCTCCTTGTGAGAAGATGCCTTTGTCCATACAATGGGATTATTATATTTTATGTTATATATTATTATTAACATATTAACTTTACTACAGAGCTTATTCTGTTGAGTTTTGAGGTGTTCCCTTGAATATCTTAGTGTGCGGCCACAACGGAGCGCCGACCATCGCTCCGACCATAGCATCGCACCATAGCTCCGCTCACCAAAAAAAATAAACACACAATATTAGATCTATGTGGTCACGTCGGAGCACCGACCATCGCTCCGCGCATAGGGTGGAGCGAAGGTGCCGGGGTAAAAACTGAGCTTAGTATTTTTTGACCCTCGACCATAGTACTCAATCGATCGCATTAAATCGCCACTATCATGGATAAAGAAAAGTTAATCGGACTTGTGTTTACTCGTGAACCTATTTGGAATAAAAGAGACAAAAATCATTACAACTGTATTATATTAAATAAATTATGGAAAGAAATTGCAAAGGAGTGTGATGTAACAGGTAGGTAAAAACAATTATACTTAAATATTTTGGAAATTTTTGTTTAGTTTTAAAATATAGTCAAAAGTTTCTTTTTTCATTCTCATGTAGTCAAAAAAACGATCCGGATCTTATCTTAAATCTTTATATAGATGAAGAAATTCTCCATACAACATACGTTTTTTGTTTAAAGGGTGCACTTTCGTCTTTTGAGATTCTTTATATAGGTACCACTTTTTAGCACTTGAATTTAAAATAATATCTTCCTTGTCCAAAGAAGAGGATGTCGAAAAATCCATGTTTATAGACGACCGTTCACGCTTTAACTGGCGCAAAAGTACGAGGCTCCAAGCCTCGATGTGACCACGGGTGAGCGTGGGTCGGAGCGAGGGTCAGAGCGAAGGTCGTGGGTATTATGCTATGGTCTAGGGTCGATGGTCCCCGTTGTGTCCATACCCTTTTACACTTTGATGACAGACCTTAACCAAATTTCTATGCAACCACAAACACTCTACTCTTTTGAATACAAAAGGATTTTTTCAAATCTGATTATAAATACCGAAGATATGCCGTAGCATACATAGAAAAATATGGTCGAATTGAGAACCAGCTCCTTTTTTAAAGTCGGTTAAAAATATAACATAATTACATAAGAAAGAAGATAACTAGCAAAGATTACTGATTACCGGAGACAAATTTTCATAAAACATAATTATCTCTTTTTTAAATTTTAAAACACCACAGAGACATGATATTTTAATATTATTGCACCGTGGATGCAGGAAGTATAGAGTTAGACTAATTTGCGAATGAAGAAACTGTCGTATGAGTAAAACTGTTTAAAGTGGAAACACAGTTGTAGCTTAATAAACCCTTTAAGAGTTAAATTGGCGTTGGGCGCCAATTTGTAACTCTTAAATTACCCTAGGCTAGCTCCTGAGGGTCGTGGCTTCCTTCTGAGTTTTATTGCATTTCCTCCAAACAGTAAGTAAAGGGCGCAAAGTACAGACACACAAATAAAATTCGAAAAATTAGTTTTAAGTAGATTTATTGCTTTAATTATTATTTAGTAAAAAAAAATTAATAAAATGAATTAATTATTTCTCTTATCTTTGGGTTTTTCGAAGACTTCTGACGGAGTTTCGATTACTTGTGGAACGGAACTGCAATTGGATTGTATTCCTTACAAGGGACTTCCTGTCGGATTTTCGTTGAATGAGAAACGGAACTAAAATTGGATGTAATTCCTTCCAAGGGACAACCTGTCGGATTTTCGTAAGATGTGAAACGGAACTGCAATTGGATTGAATTCCCTTCAAGGGACTTCCTGTCGGATTTTCGTTAGTTGTAGAACAGAACTGCAAAATGGTGTCGGCTTCCAACTGACTGTCGACAGACTGCGTAATTTCTGGTATGATTTAACTGGCCCTTAATAGGGCCCTTCTTAAAGATGGCAATAACCCTATTAATAAAATTGAAATCAAAACTCCGACTTTCAAATAATTAATATCGAACACAATCGCTATATCGTCTCCAAATTTCGAGAAAAAATTAATTACCTTTCATGTTTATATATTTTAATACCACAAAAACTGACCTTAAACAATAGCAATGGTATTCGAAAATTAAATGTTAGTAAAATACATAAAATATTATATTCACCGCATTTTGGATTATTTCTAACATAAAATTAAAACAAAAGCAATAAGGTAGGTACTCACCAAAATGAAGGGCGAAGATATTAAGAAATATATTTGAATTTAATCAGATTCTCAGATAAAATGAACGAATCTAAATCATAGACTATCGAAGAGACATATTCTCTCCTACCAAACTGGCAATCCCCTCTCGTATCGGCGCGATAACAATAGATAATATAAAAATATATAGTCCGGATGGTATGCTCGAAAACGAACGTTACACAGTTTATAAGTTATACAAAGCTGACACCAGATCAAATTTTTGATATAATCTCATTCTTGTAGAGCGGTAGAGCACCAATAGGTAGTGATTGATCCCTGTTGCTCTGCTATCTATTAACGACGTTTGTTAATGTTGCCGACACTGCTACTAATTCTTTGTTTTCGAATACCTGTTTTGCCGAGGCAGCTAAATCTTTTTGAACAGTTTTGAATTATATGCGGTAAGATAACATTTGTTTAATTGTTAGTTGTTAAATGGTGCTAGCTGTAAGTTGTCATCACTTTAATCCAACAATAAAAGAAAAAAATTAAAAATATTTTTTAAAATATTACTGTTTGAATGTATATTATATACCCTTATTAGATTAACATAAAAATATATTTGAGTTTTGTATTTTTTTTAATATTATTCATTATAGATTTATTGATGTAAAACAGTATACTCATACCTATTTCTCTTTGTTCAATGCGTTTTCTTTAGTTCTTTTAATGTAGTTTTTTCTTTGATATGAAAATGACTAATAAACTCTAATTAAATTAGAAAATATCCACAGTCTTTTTCTAAATGTAACATTGCGTGTAGAAAGAACTACCAGTTAAATTATTAAATCAGCATAAGTATCTAATTTTTCTAAAACAGTTTCGACTTAAACGGTAACGTAGCGTGCTGATATAGTATCGATTACTATTAATAATGTAAACACAAATAACTATACTGTAAAAGACAACTTTATTTCTTTATTACGTGTCTTACATCCATATGAAGATTTGTTGAAATAAGCAGGTGAAAATTTGAGGACAGATAAAAATATGATCTGATATTGTTAAGATAATACACCTGCGAAATCTACGTTTGATATTAGTTTTTGAGATAAAAATTGATGTTATAAAGACAAGATTTTCTAATAAAAAATATTTAATATTAAAATTTTGCAATCCCAAAGCGACAAATTTATGTCCTAATTGATCGTAAACATCGTCGGTTCATCTTTTGAAATTAAAATTCCCTTATCCTCCGCATTAATTCTGAACATGCTGAGAATGCATTAAGAACGGTCCCAGAGATTATACTTAACATAAAACACACGGAAGACAGCAGCGATAAGCCTTTGCATTAAATGTTAATAACTGCTTTAATAAAGAAAAATATAATTTGATATGATTAAATTAATTTATGAGTAACGTTATATTTTAATACTTACTGACACTATTTCCCTTCCTATTAGATTATTGCACATGAGGGCACAATACATTAAACTAACAATAAAAACTGTCTGACATTATACTAGCAATGAACTTATGCCTTTTATATCTCTTGTATCTGATTTTATCCAGATTCAACAAGTATCCTCTTCTTGTAGAAAAATTAACACCGGTTCATTACATAATATGTACATGTGGTTTATATTTTACTCTCAACAGCTGTAGTCTCTTCAGGCGTTTATGCGTTACGATCCCAATTATTTTTTTATATTCGATTCTGGCAAAGTTTCTGTCTTTAATGATCTCTATCATCAATATGTTACATTACCTTGATTAACTATGTTAAAAAGACACTAAAATCTTATCTGCCCCTGTTCTTGTCACAACTTCCTGTAGGTTGGCTAAATTGTTAACAGTAGCTATTACTATGACAGAGTTCCCTATGCCTAGAAATGATATGCTGCACCAATTTTAGTTTTTAATCAAACTTATTTACCAGGACACACTATTAATCAACGTCATCTCAAAGGGGTACTGCAAGAAGTAGAGTTGTGGTAAGTCATCTCTGCTCAGTGTTTATTTATTTGCGCAGTCTTTAATTAATAATAATTTAAATGCTAATGTATTTTAAAAATAAGTAACACTTCAGCTAAGAAAGATAGAAAAACTACAAAAATATCCTTGTATAAATAAAATAGAGTGTGCGTGTAACCTTTACGCGCGATTGAAGTAAAACTTGTTGACGTACGTATCGGAAAATGAATATTTAATTACAATTCAATTATATTTATTGTCTATATACTTTACAAGATGTTATATTTATATTATTCATTAGAAATAGGAATTTGAAAGTTATCATTATTTTTTATATATGAAATAATAGGTTTATGATAACTAAAATTTGAAACATAGATTTTACTCTCTAAATACCATTAATGTATTTGAAAGCGTTTAAAATTTCATAAATAAATTTTGAAAATTTAAGCTCCTCCCATAGCTGAAATCACACCGTTACTTCCATCAGAATCTTCCGTTATAATCTAACGTTAGAGTTACCTAGTCGCGCCTAAAGAAGTTTTGCTTTAATAATAGGTAAACAATATTAAAAATATACATACGTTTAGAATATGTGATTTTGTAGCTGTATCTACCTTACTGTAATACAACACAACACAAGAGCCTTCGATAGTTAGATAACCATTTCATTTTGTAGCATTTTATAGCATATTCCATAAAATTTAAAATCCTGAGTTGAGTTTGTTTTCTTCAGTTCTACGAAGGATCGTTATTGCTGGTAAAAGATCAGCCATCCTGACTAGTGGTTTTATGGCCTTTATGGCTACCTAACCAAACCTAAAATAAGTAAGTATAAGCAAGTGTTAAAACATTTCGAATATTATTATTTTATGAACAAAAACATGCAACATGCTTCTTTACTTAACGTAAAGCTTCCCCATAAATAATTATTTACTATCATAATATGTATTTATGTATATATATTTAATCAAATCATAATGAATGTCGCTGTCTCGTCTTTTTTTCATTTTCATTTTTCTTCAAATCTTTCTGGCTCTTATAATATGCCCTTTGACGTTCACAATTTCTTTTTCTTTTTAGCTCTTTAAGTCTATAAAACGAAAATAATTAGGTATAAATAGTGTAATTACACACCAAAAATAAAATTTATGCATATACTCACTCATTTTCATTCAATATTTTTTCATCACTTTCTTAACAAATAAATCCACTTTGTTTATTTATATTTAAAACAAACACTTTATGTATACACAAATTTAAACTATTTACCACCAATGTATTTTGGTTGACAAGATGACAAGCTGTCAATTCATACAATTACAGATTTAATTTTATTTAATATAGTAGGCAGAATCGTGTTAGGTATTGTGTATCAAGTTTTGTTTCCGGTACACGGTACATTAGAATGACGTCACGTCCGTTAGAATTAATGAGTTACCCCTAGTGCCGCTAAAGAAGTTTTACTTCAAAAATTAGATCAGGTTTGGTTTACTTTAATCTGCATTTTTATTTAACTTAAAAAATGGTAACATTTTAAAGAAAGTAGGTATATATATTTCACAAGAACAAACAATGCTAAACTTGTCGTTTTTTTAAAGCTCGATTTCATAACAAACATACTGTAGATATATACTTGTAAACTTGTTCTGTCGTATTTTTCACCTTATCCATTATTTGTTGACTGAAGTATTTATTTAATAATGATAACTTAAACATGCTAACTCTTAACCGTAGAGATACGTATATTTGCTTATGTACTACAGACTGTAAGATTCCTCTAATAGACAATAAACCTTTCTGATACGGCTAAAAGCGGTTTGTAACTAGAGCATAATAATGTTTGGTGCATGATTGCGCATAATATGCGACCAGAAGTGATATTGAATATCGTTCTACAGAATGTATACAAGGGCTGGTCGTCGCATAAACATCGCTTAACGTTTTTTGTTAAAGATATCGACGTTTATTTTCATTCACCTTCGCTTTCTGCAGGGTCGGTTATCATTATCGTATAAAGATTATGAAATTGTTTACAACAACAATAATTTCTATAGTATGGACTAAAAATATATACTATTGACGAACTCCAAAGTTACAAAATTTTTAATGTGTGTTTAATTAAATTTTTTAATAAATTAGCAGAAGATTTATTCTTTTTTAATTGCATAACCTAATTGTAGATTAGGATGTGATGACATTTAAGATTTCTCATAAATATTTTGTTTTGTCCAAATATTTTTAAAAGAAATTATATAGGGTAAATTTTTGAAGTTATACTTCTATTCATGCACTCGGTAGAAAAGATTTGTGTACAGTTAAGTGGGAAAAATCATTACATATGTAATGGTCTGAGTTAGAGAGATAGACACACTTATAAGGTATATTGGTCGGTAAAAACAAAGATGAAATATTTATCACATGTAATTAGTCATAACTATAAGTCCTTTGAATACCGTTTCAACATTCAGTACATTGAAAAGGGATAGATATACAAAAAACAGTCTGAACTAATGTATGAATATCATAGTGACGGACCACATGATTATTTGACAGATTATTTTATAATTCTGTCACGTAAGTTAACATATTAAGTTTAGTATTTTATATTAATAATAATATTCAGTAATGAGTATTGTATTGTAGTCTAAAATACCGTCACATGGTTGCAGTATATCCTGCACTATGCTTTTGAGGTTGTTGGCTACATAAACAGAGTTTTTACGAATAGTCGAGGAAATAAAGCACCAAAACCTCCGAATTTTGTAACGTAAGATGGATCGGAATGCGTTTTTTTGCATTGGATTCGTTAAAGTATCAGGAAATTTGTCGCTATGTTTTATAATGTAAAAATGGAAATTGCATTTCTGCATTCGAAAAATACATTCCGAACAGACAATAGAGAGAAAATTTACAACTCGGTAAGTATTGCTGAAAATGGGTTCAATTTATATACTCGGGGTTTTTGGAGTCGCTGAACACGAATATCACGATTCCGAAAGTCTCCGCGGCACTTGGTGTCTAGGGTATTTACCTCTTCTCCTTGGGTTTTATGTAAATTTTGTACGGAATCAGTGCACACTTGGTACTCGGTGGTTTTTTGAGTCGCTATATACGATTATAAAAATGGCGATGGTGTTCGAAACACCTGGTGCTTAAGACGGACCTCGTCTCTAGGAATTTTATGCAAATTTGATACAAAAAGAGTGTGCACACGGTACTAGGAGGTTTTTGGGTTTGCTTACCACGAATATCATATAATGAGTTTGCTAAATCATTCGCATACAAATTTATGAATCCATGCGCGTGCATAGAAGTATAACTTCTGCCGGCAGTCCCACTGACTGCCACACTAGTTTTTTTTGTTAATTTTTATTTTATGAGAAACGTCTTAACCGAGGATTGTGTAAAGTTGCTACAGTTTTAAAATCATTTAATAGATACGTTTGTATAAAATCAACTGTGATATGCTTAAATTAACGATTCGATTGCGATATACCCAAACAGTTTTTTGTTATTTTGTAGAATAATTCACTATGTAATTATTTATATTTTAGTTTTGGTCTTATATGTTTTAGATTATTAGTTACCTATTTAAAAAGATTTTTTTCATCAACGTACAAGACTTGAAATAAGAGAATTTCTGGAAATACTTCCCTAGGTTCATTAAATTTTTTTCAGAAATAACTGTATTAAATCTTAATCAGCTACGAAACCTTTGTGATTATTTTATAAATGTATTACTTTACCATTTTGATATTTTTTCTAGTTTTTTGTTAATATAGGTACATTGTTATTATAAATGTTAAAGGTAGTAGTCTAGTAACACACAGACGAAAAAAAAGAGTTAACAGCTTCAGTTCTATTTCAACCACTGCGTTTTTTTCGGGTTGTGAAATCTTATTTCTATATCATAAAACACCCAGAATAGTCTGGTTCACATGTACTTTTTTGTGTCCAAAAACTACGACAAAGATGTCATTCGATTCGTATTTTTACCTAAAAAGTTTAAGGAAAGGTCCGAAAACGCGCTGATAAAAATTACAAAAGTTATAAACAATTAAGTGAAAAAATATAGGATTTTCAAATTTTCAAAATGGAAAATTTTCAAAATTTTGGAAATTTGAAAAAAGATTTGAAAAGATTAATGAATTTGCGTAAGAACAGTCTCGACTCCCAAAACTGTATCACAATTATTTATAATTTTTAAAGAGCCCTGAAAATAGACCCAAACACGGGTAGTCTGGCTTCCGCGCGCATTCTGTCACTGGCATAAAAACAAAAATTTTGGGATACATCAATAAACAATAATCCGCAGTCAAAATATTTTTAATTAATTAATTTTTTTACGTTAATTATAAATTTGTTAATTAATAACTTTTTCTTAATTGAAAGATAATATAAAAACATTTATAATTATTAAACTAAAACCCTGGAATTTTTTTCCTTTGGTAAAGTTATTCTTAATGGGCAAAAAAATAGATTACCGTGGCCAAAATAAAAAAATTGTTATTTTCAATTTTTTTATTAACAATTGAAACAATTATGAACATATTCTAAGCTAATTACCTATTTTTTTAATTAAATGTAGTTTCAGAATATACAGTGAGGTCCAAAAGTAACGGATACATTAATTTTCTCCGTTAATAAGCGTGTAAAAGAAAAATCCTGAAACACGTCAATTTTTAAATTTAAAATAACACTTTATCACGCTAAAAAACCACCCCCCACTTCAAACCCCTTCCCAAGGGGTGGGAGCACCCCATTTTTTTAAATGGCATGGGGGTCATGTGATACCTCGTTTGAAAGAGCATTTAATTGCCTATTCAGCCATGTAAAAATTTTTAGATTTCATTTTTTTATTTTCAAGAAAATTCGATTTACAATTTTGGAATGTGTTACTTAAAATGTATTGAAACGTGTCGTATTGATATACCAAGCATGCCTACTAGATTATTTTATTATTAGGAAATTTAACTGTAACTACCTATTACAGTATTAAATATTGAATTTTCTTGAAAATAAACAAATTAAATTCAATTTAAAATTTTGAAATGTGTTACTTAAAATGTACTTAAAACGTGTCGTATTGATATACCAAGCATGCCTACTAGATTATTTTATTATTAGGAAATTAAGCTGTAACTACCTATTGCAGTATTAAATATTGAATTTTCTTGAAAACAAAAAAATTAAATCTAAAAATTTTTACATTGCTGAATAGGCAATTAAATGCTCTTTCAAACGAGGTATCACATGACCCCCCATGCGATTTAAAAAAATGGGGTGCTCTCACCCCTTGGGAAGGGGTTTGAAGTGGGGGGTGTTTTTTTAGCGTCATAAAGTGTCATTTTAAATTTAAAAATTGACGTATTTCAGGATTTTTCTTTTACACGCTTATTAGCGGAAAAAATAAATGTATCCGTTACTTTTGGACCTCACTGTATAAGAACTCTATTAAAACAACATAAAATATAGTAATTAGTTAATTTATCTCGTACACTATATAGGTATAATACAGCTAGCTCTATCTTCATTGACATATTAAGGTCAACAATATAACTTTTCGCTATTATGCAAAAATTCTGTAATGAAACATAATTAAGGTCATGCTTGATTATCGATCTGCACTTGTTTACTGCTTCAAGAATACGGTGCATGTTATAACTAAATTTAATAACGAACGTTTTCAAAAACAAATTATATCCGGTTCGATGAGCCACGAACGCAAGCTCAACGTGGCCTTAGCTACCGTCTTTTGTATCTAGGAATAATTGTGAAGCATTGGCCAAAACAGGATAGCCTTCAGAAAATTTGTATTTCGATTTTAGCTGAAGACACCGTTATTTAAAAAAAGCTATTATGTCTTTTTGAACAATTTTAGAATCTTTTGATTTCTTTCTAGAAAATAAATTGTGTTGATGTAGGTAACTATTCTGTATGGTTTTCCTTGAATATTATTAATCAAAATCAAAGATAGTATAAATGGTTTTGCAAAAACAGTTCTTTAAAATATTTAGGTACGTATTTGATTTCTTAGGTCTCTAACTGAGAACAGCTTCTATATAAAATATTCGTTATATTATAATTTAGAAACCTAAATACAATTTTTAATTATTATTAATTATAAAATCATTACTCGATTATTTAATCAAGAAAGTCACTTCGGTTTGGTTGTCGCAGAAAGGTTGAAGTTATTACAATGCAGAAGAAAAAATTTATCATATGCCTTGTCTCGTCTTATATCTTCTTATCTTATCTGTCTCGGCTCATCCGTTTTGTGTTGTTCCACATTTCGTCTCGTCTATCTGTATTGTCTTGTCTGTCTCGTCCCGTCTGTCTGTACTGTCTGTCTGGTCTCGGCTGATGGGTCTCGTTGCGTCTCGTTTGTTTTCAATCAAACTTTTTTGCTATACAATAGTGTTCATCTGATTGTATCGACATTTAATGTAGTAATAAAGATTAACATTAAAAAGTTAAAAAATTAATAAGTTTCGGAGTATCTCTTATATGTATACATATGAGAATAGAAATCTAAAATAAATAGTGCCTTTTGAAAAATATGGAAAAATATATTAATATCACGTTAGCCAATATTGATAAAGAATGTACATTTTACTTACAGAAACTCAGAAACAAATTGTCTAACTTTTATTAATTTTGTTTGTAAACAAACTTAACAGACATCGAAATAAAAGGAATGAATTCACAAAAACGAATATAGTGGAAATGTATGAACAGATTTAAATCCTTAAAGCAATGGTTAAAACAAATCTGAAAAACTCCTTTTTATAACCCGCCCAAAACGGTTAATTGTCACTCTTCTTCTATAGCATCTGGTATACTTAATAGTTATATGTTTATATCAAGCCTCAGAACTTTATGGTTCGTAAGATTGTTGTTTTTGCTAGAAACCTATTTGGTTTTAAAATATTTTTAAATTATATTTTAATCACAGTTTGTTAAAAATTTTAAAATGATTCCAAGGTTTGAGCTGAATGAATAGAACCATAACTTATAGTTATAACTTTAAAAACTAGAGCCAAATTTAGTTTTCCAACCGTACAAACTAAACCGAGTAAGACACCAAAATAAGTTTGGGTCTGCTTTGTCTAACACTTGACTGTAAGTCATTAAAGCCCAAAGGGTTTGGCAACAAAAAAATGATTTTTTGGTACAGAAATAAGTACCTATATATCCCAAATGACCCTATCATTTTATTTCTATCAAATTATGTTACATTTAAAATTTGTCTGATTCCATTTTTTAGAGGAAACTCAATATGAAAAACTAGTTAAAAATCATTTAATTAGCGCATCTTTTGTATGCAATTTTAGAACAATTAGTCATGCTACAGTCAGTTTTATCTTAATTCTTGACTTTATTTGATCAAGACGGTATAGCAAAGACAAAACTACTAAAGTCGAGCCGTTCAGAAGATGGAATGATGACGTGAACGGCACGCACTCTTTGAATATTATTCTCCCCAATCAACGTCACAAGACCGATTTAACCACTCTACAAAAAAGTACCCACCCTCGATGCCTACAGTTTATATTATCTCTGGTATGAGTACAGTGTAAACTGTCCTTCGTTATTTCAGTTTAGAAGGCGTGGCATCGTACGATTACGTCGGCCGGTCACTGATCACGCGTCCTTGAATTCCATCTTTTGAACGGATCGAGTATAAAACGAAAGAAATGGCAAATTATTCTTAGATAGTTAAGAAATCCAAAAACAATCAAGATAAGGTCATTGAACCTAAAATTAATCGATTTTTATAACATATTATAATTTTTGTTGTCTGGACCTATTTGTAGATAACTACATTTGTTCGTTTTATTAAGAAAAACAACACACTAATGGAGGTCTAAAACTATCATGTAAAACAAGTGACTTAAAATATTAGGAAGCCAGTCCTGAAAACCTAGTGTGTTAACAAGTGCCCTTTTCAATTTGTTGACTGGTGCATTACACACGAAGTAAAATGTTAAAGGACTGAAAAGCACAATTTTCAAGGCACACGCTAATTGTTATTTCCTTTTTGAAGTTATATTTGAATTAAGATACAGGGGGTAACGAAAATGTTTTCGGTATATTGGTGAAAAAAAATAATATTCAAATAAGAAAATGGTAAAACACTAATAACATGAATTGTTTGTGTCACATCTGTCTAAAAAATTCTCTTTAAAACTTTGTTTTTCGTGATTTTGATATATCCGTAAAATCACAAATAAGATATAGGTACCTATACATTATATCCGCACACTTATGTAAGTAGAAAATTAATTATTTGCGTGATCTGTAATTAAACAAACAAGAAATTACAGGAGAGATTACAAAAAAGTGACATCCAGAAGGACTCGTAACTGCCATCTCCATCTATATAAAATATTTATAATACTTATTATTCCCAATTTTACATAAAATGCCGAATCCAGTTTATCTAAAGCGTTTTGTTTGTTGGTGTTATAAGAAGAAAAATGAAAGCACGTTAAAAGTGACACGGTACTAAGACTTATATGCTTGGACGCGCTCTGATGTTTCTCCGAACCCTGAAGTTACTTGGATAACATATACTGGCGTGTTTATGAGATGGTAACACTGTAATTATGTTCTTTGGAGAGACGCTAATTGTACCTGACCTTTGACTTATTGGCCAGCGTTTACAGTTATTGCTGCTTAGTGAACAAACGAGTATTTCACCTGCAGGTATATATTTTCCATCAACAGTCAAATTTTACGTAAGAACTTATCTAAATATTATCTAAATATTCTAGTAGGAAACAATTGTATTCGCTTGGTCAAACTACATTTTTTAGAATAAACATAATATTCCGTAATAGTATTAGAATATTGTAATATAGATACTGATAAGTTGATACTCAAAAAGGAGAAAACAACTAAATATGGTAAAATGATAGAGAATGTTTCATGAAAGAAAACCTGTGTAAGTCGTAGATATTGTTAAATAACCTACAACCTACACCAAACAATTTAATTTGGCACGCTTTCAAACCCGATCAAACGTTCTACAAACAACTTGATAAGAAATGTGATTATCTGCATATAGAAAATAAAAAACGAGGCATTCAGAAACGAAAATACAGAATGAAAATGTTACATTATATTTTTTACAATCGAAGGGTTGAGCAGTATAGTCTTCTCGAACCTCTCTGGTGACTCTTAAAAGAGTTAAAAAAATAATTCTGTTAAATCTTATAAAAACTTTAATTATTAAAGCAGTAATAGAAACAGTTTCGAGAGTGCCAGAAAAAATAAACATAATATTAAAACAAAACTTGCTTGCCTGGCACAACTGGAGCTCTGAGCAGAATAGCTGCAATAACAGTTTTGTTAGACCTACAACCTCTTCATATTTTTTTGAAGAGTAAGGTAAGCATTAGTTTCCACAGGCGGCAACAAAATAAAGCTGGATATTGAAGAAGGCACCTAAAAGATGAAATCATACCACATGGTCTCCAAATACTTACCTAAGAAAACATTTCAGTGAAATAAACATGAAAGTGAGGAGTAATAAAACGCAAAGATGGTTCAAGCAGAGTTCTTATGCAATGTTCAATCCTCAAGAGAAAATAATTTGAGGGCTTATAAATCTAAATTCGGCAGCGATAAAAATACTTAATTTAAGTTCGTTTCAATTGAATGATATCAATTATGCATCCAAGTTTTTACAGAAAGGTGAAATCAATTAGTAAAACTTTAGCTAAGATTATTAGAAATTGAAACTTTATAGAAATGATTTTAAATCATTTAAGTACAAATTCTAGGTTAAATCAAAGTTTAATAAGTTTGCAAAACCGTAAAAACGGAACAGAACCTATCAAAGGTTTGTACCTTTAAACTATTTAAAAAGTGACCAAATTTGATCTTTGCAACGGGCACTTGGTTATTTATCTACGCCATTAACATTATCTAATCTAATATATTTAAATGAGCAATTCTTGTATATATATATACCTATATATATATTTGGAATCTCGGAATCGGCTCCAACGATTTTCAGGAAATTTTGTATATAGGGGGTTTCGGGGGCGATAAATCGATCTAGCTAGGAATCATTTTTAAAAAATGTAATTTTATTCGTGTTTTACCGATAATCAACTTAAACTGAAAAATATGACTCTTCCTGACATCTGTTGGCGAATAATAAACGATCTTGGAAAAAACGCTAATAAATAATCTAACTTCATGAAGCCGCAACTTGTCTCAAGAACACCTAGAAGAGCATCGTCATCAAACTGATCAGGATTCTCAAACTTCTCACAGTGAAGACTCATTTCAAGGATACCGTCATGAAAATAATCAGGTTTCTGCTCGTCCCACACGTGCTGCTAAAGCAAGATGCTTGCAAAATTTGACTAACATTACACGAGCAAAGCTCGGTCATCCAGGTACTATTTAATAACACATCGAACTTTACGTTAATTCTAAACTTTAAAAAAATATTCTTTAAAGCTGTGTAATGTCAATGGAATCAGCGTTTGTATTAAGTGTACTAAACGTAAAATTTGTGTACGTAAATAATATTTTTATTTATTTATTTATTTATTTATTTATTTATTTATTTATTTATTTTATTACAATATCCAACAGGGTTGCCCCTAATTACAGGATAAGGTAGAACATAAAGTATAACAATATTTAACAAAAAAAAAAAAAAAAAAAAAAAAACAGATACATATAACTTTAAATAATTGTAAAGAGAGAAATTGACGCATCCTGAAAAAAAAACTTCTGGTATAAGAAAAAAAAGGATGTATCCATTTCCCCTTCCACAGTTGACAAGTTATTAATTCGCTAAGAAAATATTTTTAATAGATACAACAGAGCAGTTAAGAATGTCTATTTCATTTTCAATGCTGGAATAGTTCTGGATCATTTGAAATAAAGGCGATGCTTTTAATATGTTTGTTCTGTGCGCCTGCTGATAGAGTAGTTGGTTTCTCCTAGTATTGACTCTTGGAATGTAAAAATTTATCATTCCCAAAAGTGATATACAATCCACTTTATTATTTAAAATTTTATACAAAAATATTATTGAATGCATTGCTCTTCTTTTTAAAAGACTACATGTTTGAAAACGGTCAAGAAAATAACTGTGATCAGTTCCTCTTATAGGGTAGGTACCGTCAATTGCAAAGCAAGCTGACTTAAAGAATTTACGTTGAACTCTTTCTAACTCAGCAATATGATTCAAATATATTGGACTCCATACAATATTAGCATATTCTAATTTTGACAAAACTAATGATGAAAAAAGTATTTTCATTGTTGAGAAATCATTAAATAATCTCATATTCCTTATAATAAACCCTAAAATTTTATTAGCTGAAGCAGTTGTTTTTTCTATGTGAGGTGTGAATGTCAACTTTGGATCAAAAGTGACACCAAGATCTTTAATTACTTCTGGTCGATTTATTGTAGTGTTTTGCAAATTATAATTATAAAGTATTGCCGAGTCTTTCCTGTTAAAAGTCATTACATTACACTTTTTAACATTTAATAGCAATTTATTTTTAATGCACCATTCATTTAGACGATTGAGGTTCTCTTGAAGTAATAAACAATCATTTTTAGTAGAAATTTCATAATAAAATTTGAGATCATCAGCAAACACTAATTTTTCAACGTCCAGAATACAAACAATATCATTAATAAAAAGTAGAAACAACAATGGACCCAAGACTGAGCCCTGTGGAACGCCGGATGTTTGTTTAAAACTCCTTGATTTATAACCTAGGCACTGCACGTAAAGATAACGATCTGTTAAATAGGATTGCAAGAGATTCAGAAAAGAACTGTGAAATCCTAGAGATGCAAGTTTACTTAATAACAGATTGTGGTCAATTTTGTCGAATGCTTTAGAGAAGTCAGTGTAGATGACATCAACCTGACTTCTTCTATCCAGTACTTCAGAAATATACTGTGTTAAACATACTAAATTGGTTACAGTAGAGCGACCAGCCATAAAACCATGTTGAGTTGGTGAAATGATATGACGAAACTGAAATGAGAGATGAGAATGCACAAGTATTTCAAAGACTTTAGAAAAATTATTTAGAATTGTGACCGGGCGATAATTTGTTATATCATTTTTGCTGCCGTTTTTAAAAATAGGACTAACTCTAGCCGACTTCCAGCTTTTAGGAAACTGTTGCCCTCTAATAATGAGGTTGAAAATAATAGTAAGTGGTTTACAAAATACCTGTGCACAATCCTTCACCAGGTAGGCCGGGATATTGTCCGGTCCACTTGTTGGTTTAGGTTTCAATTTTCTTATAGCAGTAAGCACCTCAGCTTCAGTTGTTTGAGTAATATTAACCGTATTATAATAATTACAATTATCAAGGGAATATGTATAAGTATTATCAGTTGGCGTGTAATTTCCTGAGAAAAAGGTTGCAAACGCATCTACTATATCCTTTGGATCATTTAATTGGTGGTTGTCGATGTTCATATTATTAGGTATCATTGACAAATCACCCTTTGTGAAATTTATAAAAGACCAGAACGATTTCGGATTTGCCTTAATATTTTCTTCGGAACATCTCGCATAATTGTAGTATATTAATTTAGTCTTGTTTTTGATGTCACTTCTTAATTTACTATATATTAAATAATCTGAATGATCTTTAGTACGTTTAAATTTTTTCCAAGCAGTATTTTTTAATTTGAGGCTTTTAATTATTTCAGAATTAAACCAAGGAGGATAATGTTTGTTAGTGGGCTTCTTTTTTGGAACATACTGAGTAAATATATTATTCATATGATCATAAAATACCTTTAGGGCTTCATCTACATCAGAATAACAATTGAGAAAAGACCAGTCTGACTCAAGTAATGCTCTATAAAGATTTGGAAAATCTGCTTTTTTAAAATTAAATCCTGTTGAAGCGGTCGGGATAAGATTTTTTCGACGCTGAAAAGGCAACTCAATGATAAGGGCGGGATGATGGAGATCAGCTGGTAGAATTGCATCAGTTGCTTTTTCTACTTTACAACCCTGTATATTGGATAAAACGAGATCTAGTATGCGATTAAAATGATTTTTAATTTCATTGAATTGAAATAGGCCAAAAAAATTTTGAAAATTATTTAAGGATAAAAGTTTTCTAGTTGGATTTAACTGTGAATCGAATTTATACGAAGCATATTCTGATATGTTAAAATCACCTAGTATTAGCAACTTGTTATCATACAATTGATGTAATGTTTCAATTCCATCTAGAAGTATGTCAAATTCTTCGTTTGATGTATTGGGAGGTATATACATGTTCAAAATGTACAAGTATATATTTTTGTACTTTATACTTACTGAAATTATATCGATATTAAACAGATCTTTTACAAAATTGCAACAGCTTAAATCATTCATTGATGCAGATAATGTCTTTTTTACAGCTAAAAGAGAACCTCCTCCTCTCGTATTGTTCGTCAAAGAATAGCGTCTATCCGATCTAAAAATGTCATATCTCGTTGAATCAATTACTTCGCAGTCATTAAACGAATCGTTGAGCCAAGTCTCGGTCAGAGCTAATATATCATATTCACATGAAATAGTAGAATTAATATAAAGATCTTTAGTTTTAGTCCTTAAACCTCTTACGTTTTGATAATAACAATTAATTACCGGAATATGAGACAATTTGGGGACTACATTTGACGATAATTGCTAGATTGGAGACAATATATTTGATTTAAATTTATCTAAAGATTCTTTATAGACAGCACAATCCCTAATACTCAGAGATGAGTGATTAGCAGATATTGGATTATTTGAAGTTTTATTATAATTATGACAGTTAATACAATATTGACTTGTTTTGGGACATTGATTTAATTCATGGTTTTGGGCACAAATAGGACAAATCACAATAGTTGACTTACACTTGTTTGCAGAGTGGTGATATCCAGAACATTTAAAACATCGCCTTAAATCAATTGCATCATATACATCACAATAGTCATACCCTACAAATAATTTTCCTTGTTGCATTACTTTCTTGTAGCTAGAAATATCACATTGAATGATTGCTTGAAAAAGTTTATTATTTTTCTTCAAAGGAAAGAAAGAAATACACTTCATGTCGCCAGAAATGACATCTTTGTTTTGGATCTTTAATGACTTTATAAGGTCTTCATCTGATAGTTTCCTGGACATTCCTACAATTTTGATGCGTGGATTTAATACTGGAACTTCTCGTATGGTATAGTTATCTGAAAGTTTTTCATTTGCCAGTTTGACAAACTTGTTGCAATCCTGAGTTTCTTGACAGCTGACTACCAATCCACCGTCCTTAACTTGGATAACTTTGCTTAAATTAATTTCAGACTCAATCGGGTTAATATTCTTAATCATATCACTTTTAGTAGCTGCAGAATCTTGTTTAGTTTTGGGCTTAATAATGTAAGATGGTTGCTTTTGTAAAGCTTGAGAATACGAACTTGTAGCATTCTGGTTATTGTTGGTCTGAGGAGATATAGAAGCACTTGATTGATGTTGCAATATAATCTTTTGACTCAATTCGTCTATAATTTCCTTTTTGAATGCAGAGAGTTCAATAATTTTCTTTTCAATTCTTTCTTCAAGTAATTCTTTAACATAAGTAAGAGATTGATTTATAGAGCATAATTGATCATTGGTCTCTTTAACATTAACTTTTTCGAGAATTTCACATTTTCTCTTGCATACGTCGCATAAAAAAAATAAGTTTTTGCTTTTGGATAACAAAGCAAACTCCGCACTAGATAGACCGATACAAGAATAATGGAACCATTTAGAACAAATTCCTTCACATCCTACCAAACCTTCATTTTTATTGTTCTTACATTTAAAACATTTTGTGGAATCTCCCATAATTAATTAATCTATCTCCGCCACTGGTTCTTAACAATGAGAAAGTGGACATACTAGTAAAAACGTAAACAACTTTTTACCTCTTTAAATAGATTAATTTCTCACTTTAAGAAATACAAAATGCACTCCAAAGACTATTTATATTGATATATTTGAGAAAAAGATTACTCACATCGATAGATGATGACTATATACAGAACTTGGAGTTGTGGACACAATTTTTACTACAGTTTAAATCACTTAAAATCAACATAAATCAGAGACCAATATTATCGACTACCGACTTTAATATCTTTATATTTTAATTGCTTGAAGAGTCTTTGAAGTCACCCTTTACCTGGGTGCAGCGGGCGGACCCTAAATGAGATCCTTTCTTCGACCCTAACAGACCCTCACAGCATGTGCTTGTATGCACTCACGATTTTACAATCTATTGTTTAAATTTAAAAAAGTATATGTAATTAAATTTTTATAAATAAATACCAGAAACATATAAAGTCTTTGTAACGTACACAATAATTTCCATGTTTTGACAACACTCAAATTCTTGTCTTAATTAAAAATTCTGCTACTCTTAAAGTCATTTTTGTTAAATTAAATGCACTTTATTTTAAACGTTATATTAACCAATGTTTTTATTTGTTCCAGGTGAGTAAACGAAAAACATTTGATCAGAGTTTGCTTTTACATATTGTGGTAAGAAATAACAGAGTAATGGTTAGAATATTACCTTATTTAAAACTAGAAAATCAGGTTATTAACGATTAAAACTTACTATACTAAAAAAACTTTGCAGTCACGAAACTGACAGCCCCTTGTGTAAAAAGACCTCTTTGTTATTATTTTAATTATTCTTTTGTTTAACATTATTATTTGATAACAATTTTTCTCAAATTTTTACGATCTATTCCGTTTTTCAGGATTTTCCCATTTTTTTTTCTTTTTTTAATTTTTCAACATTTTTTTGATTTTATTTTTAAAACTAGTTGCACTTGCAACGTCGTTCGCGTGGCGTGTGATTGTTGTATAAAAATTTCTTACTCCACCCCATTCAAGGAATGGGAGAGAAATTTTTATACACCAGATGTTAAGTTGAAAGAAGACAAATACATCTGTGAAAACCGCATTCGAATCGGATCAGTAGTTTTCATGTGATGTGCGCACAAACATACACATAGACAGACAGACAAAAAAAATCGAACCACATTTTTGGGATCTATTTCGAAGTACCCTTGACGTTGTTTGCGTTGCGTGTTGGTTTTGGTATAAAAAAATTTTTCCTCACCCCGTTAAAGGGGTGGTGGGAGAAAGTTTTATACACCAGATGTTAAGTTGAAAGAAGACAAATACGTCTTTGAAAACCGTATTCGAATAGGATCAGTAGTTTTCATGTGATGCGCGCACAAACATATACATTTCTACAGTTTTATTTTATGTATAGATATAGAAGATAGATATAGATTGTTTATAAATCATCTTTTTTTTATTGATTATTTTTAATTTTCCAAGATTACAATTATTGACATTTATCATTTTCATCGTTTATCAAAGATTATTAAGTTTATTAAATACCTACTACACCTCCAATTACAGCTTTAAAAATAAATAAAAATATTATGATTCATGCTCGTATATAGGTATATGTAAAAAAAATTCGAAAAGAGGTTGACCTTAAAGGCCATCCTTGCAACTTCCTGCTAGTTTTAACCGCAAAGCGATAGTAACGTGACGTATTTTGACGTTAACGCCTTATTCGATTTTGATGTTCAAGATGGCATTCGACGCAGTTTTTTGAGACCTAAAAATGTTACCGGGAGTGCAAACTCGGTTAGTCAAAAAATCTCCAAGTTATTGAAAAAAAAACATTTTTTTTGAAATTTTTCGACAACGATATCTCACGAACGAATTAACCGATTTTAATTTGCAAAACGGCATTCGACGTGGCTTTTTAAGCTTGAGAGCTGATTAGGTTATGAAATTGATCGATGCAATAGCCAAAAAGATATGCCCAAAAAACATCATTTTTACCAATTGTTTTTTTCGGTTATTTTAAAATTTCTCGAAATCTACCCGCTCGAATCGGTTCAAACTTACAGCGAATCTAAGTTAGATGGAACTCTTCGGAATGCTTTTTATTTCATTCCGATCGGTCAAGGCGTTCAAAAGTTATAAGAGGTTTACATACATCCACACACACACACATCCACACGTACATACAGACATACAGACACCCTCGTAAAAATAGTCAGGGGAGGTTCCTAAGAACTCAAAACGTTGAGATCCGATGAAAACTCGATTTTCGAAAAACGGGGTGAAACCAATAACTTCCCGATTTAAAAAAAAAATTTAATTTTTTTTAGCGGGAAGTTAAAAAATACGTTAACAATAAGGCGGCCTATCGGCCATGCGATGAACGATTATTTCTGTACGACTTTTTCTCGTACCGTGACGCTTTTCTTCTTTAGCCTTTCCTACGTTTACTTAGACCCCCACAATGGCCCTTAAAAAGCCTAATTTAAAAAATTATAAAGCTTCTATTCGAACTTAAAGCTTCTATTGGAAATTAATAAAACATTGCCGTAGAAACTTACAACGATCGGTACCCAAGATTTCCGATTCTAGTCTACCTACATATTTTAGTAGTCTATCCTATATTTGTACATTTGTGCATTAAAAATTCTCTGTATACTTTTAGTAAATTGCTGCACCATTTTTTTTTTACATAAGTCATAGTCTTATTAGTGCATGTGTATTTATTGAATCAAACAATTTGGTTTCACATACAGTTTTTCATTTTTAATATATTCGTATACCTTTGTTATTTACTTTGTGGCTAACTTATTATTTTTCTTATTTCTATTATCTTGTCATTTATTTTTTTAGAGCTTGATTTAAAGTTTTGAATGGTTAAATAATTGAACTGGTAATCATTGTAAGCAATAAACAAGAATATATTTCTCAATATAAGAGTTAACGTCAAATGTATGTAACTATTATATAGGGTCTATTTTACAAAGAAAGAGGAAGAAATTAAAAAGTTGATTTTCTAAAAAAGAAAATGATTTATTTAATATTTAAAGTCATATAACTTGGGTACTAATTGGATTTGACATTCACCGTAAACTTCGTTGCATAATATATAACCCTTGTAACTGGAAATTTAATGGCTACCGATCCATATAGGTACAAGCGTCAATTATAATAACTCACACATTATAATGATAATTTATAATTGTATCACTGATTGTATTCAAACTTGCTTGACAAAATTGATTACATGATTGCTAATACGACTTTAAGTCTCTTCACTAGTATACATCTGGTTGTTTGATTAGGTTTGAATCTAATATTTAAAAGTTATTTTAATCCCCATCTGTCTATTTTGGCTTAAAACTCGAAAATCCAAATCACTACAAACAAATAATTGAATCGGAAAGCATTAGGATCTGAACAAAAAACCTTTTAGTTTATCTGTCATTTATCAGTCCTGTAGAATCCATTTGTAAACACAGGTAAAATGCCTCCATAAACATTTCATTCTACACGGAACACAGATAACCAGCGAAAAAAGAAATAGAGAGAAGAACCGAGCTACCTCTTACCACAAACAATTATCAGGCAGCGGGTGGCCAATTGTTAAACATGCTCTAAAATATGCCGTCCGTTAGGCCCCTCGTATCATGAATAAAAATGAACACAAAGTATAAATTAAAGGGGATAGGTCATTGTAAATCAATTGGTTACAAGACTGTTATATTGTAGCGGGCGATTGGTGGAATTGTTTTAAGATGCAAATAGTGGTCGTAAAGGTATGGTCCTTCAAGCCGGATGCCGATGAAAATATGAGTTTGAGTGGGCTCTATTGTCGACGTCTTAACTCTGATCGAAAAATCGCTGATTTGTCGATTAAGGCGTTTCATAAGAGTCTAGTAAATTCTCAAGCACTCTAGTCAGGTAGAATATCGTGCCAATCGTGAGAAAGTTGAAGTAGAGTAGATAAAATATTAATCGTATTGGAGAATAAAGTAACCGTTTTTTTTGTATAACATCAAAATGATAAGTTGTATAGTGTCTTCTAGATACATGTATTTTTTATTTTTGTGGTGAGAAGATTTTAATTTGACGCTGCTTTTTTTCTAGAGCTTGGACAGCTAATCCAGTACTGTTTTGCGTTTATATTAATGGTTATACGCGGCAATAAATTATCCTGTACTATGCTGATGTTAGTACGCTTTATTATACTTTTTAATTTTCTAAAAACTGTTCGTACCAGAATTGCAATATGTCTAGAATATAAGTTTTATTTTTCTAGGTATATTTAAAATACACATGATAGGAAAATCGAGCATCTTCTTCAATTTAAAGTAATCAAAACACAGTTTTGTCTTTTATTATAAAAGGTTTTTGTAACCGTTATGACATTATTATAAACAATGAGGACAAGGGCAACTTGATCTGGCTTGGTATAGACGCATTTTACCTCTATAAGAAAGTTCTTTTTATTTATTATTAACGTCTTTTTAATATCTTACAGTTAATTTGTTTGAATATTTTCAGATGCCAACTGACTTTATCAGAGTTTATCTTTAGTCTAAAGCGAAAGTCTGTCATAATCTCAATTTAACTTGTTTTTTCATACTTAGTTGTGAAAGTTTGTAAGCAATCATAATTGTGTTCAGCTAGCGCTAGACAGCTCAGTTCTGCTATATAGATGTCGTTTGAATACAATTTAGATATTGTTAAATATTGGTTAATAACAATGACCTCGGTCTCGGATATTACATATTAAACAATACTACCATTGGATTTTTTTACGTGCTGGTAGTACATAGCCGACTATAGAAAGTCAGAATATAATTCTGGCAATGGCAAGTAGTAACAATAAAATTAGCTGGAACATAAAAACAGTATAGCGCAGACTACCCGGAATTCCAAACTCACAGGGATTTGAAAAAATTGTCTTGATGAGTCAATTAACTTTGTAGAGCAAGTCTTACACCTTACACCAACTTTCGAAATTAGCTTTTTAGTTATAAATAGAGTTAGCAAACAAAATTTTATGTTTTATTGTGTGCGAAGACAAAATATAAAAACACATTTATCATTTATCATAGTTCAATAAAATTTCGCCATATCGTCGTCCATTTTGTATTTTTAATACGAAAAATCATCTTAATGCACGATTTTTTTTTCTTTTCACGTCACCAACGTTTAATTCTACTCGCATGTTTTGAATTTCGCTTTTCTCGGCTTCGATTTACACTTTCAACGATGTTGTTTGAGCGATGTTCTTGGTTAGATCGAAATGTATCTATTCAAGATATTCATCTATGAAATAATCTAAGAATAAGTTTTTTTCGTTAATAACTTTTTTCGTAATATCTCTATGAATAGATGACTCCATATTTTTATTGGCATGTGCTGTATAGAGCGATTCCAATTGGTCTTATTTTCTCTATGAATACTGCTTTACCATAACTTAGAATTTGTGAAATTTGATATTCGGAATCATTCATTGACACACTACTACCGTTGAGAGTTTTCGAACAAAATTAAAGCTACAACTGATATTTTTTCCAAACCCACAGGGATTGTTTATCAAGTAAAGTGACTTTTAAAATATGTCTCCTATCGAAAAGTCTTCTGGAACCAATCAGCGCGCTGTCGACCATTACTCTGTTTTTAGACAAAAATGTATTAAACTTATATTTAGTTCTTTTATATTCCATTAGAAACAGGTAATCCCACTTTTTCAGGCACACAAAAATAAAATGTGAGAGACACTTAATAGTATATTACGTAACAAGAGTGGTAAGTAGGACATAACGTACGAGTGGAAAAGTTACACGAGTACGTAATACCTCTTACAACTCGAGTTACGTACCTACTATGCTTTATCTACGACTCAATATTTTAATTTCAATTCTAAATATTTGACATCTCTAAAAAAATATATAACGTACGTACTGTACTGGTATCTACTCCTTTGACAGTAAATGGCATTTATACTCATTGTCACCATGCAGGGTAAGTAAGCTATAACGCACAGTTGTGCGTAATGAAACGTCATTCCAACATGACGTTTCATTACGCACAACTGTGCGTTATAGCTTACTTACCCTGCATGGTGACAATGAGTATAAATAACATTTACTGTCAAAGGATTAGATAAAATATATAATTCGTAACAGAGGAAGTATTTCCAAACTCTTGCAAATTTACATTATACTTGAGTTGCTTTATCAACATATAATTTTTTTCAGTTTTTATGTAGCACCTGTCTCCTTTTTAAATCACTATAAGTGGTTTTCTAAACAAAGATCTAAGTTAAATTAATTGAGACAGTAAAAACTATATATTTTTAACTAGGTTCGATCACAACACATGTAAAGCTCTGCTAACTTGTCAAGATCCCAATTTAAAAGTACCTTTATGGTGACCAATGTTTCGTTACTTTTTTAATAATATTTTAAACTTATTTACCTATTTTTTTAATCCAATTGTTTCTTATATATTGGCTTAATTTTCCTTTAAAAATATTTATCTGATGATAACTTAATTATCTGTTCGCCACAAAATCATGAGTTATGTACCAGTTTTGTTTCTATTCCAACTTAAAGGATGTTTATATTTTGACTAAAGAATCATTTTAATAATTTAAGTAATTAAAATGGTTTTTCGGTTATAAGCACGAAACGAAAGTTTATGTAATGTTATAAGACCATATAGAAAATAAAATAGTATATTAAACAACGCATTTCATATGGCGCTCTGTTATGACACGAGTCCAAATTTTTAAAGGACGAATGTCATAACAGCCATATGAAATAAGTTGTTTATAATATCTACTTTTTATATTTTGCTATTTGTTGCTTTTTTAAATAAATTTAAATTTTGTATTTTATTTTAGTTCTTTTTAAATGAGTTGGTAGCAAACAAACAAACAAACTTTTCCTTGTTTGTTACAAGGTTATTTGTGATGTTTATTTATTTGACGTATCATACTATCCAATGCTACCAACCGCATACAGGAAAAGTTTCCAAAGTTGAGTGCTTTAATGAAACATTATAGTACTCATTTGGGTGTCATAATGAAAAATATTATAGGTGCAAAATATAAAAATATAATATAAGTTATTGGGAATATTTTACAATATAAAGAGACACTTGTAGGATGTATAGGGTGCACAAAGCTTTGATAAATTAACCGAAATTTCCTGTACAAAAGTATAGATCGGATAGAGTAATTGATGTTATTTTTGGTAAATATATTTACAAATTTAAACAACACATTCTTTTTTGATAAAGGAATAATAAATCATTTAATGGAAACAATTTATAATAAAGCTACTGTGTACAGTACTATGTGGTAATACCATTAAGACAGATAAAGGAAATATTCCTATTCTTCCTCTTGATACTTATCTCATTACTCCACCCGAACAAAAACATCTCGAAGGCCATTCATCATTTTCTCTTTCCGAACTACATAAAACTGATAAGTGGATAAACATAAACACTAAGTGCATTCGGATTTTAATCTACGATTACATTACGTCCACGCATCTTTCTCGCACAGGGAGCGAAATAAGAGAAAGACCTTCGAAGAGTTCTCAGATAGAAAACAAAATGAAACCAATCAGATAATGAACTATAAATGATCGGCGTTTTGTAGATTAAGGTGGAGAGACTTCACAGGCCTGTACCAATGTTTTTTTATTTCATTTTGGTTTAAAATCAGTAGAGATTAATCATCACTATTCTTGATGTTTTATTTCCTGCGATTGTCACTTAAATACTAGTTGATTCTATCAACATTATATGTTTTTGAATTTTAATTTTTTATTGTATTGTCTGAATTATTGTTCTAGTCCTTTATAACCATTTTAAGGGCCATTCCATTACGTTCAATATTTAAATACAGACAAATCGTGTATTTGCATCACACAAATATCACACCATCACCAGTTTAATTTTTTGGTGAACCAACTCGTTGCGGTTTAGACTGTTACAAACATTAGTTTGTCTATAATAAGATTCAATGTAATAGGATCAACCAGATCAACCACCTTTATTTTATTTTTTTCATCTTTTTTAGACTATTAGGTATTGAGAAAACTCCACTGTTTTATTTTAAGGCGGTTAAACAAAATTCAAGTTTAGTTAATAGTGGATTGTTTTATTAGGAGTAAAACTGAAACTTTTTTAACGAATCTGTAGGTTTACCGGACGAAGGTAGTGAGTACAAAATAAAACATTTGTTTTGAGTATCGAGTTAAACAATGACATGTTTTTCTGACGTTTGAAGAAATAGTATATTGTGTGGCAAGGGGTGAAACAAGACGATTTCTGACTAGGGCAAGAGTTGATTGCCCGAGCGAAGCGACATTTCTTTCTGTCCTAGGGGAGAAACAATGTTTCTGAAATTGTCTTGTTTCGACAGGCAAAACAGTGATCAAAACTAGCTGTTTCAATGCATGTGATATGAAAAAGTTATTAATAAATCATATTTTCGAAATAAGATTGCTTTTCCACTACATCATATATACCAAATATTTCTGAGTAAAATTGTTTCATACGTGAGCATGAATTTTCCAAGCAGAAACCACTATTTTCATAATTGGTTTATATAAGCTTCATGGGTATATTTGTTTGTTTGTTTGAAATGCAACTTTAGACGTGTTTTTCACCTACTAAAAATCCACTAATTAAACTAAAATTTTGTAAACTTGTCAAAGACCGAGAATAACACCATAATCTTAATTAAATAAGAAATACTAATAATTACTTTATTTATGAAAATTGTACAATATTATAATTTTTATTACAAATTTAATAAAGTATATGTAGACAATGGCCATACCACACTGAATGCAACGTTTCTCGTCTGATTACAGCAGTTAAGCAGTGTCTGGCCCGGTTAGAACTTGGATTGGTAACCGCCTGGAAATACCGCGCTGTTGGCTTTTATTTTTTTATTATTATTACATTAAAGGTATGTTTGTAATGCAACCTTAAAGCTGTCTTTCACCTACGGTAACATTTATAGAAAATTTTTGAGTTGCTTGTACTCCTAGAGTCACCTTAAAACTTTTTTATTTATAAGGCAGTGGCAGAGGGGGTAGCATTATTTAAGTACCGTATATAAAATGGTTAATTTGCCATTTTCCTCTTAAAAACGATTTGGCGGAGTGTGAAAATATATTATTTTTATAAATAATAAATATAGTTGATATATATTCAATAATTGCACAGGCATTGGTAATTTCTTGAATGGTCACTTAATGGACCAGCATCGCGATATTCATCATTCATATTAAAACATTTTACGTCTGCGATTCGAGTCACAGCGATTAATCCGGATTGGTCCTTCAAGCCGGTTTGAACAATTCTTGATACTTATTTCCAATTAGGTAACAGGGCGATCAATCAAATTTGACGCTAAAGTGCTTCATACATTTAATCGACTCTTCCACGCTTCGATTTACAAAACGCTTATCACTTTCTGCAGGACAGGATCGACAAAATAAATATAGATGAATCAAACTGTTCATCTCGCTTGTATGCATGCGATTAATAATTATTATTTACAATCACATTATTAGATTTTATATTTTTTCACAATATATTATAAAAAAATGTCAATAAATTTATTTGTCTTATTAGATAAATCTAATTTTGAAAGAATACCCAACAAGTAAAAACTAAATAGTTAATAAGTTAAATATTGATAAACATCAAGAAAAAATATTAGGTAACTATTTTCAAAATTTTAGAAAGTATACAAACAATAATATATTAAACGACATTAAGGAAAAATTTAAACAATGTCGCATCCAGCAGGAGTCGAATTCGCAACCTTTGCCTCTACGCGGCAACGTTCTAATGAATAAGATATGAATGCTTACTAATTATCTCGATTTTTGGTCGTTAAATTCAACTCACATGTGTCACTTACTCACTTTCTGCTTACGCACATATAGTATGATGTTAATGAGAGAGAGATTTTGTCAGATCAACAATTTAAACTAAAGTTTTTTGTGATCTATTAATATTTGTTTTCTGTATAACATTTCTAATATTAAAAAAAAACGTTACATGAGATATATCCAAATTCTAAGTTAAAAGAATAATGCGTATATCTCGAAAGGTATTAGTTTTTTCAAAAAAACATCAAGAATACTTTTTTATGTAAAATTTAATTTACTTCCCAAAAACATCAAAACGATTTTTGTACCGTTTACAGTTTCTGAGATATTTACAGATTTATAAAAGGCTGTTGTGAAAGTTAAAAAAATTGCACTCAATTTACTCGAGTGCAAATATCTCGAAAACGAAGCGTTTTATCGAAAATTTGCAGGAATACATTTATGTGTAGAATTAAATTTTACATTAAAAAACATCAAAAAATGTCATTTTAATCAAAAACTTTAAAAGTTATGACAGGAAAACTGAGATTAAATTTATATTAACAAACTTTTTGTTTGACCCTGTATAAATCGAAAAGTATCAGTTTTTTTGAAAGAACTTAACAATACTTTTTTGTGTAAAATTAAATTTTACATCAAAAAATCTTATTTTAATTAAAAACTTTAAAGTTATGACAAATAAACTGAGATCAAATTTATATTTACAAACTTTTTGTTTGACCCTGTATATCTCGAAAAGTATCAGTTTTTTCGAAAAAACTCAAAATTACTTTTTTGTGTAAAATTTAATTTAGTATCCAAAAACATCAAAACGATTTTTGTACCGTTTATACTTTTTGAGATATTTACAGATTTGTAAAAGGCTGTTGTGAAAGTTGAAAAAATCGCATTCAATTTACTCGAGTGCAAATATCTCGAAAACAAAGCGTTTTATCAAAAATTTGCAAGAATACATTTTTGTGTAAAATTAAATTCTACATCAAAAAACATTAAAAAATCTTATTGTATTTAAAAACTGTAAAAGTTATGACAGAAAAACTTAGATCAAATTTATATTTACAAACTTTTTGTTTGACCCTGTATATCTCGAAAAGTATCAGTTTTTTCGGAAAAACTCAAAATTACTTTTTTGTGTAAAATTTAATTTAGTATCCAAAAACATCAAAACGATTTTTGTACCGTTTATACTTTTTGAGATATATTACAGATTTGTAAAAGGCTGTTGTGAAAGTTGAAAAAATCGCATTCAATTTACTCGAGTGCAAATATCTCGAAAACAAAGCGTTTTATCAAAAATTTGCAAGAATACATTTTTGTGTAAAATTAAATTCTACATCAAAAAACATTAAAAAATCTTATTTTATTTAAAAACTTTAAAAGTTATGACAGAAAAACTTAGATCAAATTTATATTTACAAACTTTTTGTTTAACCCTGTATATCTCGAAAAGTATTAGTTTTTTTAAAAACACTCAGGAATACTTTTTTGTGTAAAATTTAATTTACTTCTCAAAAACATCAAAATAGTTTTACCGTTTACAGTTTTTGAGATATTTACAGATTTGTAAAAGGCTGTTGTGAAAATTAAAAAAACTCGCATGACTTGCTTATTATAACATACATACAGATAGCTATAAATTTGTAACTGTATATAAATATATGTATATAAAAGATTTAATCATTTTTTAAGCTATGGGACGTTTTGACGATCATGCTGAATGTTCCAAAAACGACACTAGAAAATTTTTCACTGTAACCAGTAATACTTATGTGAAAAATCTTTGACAGTTGGATAAAAAAGTGAAAAATAGATTTAAAAAAAATAAAGAATCGTTAAAAATTATTAGATATATAATCATAAAAAAAAAATTAAAAAGAACAAAGAGAGGTTTTATAATCCAGTTCTTTATTCATGATATCATGATAAAAACAATGCTTAATATGATAATTTTATCAAATAAAAAGTATAAATAACTATAAATAAAAAGCTTTATAAAAAACTGCATATAACTTTCTTTTTATGCATGTTTGTTTTAAAAAAGGATAAACAAAATTCTTTGATCTCTGCATCTTATTTTAATGCAAAAAGAAGTAAAAGGTTACCGGAAAGATCGTAAAATATACTATACATCCAAATTACGATGACACCTTTATGTGTATTCACGTTCAATGTCGCTGACGAAATAATATATCTTGGGGGATTTTATATGAAATCATATTAAGATTTTTGGTTATACCCCTATAAGCTGCTTATGTCTACAAAAGCGTAGCTAAAAGATATGATAAATGGTAACGTGGTGTTCGATAAATTTCTTCCACAGGTAGCTGAGACCTTTTTATTTTTATTTAACAGAACACAATCATATCTGCACGACGGAAATTTTTTTAAATACAGTCTGTATAATTTTGTTTAAATATGTTTAATTATAAAATTACAAACTTTATTATAACAACAAAAAACTTACATAATTTGAATTATATAAACATACACATATTGGTTTGTTGTTATTAAATTATACGTTTTACAAAAATTATAAAAAAAAAGAGTTTGCGTGTAACCTTTACGCGCGATTGAAGTAAAACTTATTTGACGTACGTATCATCGCAAAATAAATTCAAATTCAAAATATGTTTATTAACAAGTAGCTACAGGTTTTTGATTTTTTCGTTTATTATTATTATTTATTGATGAAAGAGTAAAATATTGTTGAGAATCCGCCATTTTATTCAAGTGACAACTATTTTGTTTTGTAATTTATCTAAAATTCATTAATTTCACTTTCACGTTTTTTTTTTAAATTTTGACAGAAATTAACGTTTAGGTTAGGTTAGCAAAATGTATCGCAAGGAAGTCAGTAGAAACATAATGAACTGTGTGTGTGAAAATCATGAGAAATCTGATAATTTCTTCCGTATTTTAAATGTTAACTGTCAATCAATTTCTAACAAAACTAATAGAATAGACCTAATCTTAAAGCAATATGAACCAGACATATTATGTCTATCCGAAACATGGTCCAATAAAGACAATATCGGCTACATACGTTTAATAATTACTCTGTTACTGTTACTTCAATAGAACTAATAAATCACATTGCGGTGTACTAATTTTGACAAAATCTTCCATAGAAATTAAGAAACACGATTTTTTGACTAATTTATCACTTGAAGTAGATATTGAAATCTCCAGTATCTCTTTTAAAATACTTCAAACCACCTGTTGTATATTAAATATTTATAGATCTCCATCTGGAAATTTTGATACATTTATAGATAGACTTTATAGTGCATTAATTTTCTGTACAAATAACTTTATATCTTTTATTCTTTGTGGAGATTTCAACATTGATTTTTTAAACGATTCACAGGAAAATAAAATGTATGCATATAGAGTACTCACTCATTTTTATTTAATATTTTTTCATCACTTTCTTCAATAATAAATCCACTAATTAAAACAAACACTTTATACTCAAATTTTAGGCGTAAAACTATTCACCAACAATGTATTTTGGTTGACAAGCTGTCAATTTGACAGGTCAGCAAAATATGTATATTATGTTTCCTATCATAATATACAATTACAGATTTAACTTTTATAGTAGGCGGAATCGTGTTAGGTTTTTTGTATCAGGTTTTTTGCGTTACGTTAGAATATGACGTCACGTCCATTAGAATTACTGAGTTACCCCTAGTCGCGCCTAAAGAAGTTTTACTTCAAAACCAGCGAAATAAATTGACTATGTTAAACTCATGGAGATTAAAAAAAGCTTTTTGTACAAAGAATGTGATTTATTAAATTGATTAAAATAAAAACTTGCATGAACTAATTCATACCTCACTTTTTGTAAGAAAATTAAGTGTTGTACAAAATTTTATTATATTGATTATTAAATTACGACCTTTTTTAGATAAACTTTATAAACCATACTCTATAGTCTACAGTAACTATAATCAACATCACTTTTAACTCACTCTTTTGCTGTCTGTTGTATATTTTATTAAAATCTACTCCTCTGTCGTAGATTCGTAGTAACTAATTGAATTACCACATAGTTCGCATTTAAAATACCTCATCGCTATCATCCTGCATCGTCTAATTGACTCCCCCAATCTGAAACTCCCAGTTTTCCCCTTGGCAGCTTCATCCCGTTTGACCACACCACACTATGTGTCCACTACTAATTGCATCTTTCACCTGCCAAGCTCCAGGCTCGGACGTTCTGCTCCAGTCGGCACTGCCAGGACAAGCTGAGTGTACCGAACAGGATAATACACCACGAAAAACTAGACGTAGAAAACAATTTTTAAACAAAATAACTTTTAATAATAATAAATGAAAATATGTAAGTTAATATCTAGAATTATTTGTTTATTGACACACGATGAGTGATGTAATTCAAGATATGCCTACGTTTTAAAATGTATGAGAACTAAGTTGTGTTGCTGACATTTTTTTTGCTATTTTCTTGTTAAAATTAATAGTATTAGGTACACTATGTGCTAAAGAATATTTGACCCCCGAGTAAATTATTCACCTCATTAAAGTGGGAAGCGGATAAATGATTAATTAATTCTGGGGTAACGGAAAAAATTGCGCGAAATTAAACATTATTTTCCAATTTCCTTATTTTTTTATAAATAAAAATTTATTTTCTATTTTAAGGGTTAATAACGATTAGAACCACTAATGTCATGTATATGTCAATATCTTTCAAGTAGGTTTCATCTGTTCTAATTCTACCCTCGTACGTTTATGCTTGGACATGCATCTTTGTTCGAGCCTTTTTTAAATTTGTCGTTTGAGGGTGTATTCTTAAAATACTTTTCAATATAAAAAAATTTAGTTCTGTTTAGACAGGCTCGTAGATTTGTTCGGACCACGTGAAGGATCATATCAGTTTGGAATATTGTTCACCAACAGCTGTAATGGGTGCTTCCTTGGACGAACCTTTAACGCTCCTGGACAAGAATCAGTTTGAGGAGTATTTTTTATAGATATAATTATTTATCTATACGAAATTTTGACGATAAATTGTTGTTAAATAAGTCAGTTATATGCAGAAAATTTTTGATTTGTGAAGTTTGTACTTGTTTTTGTTTAAATTAAAAATGCAAACTACGACATTAAGCTAGCGTGGGAATTAATATCGCATCATAAAATAAAATAGTTTGTCGTTGTTGTGGTTACAATTTCTTGGTAAATATTAGTATGTGCTTTAGGATGTTTGAGCCAGAAGTCGAGTTTGAGTAAGTTAACCACTTGACTTAATTTAGTAGGAATACTGCTACTGATACCAGAACATAGTTTTGTGGTTTACAAATAGGAAACAAATATCTTATTATTTCGTCGTTGACGTTTTTGGTAAATTTCATATTACCGTAAATGTTTGCTTTCTGGCTTGGTCCCAATGTGTAGACAACACAGATGAACTAGCTAAGAGAAGCTTTAAAATACCGGGATTTTATTTAAAGATCAATTAGATATAAACACTTCTGAATTGTTAAATTTGTCTCAAATAAACACTCTATTTAATAACTGTAATACATGATTAGCAAAGATCTATAAAAAAATTGGAAAAATATATTTTGTTTAATAAAGTAGCGACGCATTCCCGGAAATTCCCGAGAAATTGTTGGACTTTGTTCACGGGAAATTAAGCTCGAGACAAGTCGAGAACTCCGATAAATTACATTTAACTTTATAAAATTATAAAATAAAACTATCTGCGTTTGCTGTTTTTTTCACACGCACGATAGGGCAGCAGCGGGATATAAAATCTATACAGAAATCCAGTTAAAGTGGCACCGCAGAAGTAAGACAAATAGTGGAAGATTGCTTGAACTGTTTTGGAGTGAAGTTTCAGAGTGATGTTGTTGCCGTAACAGGCGACGAGCCAAACTTTATGAAAAAAATTGACAGAAAAGGCTTCTGTGAAATGGTTTTATCTGTAAATCATGCTATCCGTTTAGCTATCCTTGACACGTTTTGCTAAAACTTCTAGGAATGCCTCGGAAAGCAACGATGGTGATTACAAGTAGTTCCGATTAGGTCAGTAGCTTTGATAACAATAATAAATCTAATATATTTAATTATAAACGCAAAATATTTCTAAGTACTTATCAGATCAAAACTGTGTGGCCGCAATTGTTAATATTTTTTTTTTGAAATTTTTATTATATGGGTTCAAAAAAGTCTGAAGAATGTGAGTTCGTTAAGAATCTGATTTGATGTACTTACTATAGGCAGCCTTCAATGCTCTGAGCGGGCGAGAGATAACGACAAAGAGAGAAAAACACTGTAAGCTATCTCTCTCGCACGTCGTTTTGATTAATGGCTTGTTGGTGTATGTTCAGTATCATTTTCTAAACCGAGAGAGATAGCATATTTAGTAAACGATTATTTGAGATTTCTCTCATAGGATTTTTTGAAAATTTTGAAATTTTGAAGTATACAAACAAGAATATATTAAATGACATTAAGGAGAAATTAAAAAAATGTCGCACCCAGCGAGACTCGAACTCGCAACCTTCAGCTCTACGCGCTGACGCTCTAACAACTAAGCTATAGGTGCTTAGCCATCAAATTTCAAAATTTTTAAAAAATCCTATAAGAGAAATCTCAAATAATCGTTTACTAAAGAATCCATCGTTCCGGTCTCCTAACCGAATAAAAATATAAGACAGGGCACTAAAAAAAATGACTTAGAGTTTGATATTTCAATTGTCGATTTGACAAAGTCTCTCTCTCATTAACGTCATAATATATGTGCTTAAGGAGAAAGTGAGTAAGTGTCACATGTGGCATGAGTTGAATTTAACGACCGTTTCGGCGATTTGATGGCTAAGCACCTATAGCTTAGTTGTTAGAGCGTCAGCGCGTAGAGCTGAAGGTTGCGAGTTCGAGTCTTGCTGGGTGCGACATTTTTTCAATTTCTCCTTAATGTCATTTAATATATTCTTGTTTGTATACTTCAAAATTTTAAAATTTTCAAAGATAGCATATATTTTTATTTTATTATGTCGTTACTCTAGTTAGTATATGTTCGGTTAGGAGGGATAAGCTAAACTAACAACTGTGTTAGAACAACTGAGAAGGTTAACTACTTCTCGGACTTGTGAGTATTTTAATAATACAAAAGAAAAAATGATTCTTGAATAGGTTAAGAAACTAACATTTTTCGTGAGAGGGTATTAAAACAAAATTGTTCGGTCGCAAATTATTTGTGCATACTTATATCTTTTTACTAAATCACAACAATCCATTGATAATCGTATAAACAAGCAAAACCAGCAATATACGATTTAAAAAAAAAAATAAGTACTTAGTGCTTTCGCTTGAAAAAAGAATCATAACTGTTTTTAAAGAATTGTTAATGGACAATTAATATCTATATTGATATGTTTGTTAAATAATTTGCTTTATATGTAGTACACAAAATTTATGAATGTTGAATTTCAATTTTTTGATTTTATGTTCTTTGACAACTCCATTTCTATCAGTGTAGATATTACCTCACTGCAGTAGTGTACCACAATATCCCTCATTATTCGAGGGAAATACCTGTCACTTCTCCAAGTCGGGTGCAGATCCTTTCTCCAATTAAATCTTTGGGGCAATCTACCAATTCTCACGTCTGCAACAGATAATTTAAATGTTAGCCAGGTTCTGTAAATTACTCAGTTTGAATAATAGATTCAATAATCCTTAAAGTAGTAAACACAAAGACTTGATAAAAGAACATCGTCATAAATCATGAAAAAATATCATTCATTACTAAATAGCTTTATAGTCGCTCTCGATAAAAGGCGAAGCATAAAAAATTACATTGACCCAGTTTACTACAGGAAAAATATGTTTACCTGACTTCCAGGAACATCGTTGAAAAATGTATCTACGGTCTGATTCTACTACATTCAATATTTCAAGCGATTTAACCCCACTCAACCCCGATCCCTTTAAAAAATATGAACACCGCGTTCAAGGCAATCATAAGCTTTATTAATAGTGGTATCAGACAAGAGTGCTTTCGGTTTCATGCCAAAACCAAACAATGAAGTGGAAGTGGAAACATTTCGTTTTTATCGAAGCGTAAAACCCGATATTGGCAATATTCGTGACAAATCGTCAAATAACTCGCATTGGCCTTTAATTTTCGACCATTCGAAATAGTAGTCCGTGAGATTAAAAAAGCTCAGGGTTTTAATATTTATTTTGTTTCTATAATTTTTTACAGTAGGCTAGTTTGGGAATATAAAATTATTTTATTGCTTTTATACCAATACATCCGAAAAGTACCAGACCTACCTTTATATCTCTGCCCTGGCGTGATTTATAGTTATCAGACGAGTGGCATCCTTTAAAAAAATTTTCATTTAATTAAATAACACGCTTCCAGTGGTGTTTCTCATTTTCGAAGCAGTCCTAAACGTCAATTTCTGAAATAGCCTTCGGTGTACTATACTCGATCCGTTCAAAAGCTGGAATTCAAGGACGCGTGATCAGTGACTGGCGTAATCGTACGATGCCACGCCTTCTAAACTAAAATAACGAAGAACAGTTTACACTGTACTCATACCAGAGATAATATAAACTGTAAGCATCGAGTTTTGTTAAGTGGTATAAATCGGACTTGTGACGTTGGTTGGGGAGAGTAATATTCAAAGCGTGCATGTCGTTCACGTGATCATTTCATCTTTTGAACGGCTCGACTATAGTCGTCTTATCTTCAAAAGTCTTCTTGCTATCGCCTTTGTCTGCTTTTTATATTCAGTAACAAACACAAGGAGTCAGATTGGGATTGTACGAAGCAATAATGTGTTTTTTAAAACTTATTGCACAGGATTCCATTGGTGCGCTTAACTAAAATTGTGGTCGTTTTCTTCTTATCGCCTGACAGATTCTTTTTTGAATCTCAACGTGTTTTCCCTATTTATATATGATGTGTCGGTGCATAGTAGTAGTGAGCAACATTTTTATGATAAAACACAAATATAATTGGCTTGAAATTGCTCCGATTTTGATATACTTTTAGGGCTGTTCTGTGTCTCAGGTTCTTAACCATAAACGATTTATTATCAGTAATAACCTTCTTAAGCATATTATTATCATTACCAACCAATTGCATACACGCGTGACATTCTAATTTGAGCAAAGTCTAACGTTGGTCTTCTATTAATCCCTTGATATTATTCGGTGTTGTGGCGACCAGAACGAGAATCAGTATCAGATGTGAGCTTCTTTTAAAACAATTAAACCACTCTTTTGTTTGTGTTTAGCGTTATATCTCCAAAAGCATTTTACAACATTTAATGTATAAACGTTAATCTGATCTTTTTAACAAAAGCAAAATCAGACAAACGTAATAAAGACTTTGTAAACAAACACGTGTAATCGCATAAACTCCATGTTCTGCAGCCAATAAGTTCGTGATTTTTTACTATTAACGTTCATTTGAGGGTACACGTTTTAAAAGATCCAAGGTTTTGTAAAGTTTAATAAAAAAAAGGACCTTGGATTTTACAGTAAATCTAGCAGTCACAAATATTGTGTTTATGAATAGTGACAATCGTTTTTTTGTATATATATATATATATATATATTATTAGTATTGATGTTTTCTTTTTGTAATTCGTATGCGTGCGTTTTTCTATTACCCTGTGTGTGTTGGGTAAATCCCATGTATACCTTTTTCTACTGCTCTGTCTACGTCCTATAGAAGTATATTTTTAAAAACAGATCTTTCCGATCTTTGCCACCCTCAATTTGCGAACATACCATCCATTTCATTACGGGGTATTCTTTGATTGAAAAACTCAGATAGATAACAATGAAGCTCCTTTTCTCAATTATTTTTTGTTTGTCCATTCTTATTGTTTTAATTGTTTACTTTTTTGTCCTGTATACCTATAAAAATACATAGTTATTTTCTTAGTGCTTGGTAATATAAAAAATTGTACATACTTAACGTCGAAAACACGTTAAATTTTTACATACTTATCAAAAAAGTTCCAACAACGGTTGCGTTTACTATATAAACGAGGAGTTTAGCATTTCTTAACCCCTGGTAAGAATTATATAGTTGTTAATATCTTTTTATTACGAACAGACTGCAGCTATGTATTTGTAAACAGGTATCTTGTTGTTAAATAATATGTTAGAATCGCATCGCTTGCCGTCCGACCTAGAGCTGTACAGATTAAAACACCAACTACAATTCTTTGTATAGACCTTTCAATAAAAGAAATTGATTGCCAACGACCGCATTTGAAATCTAACGGATATTAAATTTTTCCTTTGAACTTTTCACGGGGAATGTATCGCGTTTCCATTACGATCTTTTAATAGAGTGCTTGTCGGGAAAAAACTGCGGAAAAACCGAAGTCAGCTATGCCTGACTGAGCACTTTGCGTGACATTTTGCAATATGGCTCGAGTCTTTTAATTCATATTTGATTCAAAGGAAAAATCAAGAAATTGAACTAAATTACCCAACGAAACTTTATGTATTATTAGATAATTATTTATTTGTAGTGGTTGGCACTAAATAACGTGACGTGATATATAATTTTGTTCTAAACTTAGTTGTATTCTTTAAATATGGATTATATTGGGAGATTTACGTACTTAATTTGTTAATTTAAGCAATATCTTTATTGTAATTAAAAATTAAATTTTAACAAAGATATTGTAAAGAAAATAAGTGTTTTAAATTGTTTAGATAAAAGCAATCGAAGTATGAATAAGTAGCAATTGGTTGCGTCTGCAGCTCATGTGTTAGAACATGGACCTGTAAAATCTAGCTCACCCAATCGAGTCTAGCGGGTTACAATATTTTAGAAAGTTTATATTTGGTTTAAAAAATGTTTTTTTTAAATCTTTTTTAACTAGGTTTATGTATTTTATTTGGAAAAGGATTTTATTTTTAATACTTAGAGAACAAGAACAATTCAATAAATGAGGTACTGGTCGGGGTAAATTTACATAAATATTGATCAGGAAAGCATAAACAAGGAAGCGACATCTCCTTAAAAGCATTTCATTCACCTGTTAGAATGCTGGCGTACTAAACAGGTATTTAAGTGTTATGCTAAGGCACTAAAGATGAGTATTATCAGACGCCGTGTTGTATCTTTTCTCACTAATTGTCAATGGCCCATCTATAGTCACTCTGACAGCAAATTTAAAGTAGAATTAAAACATGGGTAGCATTGATTGTCAATCGTTAATATCTCATTATTGCCATCAGTATCTAGATTAAAAAAATATATCCTTAGACTTCAAATAAAACAAATAATTTTATTAAGATTCAGATAAAAGTTTAATACTATTCTTTTAGTGTTCGAAAAGAATTATCACTCTTAGGTTTTATTTTGCGCTTTGTTCAGACATATTATATTGGCTCATTGATTTCGAAAATGCTCGGACCTCACATGTTTCGTTCTTCAGAATATTTCGAACTACTTTAAAGGAAAATTAATATCAATTAAGTCATTTTTAGCAAAAGCAAAATCCGACGAACTAAAATCAATTTAAACAAATACAAATGAATTATAATAATTGTGTCTGAGAGCAACTGATAAGTTCCTGATTTTTTACTGTTAACGTTTATGACTTGCAGAGATCTATGACTTGTTTGGACACTCTGGTGTGTAAGCGCGGTCGTACACCAACGAAACATCAAACACGCAACATGCAACATGCGACATGAGGTAAATACCGCGCATAGACTTGCGCCGCATTAAGACAATATTAACACACAGATATCGTTAAAATCATATCGTACACCAATGCGGCTGATGCAAGTTTCTCGCAACAAAAACTGCATGCGGTTTACTGAGCATGTCTCGTCGCAGTATTTGTTGCGTAAGTGAAGACGTAAGATCGGTGATTTTTATTAAAAATAGAAATATCGTTCAAAAAATGCCTGAAAATCCTGTTTTTAATATAAATTTTGTAAAAGCTATTGAAAAACGTCTGTGCATATGTACTCCAGTCATTATATACCTACATTTGGAAATGAAAATGAACCGAGAAAGCCAAATTTTAGATAAACGCCTAGGCCAACAATTTACATTGTCGCCCGGGATTGTATCACTTTTTCTACTAGATACACAATATAGTACCTCTTCATCCGATCACTAGATAATTGTAGTTTTCCACGCACCAGGTTGTGTATATTTTCCATTCGATTCTGAAGGTCGGCGACATATTGTTCACGTGCCATTTCTTCACCAGGTTTACAACCAAACACCAAGTCACATGGTAGCCTCATTTCTCTACCGAACAGGACCTTCGCAGGCGTTTGGCCAGTTGATTCGTTGATGGCCGATCGAATTGCCATTAGAAATAGTGGAATATGTCGATCCCAATCCCTCTGACAATCTGACACCACTTTTGACAGATAGTTGGTTATAGTCCGGTTCATTCGTATACATTTTTCACGTATCGATCAGCGTTAACGAGATATCGATAAAAAAAACACAAATTTGGAAAGAAAAATTTTTTTTTCGCTATTTCCTTTTATCTTGTGAAAGATATCGAAAAATGTCCAGCATGAAACTTGTCGAGCGTGTTCAGACCTACAAATTAGTTTTTTTATTGTCTATTTCGACAAAAATTATTACGACCTCTAGCGCGGCGCAAAAATTGCCAAGCTATTACAACATCCTCCTCGCTTGACGACATTTTAAATACTACAAAAATGTAGTTGTCACACTTGTCTACGCGGTTAAGCAACATGCAGTATGTACCTCATGTCGCATGTTACATGTTGCGTGTTTGATGTTTCGTTGGTGTACGACCGCGCTAAATATAAAAGTAGTTCAGATAATTTTCGGACAGACCTAGTAAAAAGATGTTTGCTACATATATTGTAATGTTAATTTTTTGTGTTTTTTCTTGTATTTAATATTAAAAATTATAATTGTTTCAATTTTCTTACATTAAAGGAAAACCAATGTAATAAAAATTGAATTAAATAAGAATGACAAACACAACAAGAAGACATTTTTACGATCAAGGATAACGATAAAGACGCTTAAAGGAAATCGTTTGCAACAAATTTACGTCTTCATTTAAAACACAAGTGGATGTAAATTGCTTTAAAATTACCGCCATATAATAACCGAGGTGTAAAATACCGACCAAAGCAGAACATTTTAATATTTGTTGTTGCAACGTGCGAGGCGCGAGATGTTTTGAATTTAAAACAGTAGCTGCACTTATCGTAATGTGTTTACCATCTTCCACTATCTTCAAGTTGACAGTTAATTCATTTTTAAATTAAGGTGAGTTTACCTTAGTGGGAATATGTGTTCTGTCTCGTTATAAATGTTTACAAACAACAAATATGAACAGACTGTTAACACTATTAACAACCGAAAAGTAGTAATAACGAAATAGTATCGGAAATGCATATAAAAAATATTTAAATAATATGTAATTAATTTTAAGGTATACAAGTACATTACGGTCGATTATATTATATATGGTTACATTATCTGTCCAGATCGACTAAGATGCTCGTTTTATTAAAGAATATCTTGTTAGTTAGAGTTTTAATAAGATTATTTGAGATAAACAAGAATTAAATTAAGGAAAAAATATTGTATTCAGCAGAAATCAGAAAGCAATTTATATCTGTCATATCGATAGTTCTGTAGTTGACGAAATATATTTTAAAATATAGATGGTATATATCAAAATATAGATAGTTCTTCTAATCTAAGGATTAAAAATGAACTTTTATCTACAATTAAAACGTGCAGTTTGTAATAGGAGATGTACTAATATTGTGCTCCTAAACTAGCGCCAGTTTTCACTAAGCTATTTCAACTATCATATTATACTGGTATTTTTCCAGAAAACTGGAAAACTGCTCGAGTACAACCAGTCCCCAAGAAAGGCTGTAAAACCCAGCCTTCTAACTACAGACCCATAGCTCTTCTATCTGTTATTAGCAAAACTATGGAGAAATACGTCAATCATGAGATCCTGAGATACCTTGAGACAAACAACCTTTTAAATGACAGGCAATATGGTTTTCGTCCACCGCTATGGGGAGACTCAAATAGTATCACTAGACATCTCAAAAGCATTTAACCAAGTGTGGCATGCACCTTTTTTGAACAAACTGTCTTCAAACGGACTCTCGCAAAACCTTTGCAGATGGATATCAAACTTTCTCTCCAACAGGCACATCCAAGTTGCTGTAGATGGACATTCTTCCAACCTCTACAAGATCAACGCTGGAGTTCCCCAAGGATCGGCTCTTGCTCCTACTTTATTCCTTTTACACATTAATGATCTACTAGAAGCCACTAATAACCCGATACATGGTTTTGAAGATGATAGCAACCTACACTGTAGCAAATCGCACAACCGTCCCATACCTCTAGATATTCTGGAAGAGGACAAAAGATCCACAACGGCTTCTCTCAATAAAGATTTGAGAATTGTAGACGAGTGGGGAAGAAAGAATCTTGTTAATTTCAACGCTTCCAAGACAAAGACATGTTGCCTATCCAACAAGAGGCAATCATGCGACTCATCCATTACAATCAACGATCAGACACTAGTAGCGGGCGACTCCATTACGCTGGTTGGTATAACGATCTCCCAGGACTTGCTATGGAACGAACATATTGCATCCATAGCAACTGCAGCAGGAAAGAAATTAGGCTTTCTGTTTAGAGCACGGAAATATTTTTCTCCGTCCAACTTAGCTTTTTTTACAAAGACCAAATACAGTCTAATCTTGAATACTTCTCGCATGTATGGGGTTCGGCGGCTCCGTCAAGGCTCGAAGCTCTTGATGCAATCCAGAGAAGAGCAGATCGACTAATAAACGACACCAGTATCACCAAAAACCTAGCTCCATTATCTCACCGAAGAGCAGTAGCTGATCTTTCCTTGTTTTACCGATACATAAACGGATTTTGATCAAAAGAGCTCCGCTCTATAATGCCTCCACTTGCCAGACCAGCCAGAGCAACGCGACGTGCAAACTCCATGCAGCCTTATACTGTTCAATGTTGGACATCGAGAACGGATCGATTCGATCGTTACTTCATCCTCAGGGTCTGCAGATTGTGGAACTCCTTACCTTCCCACGTCTTCTCCATTCGTGCTAATTTGCAGGCCTTTAAATCCCAAATTAATAAATTGTCTCTTCTGCCCCAATAGATGTTCTCGGTACATCCTTAATAATAAAAAAACACAGATGTTATCAAAAAAAATCCATAATTTAACATACAATTTTTTCATGTTTTAACCACATGAGATACATTTCACCGATTAGTTATTTGGGCATTTAATGAAGCTTATAATTATTTTCTAAGGTGCCTAAAAGATTCATTTATTTTTTATTAGAGATTTAATAAGTTTGTTAAATCTCATTAAAAGTAAAGTTAAAAATAAATTAAAAAAACTTTGGTTTCTACTGACTAGTGATTAGCAAAATTGGTCTTGTTTTTGAAGTCTTGCTTTTGGTCTTGCGAAAAAGCAGACTATCAAGATCAAAATCAAGACAAAATAAACAAGAGCCAGACTAATACCAAGACCGATTATGCAAGACCAAGACCAAATACACAAACCGAAAATTCTTACTCACAGTGCTTATATGAGATAAAAAAATTCCAATATCGTTAACATATGATTTTTTCGGAACGATATAGTTGGCATATCAAATTGTCATTTTGGGTTCTAGATTTTAACGTTATATTTAAAAAAACTTTAGTTTTGTAGTTTTTGAAAAAAAGGATCTACAAGAATAAGTATTCTCTGTATAACACATGGTTAAAATACAAAGAAAAATCATTTTTTTATTCAATACTTTTACTAGATAACTCCAAGAATATCTACATTTTTTCAGTTTTTTTTATTTTTTGGGTATTTAAATGCATGGATTTAATAGAAATTATATTTTATTATAAGAAACATCATGGTGAAAACGCTTTTAGAAGTATTATAAAATTTGAAGAAACGATAGATATTTACTTACTTTAATGTTTAAAACGTGGAAAATATTACTCTCTTTAACATTCTTATCCTTTTAAACCATCTAGTCATTTGAGGATGCACGTTTTAAAAGAACCAAGGTTTTGTTAAGTTTTAAAAGGGACCTTGGATTTTACAGTAAATCTATCAGTCACAAAAATTCTGTAATGTATGGGTAGTCACGATCATTTCTTTGTATATACTATTAAAGCCTCGATGTTTTCTTTTCTTCAAATTTAAATGCTTCCTCCGGTTTTAACTTTGAATCCATCTTAGGAGTGAGTGTATCTTTACATATATCTGTTTACAAAGAGGTTAAAGTAAAAATGTGCTTTTACAAAACTAACTACTAGTTATAATATAATACAAGATTACATAATGTAATTTATAATTAAAATAGAAAAAGAGACCAAAAAGTCGTAAATTATTTATTGACGTTGATTAAAAAATTTTCAAAAAATGTGCATTAGCTATATGCTGTTTATCTTTATTGATAAAGATATGCGGTTATTATTTTTAGAATTAAGTAAACACTCTTTAACCATTTATAGGTTTTTATACAACGCCTGCTCAGGAAGTTGACTTTTCGAGCGCAGTATGTCATCTCCGAAGTACACAATAGTCGCATACTTGACTATATGTATTTCATAAACGCACATGTTTGGTTATGACCACATAACTACACGGATTCCGCCTAAACTATCTGTCGTTTTTATTTGACTAGAGAGACTACTCGATCAGTCCTAACCCTTTTTAATTTATGTCACAACTGTCACAACGAAACTGTATTAAACGCAAAAAGAAAGTGTAGGTATTTAAAAAAAGTGTACTATTTAAAATAATGGTCGATTTAACAAGATGTTTAACTCCACCTGAACTAGTTGAATCAGCTAAAAATGCAACAACAAATTTATTGCCAGATGTGTCAAAAGAAAAAATTATTTGTTATATTCCTCTCAAATTCTACTTCCAGAGCAGTAGTTGTATAAAGTATTGATCCTAACACTTGCGGAAATTAACTTTCCCGCACTTAAACTGCTTGCCCGAACTCCGCTTCGCGTCGTTCGGGCATCGGCAGTTCGCGTGCGGGAAAGTATAACTTTCCGCACTTGTTAGGATAATAACTATTAAAACATTTTGACTAATTAACAATTTGACATGTTTTTCCAATTTTTTATGATTTACGTAATCTAACATGTTCTTATTATGGCTTTTCAACATTTGACCAGTTTTTTGTGATTTTTTTCACAACTAACAAAATATTTTATGTATTTTGTTAAGTTTTTTAACACTGTTAATTGATACAGAAAATATTGTACCGATTTGTGTGTTGTTTTTTTAACGTTAATTATGATCTCCAGAACGTCCCATAAGAAGAATAGCTTAAAAAATTATTTAAAACAAAATAACTGTAGGTATAGTTTATCCAAAACCACTTGAATAGGCGTGGTCAACGCTCTTTTCGAATTTCCAAGAATTCTCTTCATGGGCGTACAGGTGTAAGTCGGGAAGTTAAAAGCAACATTAAATAGGTATTTTACTAGGTTCGTTCATATAATGACATTCTTTTGAGTTTCCCCTAGTAAAATCGTAAAAATAATTCCTATCCAAGTGGGTCTAGTTATACTATACTTCTATATATAAAAGAGTTGTCCCAAAAGTGTCTGATCTGGCAATTAGATAGCGGTTCTTTTTTGAAAATAAACACTATGGACGGAAGCATCAACCTTATTAAACTAAAGTTTTAAATTTTAAGATACTACACTGTTTTCAATCCATCAATAGTTAATTTGTAATCATGGAAAAAATTGGTGACCTTTATGTGATATTTTAACTAATATCAAAACTAAGCTATATTCGACTGAAAATGTGCGATTAGCTAATATGATAGTGGTTTGCGATGTATCGCAATAATATGGCCGAATTTTTCCCCAATTCATAATCAGAGATTAAGCATGGGTTCATAAATTCACATCTGGGACGAAAGAATAGTAGTAACAATGTAAGAAAGGAAAGAATCGACGAAAAAAAAACATCAGGTTATGGGCTCAGTTTTTTTGATGTGCGTGGTGGGATAATTATAATTCTTTATCTTTAAAATAAGAAAAACAATTCACAGCGACTATTACCTATGTAAACTAAATGCGGACTTTGGGTTATGAAATCAAGACAATAAGTCCGCATTTGGTGAAGAAAAAAGTGTTCTTTCTTTATGACAATGCATTGGTTCACACGCCGTTATTATTATGGTCAAAATCAATGAAGTAAAGTTTGAATTACCCCCTCATACGTCATATGTAGCTTAGTAGATTAATATCTATTTACAAAAAAATAGCTTGCTGGAAGAAATTGCTAACAGTGAAGAAGTGGAGTCTGTGGTTAATGCCTATTTGGAGGAACTGGATAATTGGTAATATACTATCGAAGCTATTAAACATAGCGCTAAAGAAAATGAAGTTACAAATTTTTGTGGTTTCTTTATTAGACAGGATACTTCTGCGACTACCGCCGTAACTATATGTACACATGCCCTGTATGATGTTAAATGGGAAAAATCATTACATATGTAATGGTGTGAGTAAGAGAGAGACAGACACACTTATAAGGTATATTGGTCGGTAAAAACAAAGATGAAATATTTACCACATGTTATTAGTCATAACTATAAGTCTTTTAAATACCGTTTCAACATTCAGTACATTGAAAAGGGATATATCTACAAAAAACAGTCTGAAATAATGTATGAATATCATAGTGTCGGACCACATGATTATTTGACAGATTATTTTATAATTCTGTCACGTAAGTTAACATATTAAATTTAGTATTTATTATTAATAATATTAATAATAATTTTCAGTAATGAGTATTGTATTGTAGTCCAAAATACCGTCACATGGTTGCAGTATATCCTGCACTATGCTTTTAAGGTTGTTGGCTACATAAACAGAGTTTTTAAGAATAGTTGAGAAAATAAAGCACCAAAACCTCCGAATTTTATAAGGTAAGATGGATCGGAATGCGTTTTTTTGCATTGGATTCATTAGAGTATCAGGAAATTTGTCGCTATATTTTATAATGTAAAAATGGAAATTGCATTTCTGCATTCAAAAAGTACATTCCAAACAGACAATAGAGAGAAAACTTACAACTCGGTAAGTATTGCTGAAAATGGTTCAATTTATATACTCGGGGTTTCTGGAGTCGCTGAACACGAATATCACGATTCCGAAAGTCTCCGCGGCACTTGGTGTCTAGGGTATTTACCTCTTCTCCTGGGGTTTTATGTAAATTCTGTACGAAATCAGTGCACACTTGGTACTCAGTGGTTCTTTGAGTCGCTAAATACGATTATAATAATGGCGATGGTGTTCGAAACACCTGGTGCTTAAGACGGACCTCGTCTCCAGGAATTTTATGCAAATTCGATACAAAAAGAGTGTGCACACGGTACTAGGAGGTTTTTGGGGTCGCTTACCACGAATATCATATAATGAGTTTGCTAAATCATTCGCATACAAATTTATGAATCCATGCGCGTGCATAGAAGTATAACTTCTGCCGGCAGTCCCACTGACTGCCACACTAGTTTTTTTAGCGTATGTTGTGTATATTATGATATCTATCATAGAACTTTTATGTAGATTACCAGTTCAACTATTCATATTGTATTTCAAATATTCGTTACAAAAAAAATGAATCTTTTATTACCTAACACTTCATGTATCGATTATATTTGTGCCCTAATTATAGGTACTTCCAAACAGTAATTTTTTTTATTTGAAGACTCCAATTATTTGTATACCCATTTAATACCTATTCGAATATCGATAGATAAACAGATGCAGCTTACAGAAATAGGATCAGGTATTGTCACCGTCAGAATTCCGATGATCAAACTATTTCGTTATGCGCCGCCCAAACATGGTATTTCTGAACCTAGTTTTTAACAAATTACATACCTGTTTCTGACTATTACTAGTAAGTACCTGTTTTATTTTATACCACGAGGGAGAGGAGTGTATCACATTTAACGGTTTCTTTCTCACGAAATATTTAGTTCCTTTCCGTCCGTCAAAATGACCCATAAGAAGCATAACTAAAATTTAAATAATTAAAAATGATCTTTAGCGTTATCAATATTGTGGATTTGTGGAATATATTCCAAATATGAAAGGATCGCTGTATATATTCGTATAAAATAATGAGCATAAATTATACTTTTGTAGTTCAAAACATATATAATTATTCATTTCACCGATTTTGGCCGGTGACAGAAATCATACTCAAAATAAATTTAGAGATACATCTCTCTCAGATACAGGCAAGTTAGAAATTTAAATCAGGACGTATGTTTTTTAATACAGCACTTACGAAACTGCATCTTGTTTCACCGGTAGATAAAAAGTATTCAATACGGAAGTCTTTACTTAATTCAGATTTCTAATAACCGTCATGTACGGCTCGTTGTTGAAGGGTTGAATTTAATAATTATTATCTCATATTTTTGTAGATGTCAAATCACACTGATAGTTTCAGAAGCTTACGACTTATTTATAAAAAAAATCTCTCCGCCATTGGTAACTTGGATGACAGTTTAATCTTATTTCAGTGATTTCTAATATCAAATCGGCCAAAAACGATGAAATGGACTATATTAAAGTAATTATTTTTATATTTTCATTATATTTATTTATACTTACAAACTATATTCAGCAACAATTTTCTATCTGATAAAAATAACTGTTTATGTGAAAACAGTGTGGGTTTTATTAACCCTTTGTCAACATATGCTTGTTCGTATTATTTTAAATGTTTACATAGGACAAACCCGAACAACTATGTTTATTTTAAGTTACGACACGCTTCCGCTCTGTCAAAATAATGAAATTAGTTTGTCATATTTTGATATAATAGTTTTGGGAAGACGGTGTTATTTTAGCTTATAAATTAATGCTACTTCATCGTCATTCACAATAGTGTGAGAATTATTTCAGTAGAGATTGATTAAAAATGAATACTGTGTGCAATAAAAATTGTTAACGACCCAACATTTCTTTTTAGGTCATTTTATAACGATTTATTGAAAAATTGAACAGTTTAAAAAAACTGAAGCGGAAGTTTTAATTATTAACGATAATCTTGCTGACCTCCTTACAGAAGAAAAACAATACTGTTTCAGTTCCCTGAAAATTCATTGTAAAGTGAACTTTAACCTATTTTAAAAATATATTTATCAGAGGTCATTTAAACTGAAATTAACTTAATTAAACAGTAATTTTTTATAAAGATTATGGAACCATTTGTACTTTATTAATATTATAAAATACCTTGTTTTGCAGATGTTTAGGTTCTTTTGCATATTTATGTTTAAATTAAACGGTAAGTTTATACCAAGCAGAAAAATCTACTGCAGCATAAACATCTAAAATAAACAACTTTAATCGCATTTTATCAGATTCTATCTTCTTAAACAGTCCATTCCGACTATTATTAAGAATTTACATATTTTATCCACTCAGACTAGGTAAATGAAGTAATTAAAAATTCACCACGTCTCTTACATCTTTTTTTGTGGTTCACTTATCTTCGTTTTACTCGACCCTGTTTATCAGCTTCAATTTTTCTCCGTTCAAGTAGGAATTATGCAAATCACAGCAGCCCAATAGCGTTTTAAAAATTTATTCAAGCGCGTCCTTACTACTCAGTATTTGGTTTAAAAGTCAGTTGGATCATTATATTAATAAAATTTAATGTGATATTAAAAAAAAGTGAGAGGTGTCAAGGGACACCCGGATGGAACAAAGTTCCTTTCGATTAATCAGTGAAGGAATTGTAATTTGTAAACACAACAGAGAGTTTGTACATACATAAGCATTTATTATCGTCTGTATAAAATCTCTACTTACCTAACTCTATCAGCAATATCCGGAACTTGTGCAGAAACACTGTCAGGATAAATTATTGTTTTTATTTTCTATTATTTTAATATTTATTATCTACAAAAAACTTGTATAAACTTAACAAAGTCGCGACACTACTACACTGTTCAAATCAAAATAGAAAAAAAATAGTAAATCCATTATTTTCAACAGTTCGTTTCTTTTAACAAAAGTGTCCATTTATACAATACCCGAGGATTAGAGGATATACATCTACCTAGAATTACTTTTTATTTCAATTTAATTTAAAACAGGAATTAACAATTTAATACAAAATTTTAAAATTAAAATATTTGACAGTAACTGACAGTTAAGGTAATTTGACGTAGGTACCTAACTAGTCAAGTTAAGAACTATTTTTGAAATGTTTATGAATTTATTAATTTATAAAAACAGGATGAAATATAATATAATACTATTATAGGTACTTATTTTTTTTCTACAGTATTTTCTTTTAATTTAAATTAGTGTCTTTTTAATTGTACTTTTATTAGTATTTATTTATTATATGGTTTCCTATTTAAATAAAGATAGGTATATCTGTCTATGAGAGAGAGAGAGAGAGAGAGAACATGCGTGTGTCGTGTCGTGTCGTGACAAATTTTGGTATGATTTTTTTTGGCTAGCTCCTAGCCTCAGTCGTAACTGTTCGTAACGTCCGAAAGGGAACTTCGTTCCAAAATTTGTTAAACTTCAATTAACACAAATTTATATTTAATGGCGTGATTCAAAAAGTTTTTTTCGGATACATAATGATGTGTGTCATTATTTTAGGACCTAAAATGTGTTTTTGATAATATATCTCACAACTTTATATAACGACATAAATTACGAAAAATAATGTCCTTTTTTAAACAGTTAAATATTTCCAAAGGTTTTTTTAATTAATGATACAGTATCCCTTATTATCAAAAAGCATCTAGTGTGTTAAGAATCGATAAAGCAAAATATCTGTTCGAACATAATCTAAATTTTCGATTTTTACCACCGACCTCGCCAATACAACAAACAGAAAAGCGCTTATTTGAACTGTACCATTGCCTTTTGTGGCACTAAAGACATGAGTTGCATGGTTCGGTTAACTTTGTTGTCTTCGGACAGATTATAGAGGCTCTGTTTACTATAGCAATATGTTACACGTGCTCTTGGATTGTCGACCAAGGTTGGTTAAGTGTGGTCCACTGTTCCTTGGTTGTCTCATATGGATTAGCTTAGCCCTTAACGTATCATTATCTAAAGGTCTTGGCCTCCATCGAAATTACTTTATTTCAACCATCTCTGGCATTTACTAATACATTGCAAATGTTATTGAGAGCAACTATTACGTTACTATCAGTATTAAATTCAAAACTCAACTAACAATGATTTATAATTTGATTATTTACAAGTCATTATAACCTTAAAATGTATGTCGCATATAGTGTAATGTTTTTGATTTCGGCCTTGAATAATCGAGGTGGATGCTTCTTGTGGTTTTCTTTTATTTTAATAAAATTATTATTACTTTTATAATTGAATACCTATGAATAAATCGGTATATAAAGTCTTTTTCAAGGTTATTTTTAACAATGTTAAATTTGTCTGGAGTTTATTTGTCCGTATCCTGTAATCGTCAACTTACAGTTGAGTAATGGGACTTGAAAAAAAAAATTAAATTATTTGTATAATAAAGAAATCAGTAGATGACTCAAACCTCGAATATTCAAAGTCGAAAGCAAAAACAGTACCTCATCTCTCTCGCTAGCGCTCGACTTGTTACAGCCCGTTTAGACAGCATACCCGGCCCGGTTTTAAATAAGAAACGGTAATTGTGACACTCATTCACACGACACCCGGCGAACCAATTTTCTCGGTTAATTGTTTATGGATTTAAATACGTTTTATATTAAAACACTTTTTAAAATCTTTAATTTTTATTATAACTGTTTTTCTACAAAATCAAATAGAAAAAATATTATTAACAAATAAGTTGTTTTCGAGTTCTGTACTTGTTAGAAAAAAACAGGGCAAAGTTAGCAGTGTGTATACGGATTTTTCATCTACTACCTCCCAAATACCCATTTAGAACCTTCAAATACCCAAAAAAGATTTTTATCGTGTCCGGGACGGTTTGCAGTGACAAAACCGGGTGAAAATTTGACCGGATCCGGCAAAATTTTCTAAATATCCCATAAACTACCCAGACCGTTCCGTCTAAACGGGCTGTTATAAAACACATGTAAGTTATATTTAAATTGTGACCTGTTGTGTTTGAAGATTATTTGGTCACGTGGTAGTTAAACTATGAATAATCAAGGGTAATATAACAAGACCTTGATTATAGTCGGCTATTTTTGTGGTATCTAGATTTTGAGAATATTTTAGTATCAATTTGTTGAGACATAGCTCGAGGGCTTTAATCTTTGATTATTAATGTCAAATTATGTCGAAACAAATTGTAAAATATTCGAGAAATTTAGCAACAACAAAAATAGCAGACTATTAATCAAGGTCGCGTTATATTTAGGAAGATTATTTCCTGAGAAGACAAATTTTTGACATTTATATTTGACGTGACTATTTCTCTAGTGCAATAGTCGCTGATATTTGATTCTGATTGGTCCGATTTCAAAAAATTATGACATTCTATTGGTTAATTTGAATCGAAGGAAATAATCGTCGTAATTTAATATAAGCATGAATAAATTTATTTCAATATTAAGTATAAATTAATTTTAATTTATAAAGGGTTAATAATTATAGACCAAACAACATTTCTGATATTCTCACTAATGTATTGCACGCGTTTTTTATTATTCAAAATCCGGGCCAATGGGCACATTCATTCCAAACTATTATCCTGTATCAATATAATATTTTCTTTTATCACATATGCATATCTAACCGATGTAATAATATACCCATGCTACTATAAACGCCTAAAACCACCTATTTATGCTTCATGTGACAATTATTTAATGTGCTGAAATGAAACACAGTAGGAACGTAATGTACGGTTGGGATGCATCCCAGCTACTATAGAAGCAGTAATAATCTGACAATTCTAGGAGAAATTTATCTCTTGGCCGAAGATCAAGAGTGAGTATGGTATTGTTGTCATCACTGCAAAAGTAAACGGTTTCCTCTCAAATGCAAGTGCACGTTCATTCTGGTGTAAAAATTCAATACAAGGATTTATATATTCATATCATTATATGAACAGATTAAAACTATCGAGCCAGAGAATAAACGTTAGTTCATTATTTATAAGGAAGTAGCTTATGGCACGAGAGCTAATCTGACTACTACGAGAACAAAACTCTCTGAGATTCAGCAACTAGCCTGTGCATGCATTATGGGCCAAAAAACTTTACCACAAAACTGTTAGTACCCAAAACTGGGTACTAAATCTGAATAAGACAAAGACCCCACATTGGGGTAAAACCAAAATGCTATAAAATGGTATACGGACGGCTCCAAGACATGAAAAAACTGGAGCAGCGGTTTTTGGACCTAAGGCTAGGAATAGAAAAAAACGAAACAGCAGATAAGCTGGCAAAAAAAGGAGCTGAAACCCCATATTTGAGACCAGAACAATCTTGTGGAATCAGCAGTAGTAAAGTCTTAGAGAAACTAAGCAAAAAAGTGGATAGCGAGGAATCCAAGTGTTCTAGAAAGACTAAGACAGTGGAAGGCGCTTCTGGGAATCTATAACCAGAAAACATCTTTCAAATGTCTAAACGTTAGTTAAAACCTCCGAATTATATGAATTACGTAATTCTAAGGTCGTTTTTCTTTTCAGCAATCGGAATTTATTATAGGGTTTTATTTGTAAAATTCCAGATCTACACAAAATTTCTGGAGTAATATTACAATATTTATGTCAAGACTTACTGTAAATCTAAATAATAACTGTAGAATCAACAAAGCATTTGTTATGATAATAATTTGCAATACCGGAAACCTGGAAATCACAAAACCTGCGAGCACCTCACCGAATCTGACAGGGTTCATATCTAAACACCTGTTAGATAATTATATACTTTTTTAGTTTGAAGAAAATTCATAGTACCCTCAGTAAAGCTCAACTTATAAAAATGGAAAAATCTTAAGGCCTACCCAACATTAGTTAATGGCGTATAGATATGCGACTTTTAATCCAACCATTTTTTTAAAATTTTCGTGAATCATCTGTTCATTTTGCATCGCGCTGTACCCTTTTCGATATATTACACTAGTAGGTATTTACCGAAAAAAATTATAAACTAAATATATTTACCTTTTTTAGGCTGGGCGCAAACGCTCGGTTTCCTTATTCGGTTTCCGGATCAGGAATTCAGATTCTGAAACCTGAATGCTTCATTTACATAAAAAATGTTCAACAAGGCGCACACGTCCTAACTATTTCCGAACGGAAAAAAACCCGAAGTTCGTTTCGGAATTCATTCCGTGCGTTTGGGTTGTAAGAACGGAAAAAAACCTAATAACGTCGTTTTCTCTTCTTCTTCATATCTAGCGCCAGTAAAAGTGCAATAGCAATCAATTAATCGTCGTCGTCCATTTATGATTTAACCGAACGTCGCTATTCGAACTGACAGTATAAATTCCTAATACAAAAAACAGATGTTTGCGCTAGGCGTACGGAATTCCGGATCTGAATTCCTGATCCGGAAATCGAATCAGGAAACCGAGCGCCTGCGCCCAGCCTTAAACAAAATGCCGGTTATCAAGGAAAATTTTGCTCCCAGAACCAAAAAAGTTTTAAACTTAATAATGTTTTTTTTAATAATCGTAACAATCGTATTTTTAATTAGCTGTGCTCGTTACTTCATTCATGTGGGTGGGCTCTAGGCATTAGTTTAGTTAAACGCTAAGTAAGTAAATTGAAATTCTTGCCTATATATTTTTTTCTCGCCCGACAAAATAGCCTTTTGAAAATAACTTTATACTTAATAGAAAAATATTTGATTATTTCTTACCGATCTTATTATCCTGTGGGAATTTCGGGATTAAAAAACTTATGCCTTATAATCTCCTGTATCTTCCACTGAAAATCTCATTAAATATGTCTTCCAGAGATTAACCCAAACAAACAGAAAGAGTAAAAGGGCTATGACAGTTCAAGCGCAAAATCGATCATTTTTATATGTAAATCTTCATAAGAAATTCTAAGGTCCATTCTGTCTCTTTTTCGTACTGAGCATGTGCGACTTACAATCTTAATTTACACTATTTAGAGTATTAAAAGTACGTATTAAGAACTACTAAAGGGGCATTAGGGCTATAACGATTTAACGATAACAGACAGACAGACCGACAAAAATTAAAAAAAAAAAGATTTTTATTTTAGTATCGTGTAAATAGGTAGGTACGCTGTTATTTTGAAACCACATACAAACACGTCAATTTTATTTATATTTGTTGATTTTATTTAAATTTATGTGTTTTTTGTTTCAGGTAAGTAAATCAAGTGTTCTTATTTCATGTAAGTATTATTTTATTAACAAATGAAATTTCATCAGACAAGGAAAGTTGCAAGGAACAGAAATTTCAACATATTTATAGAATAATTTCATTTGCACCTTATTTACATGTTTGATTTCTTTGATTATTTAGGAACATTAGTACTGCCAAAGTTTTAGAAAATTCCTATAATTTCTTATTCAAACACAAGTTGCTTTTAATTTTAGATTAATGTAAAATTACAGTTTTCCAAAGATACAATTTAATTTACCATTGGGGTATTTATTTAAGATATTTGTTTCTAACGCCCCTCCTTTTGTCTGATCATTCTCGAGATAACTGTAATTCCTCAAATCGTCAGGCTCGACAAAATATAGATTTATCTTTCGATCTAGATTAATGGAAGATAAACAATTTTGCTAGTATGTTAAAATTTCAGTAGCGGGACACCTAGAACTTATTTTGGAACAAATGTATCCAAAAATTCTTTAGGTACAGTAATGTTGAGCAGCTTTTTGTATTTAATAAAAAATCCTAACACTTTTATAATAAACCCTTAGCACTATAACATTGTAACATAAAAAATTATTTCATTTACTTTTAAGCACTTGTTAGTAACAAAGAGTACCTAATTTATGTTGAGAACTCATATTACCAATATAGCCATTGATTCTTGCTTAGCCTAAAAAGATAGGTTTTGATTGAGAAATAATACTTTGATGGAATTCACAAAAGTTTTTTGTATAAAAAAGTGAAATGTAAGACTGTGAATTAAGGCAAAGATTTGTCAATTGAACATACTAAATTGATTTTAGTAGGCCATAACTGAATCTGGTACCTATATGATCCAATATCTAACTGATCAAAAAATATTTCAAGAACTAAAACGCAAGCAGTATCCCTATTCCTCCCATATTTAAAATGCTTGCAGTCAAAACATATACTACCTTTTTACCGTTGTTAATGCTACCAAAAAAATTAAGGTAAAAAATATTATGAAGATAGTAAAGCAACATTTAAGGGGGATCACTTGTTATACGGATGGCTCGAAAAAGCCAACAGGCAGTGGGGAGGGAATATATGGAGTCAGACCCAAGGCGCAGTTTTGCGTAAGCCTGGGTAAACTGGCTACTGTTTTCCAGGCTGAAGTTGTTGCCCTATCAGAGTGTGCAAGAGTGTGTTTCGAGCGTGGTATGACAGGCCACACCATATACATAAACTCGGATAGTAGAGCAGCGCTAATGGCACTTGACAGTTTTGACTTTACCTCTAAAGCAGTATGGGACTGTCATCAGGCCATGAAAACCCTGGGATAGTACAACAAGGTTATCCTTAGTTGGGTTCCGGGGCACAAAGGTATCGCTGGCAATGAGGGAGCAGACAAGTGGGCAAACAAAGGAGCTGAAAGCCCGCTCATTGGCCCAGAGCCGACGTGTGGTATTGCTTACAACACAGCACAAAGAGCTGTTCGCCAGTGGATGGGCATAGAACATCGAAAGAGCTGGGAAAGAACAGAAGGTAAAATACAGTCAAAGAGAATACTGGTGCTATAGCGGCAGATGCCCTTGGGCTGACGAGGAAGACCCTGCGGAAAGTGGTTGGCTTTAGCAGCGGCCACTGGGTATTCCGCGGACATCAATTCAAGTTGAAAACCTCCTATGTAGAAAATGCGGTGAGGAGGAGGAAACAGCCTTCCACGTGATATTTATGTGCCCAGCCCTGCAAGGTCTGCCTGTGAGATCCCTTGGCCTACCGACTGGAGATCAAAGGGAAGAACGGGCAACCATAGTCAAAAGGATCTCTTGGTTCATTAAGAACCTGGGATTTGACGGAGAATGAGGACCTGTGAATGAGGGTGCACAATAAGCTGTACTAGCAACGATGCAATCCCATGGACTACCCCTGGCCCTCTGTAAAAAAAGGCAACATTTTTAATACATACAAAAATAAGAAAGAAATGTCAAATTACAACAAGAATTATAAAGTGTGATAGACCCGTCATGTTGCTGGATAAAGGAAGTGTGAAACCAAGATACTAAGGAAAATGTCATACTTAAGACTGTAAAATTTAGACAACTGAAATTGAAACAATTTTTTTTTGATCTTTTTTATCGTGGTACATTGAAAAGATTATAAAGAGTTTGGAATTAAATATACACCTAGTGATAAAAGTTTATAATAGTGGTATACCACGCCACTGGGAAAACGAAGTGTCAGGCTAGACGAACGGGTTAAATGCACCGATTGATGGTCGCCAAAGGGAGTGTCAAATTAAAGACTGCTTCTGTATAGTAAACGAAGGGTGAGGAGTATCTGCTTGGATCTCTTCCACGAAATGAACGTAACGGACAACTCTAACTATTATTTTACATGTTAACAATGCATCTTGTCAAATCTGATCTGCTTATCGCCTCTACTAATTGATGAAGAAAGTGGGGTAGAAATAATCATTTATTACTGTCTATAGCCAGTAGGTGTTGAATTTCATAGCATTGTTGTCACCCTTTTCAGTCAATTTTGTCCTGCAATTCAATAAATATTTAATTTCGTTCATTTCGTGTTACAAATTTAGTTTTTTGTTGTAAATAACAAAGTAGAGTAAAAATGTTTTTAGGTTCATAGCAAATGCTATTACAGAACTATCATTGAATTTGTTTTTTCGGTTTTCATTCCAATTTACTACAAAAAATATCGAAAGTCAACTCATACACCCGAAGTAGACGTCTAAAAAATTGAATTACTCAAGAAAATTGCCAGTATGATTGGAAAGTCGAGCGTGCGGTGTGTGCTGATCAAATTTTCATACATACATGGGACTAGACTACTGTATGGATAAAAGCCACTGTATCAGAAACAGTCGGGGATGTAGATGGGTTCTATACATATATTTTATTAAAATAATAATTAAACATTGTTATTTCTTGGCTTTGGTTGCTTATCATTGAATTATCATTATTATCTATTGGTTAATTTTTATGTTTCTGTATTTTCTGTCCTTTTTTGTACCGTCCTTTTGTTCAATATTTTACTTTCTCATTTTTTATTAGTAGTAGTCAATAAAAGTGATTATATCGTTATTCGTAATGTGTTTTCTTCTTAGCTTCTTTCTTCTTTAGCAGCCTCTTCTAGATCACTCCTGGACATAGGCCTCTCCTTGTCTTTTCCAACTTCGTTTGTCTTGAGCTAACTGGTGCCAGTTTCTTTTAGCATTTTCCTTGATGTCATCGGTCCATCTTTTTTGTAGTCTTCCTGCACCTCTTTTGTGTTATTTTGGCCTCCATTTTATTATTCGCTTTGTCCACTTTTCTTCGTTTGCAATGCTTTCAACAACATCGGCTACGTTCGTTTTTCGTCTCTTTAAAATGTTCTAAATCTATTGCGAGAATTGAATAACTGTCATGGTTTTCATTACATAGGTCATGACAGGAAGGATACATGTATCAAAAACCCTTCTTTTTAAGTTAATTGGATTTTTTGGATTTTTTATAATAAAATTAATTTACCTGCTGCTACCCAGGTTTATTAGTATGCGCCTTGTAATTTCTGCCGTTTTATTTTGTTTACCTTGTTTTATTTCATGCTACAAGTATACATATTCTTTTACATTTTTAATCTTCTTGTCGTCCAGAATGATATCCACTTCTTCAATTGTCATTACCTTAGTTTTTTTTATACCCATGTATTTTACACTTTGGAATATAAAACTTGAAAACTAATTATCACGGGATTGTACTAAAGCACGTAAATAAAGAGTCAATGATTCACCCAAATCTCACATTGTTGTCACACTAGCTTTAACTGGTGGAGAAAACATGGGACAACTGAGAACTTCTTCAATTTCTAATTTTAAAGGGAATACATACAGTATTACACAAGACTTTAGCTTATAACTTCTGTATTCAATTAAACTTTAAAGAATATAATTTATTCTTTTTTATCCACCAATTTTTTAAATAATTACAGCTAGTATTGTAATTAATTAGGTTAAACTTTAAAAAAGCATTTTTTTGTAAGAAGTTGACAATTATTTAAAATTTGTTTAACAAATTTATTCACAGTATTTTACCAAACATTTTTTTAATACATTGCAATAATAGAATTAAGACGTATCATTTTTTAAAGAATTTACAACTCTATGCGTGGTCGTACACCAACGAAACATCAAACACGCAACATGTACCATGCGACATGAGGTACATACTGCGTGTTGCTTAACCTCGTAGACAAGTGTGACAACTACATTTTTGTAGTATTTAAAATGTCGTCAAGCGAGGAGGATGTTGTAATAGCTTGGCAATTTTTGCGCCGCGCTAGAGGTCGTAATTTTTGTCGAAAATAGTACAATAAAAAAACTAATTTGTAGGTCTGAACACGTTCTACAAGTTTCATGCTGGACATTTTTCGATATCTCTTACAAGAAAAAAGGAAATAGCGAAAAATATTTTTTTCTCCCCAAATTTGTGGGTTATTTATTGATATTTCGTTAAAGATGATCGATACGTGAAAAATATATACAATAGTATATTGTGTATCTAGTAGAAAAGGCGATACATTCCCGGACGACAATGTAAATTGTTGGTCGAGGCGTTTATCCAAAATTTGGTTTTCACGGTTCAGTTTCATTTCCAAATGTAGGTATATAATGATTGGAGTACATATGCACGGACGTTTTTCAATAGCTTTTACAAAATTTATATTAAAAACAGGATTTTCAGGCATTTTTGGAACGATATTTCTATTTTAAATAAAAATTACCGATCTTACGTCTTCACTCACGCAACAAATACTGCGACAAGACATGCACAGTAAACTGCATGCAGTTTTTGTTGCGAGACACTTGTATCAGCCGCATTGGTGTACGATGATTTTACCGATGTCTGTGTGTTTATATTGTCTTAATGCGGTACAAGTCTATGTATTTACCTCATGTTGCATGTTGCGTGTTTGATGTTTCGTTGGTGAACGACCGCGCTTTCTCTGAGGTGCGCATCTCAGGAAAGCAGGAGAAAAACTTGTTAGCGATATAGTTACCCATATAATTTACAAAAAAAAAACTGGAAAAAGAAAAACTCAAAAAATGGCAAAAATCAAACCTATTTATATAATTAAATTACTAAAAGTCTATGGCTAAGGTCTAACTAAATAATGCATAAAACAGGGCTCTCACAAAATTAACTTGTCGATGTGACAGTAATCTTTCTTATTAAAATTGTATGTAATAAAGATTATATACAAATATAATTAAACACGACTATTATTTGCAAAAGTTCATCCGTGACTTAGCGGTTTAAGGCACTATCGGTTATAGATAGATATCACAGTTTCGATTCTTGTTGAATTTAACATTGTTTTTATTTTTGTTAAATTTTATTTTTAAAATTTTAAAATTCGAAATTATTTATCTTCAGATTATCATGGACGTAAAAACCGTATTTAAATCTCCGCCACTGGTTAGATGCACAGCTCTTGTTGAGAGTGTATGTGTAGACGTGTGGTCGGATGCATTGAGCGGCAGAAAGTAACTATCGAAATTGGAAAATTAGATTAACCTTTGAACTTTGTGGCCTGAATTGACTAAAACCGTTTTCAGAAGTCTGTAATGGAGAAGCTGGGATGCATTTACTTAATACTTGAAGAAAATCAAATACTTTATGATTAGATTTATTATAGGTATTAAATGTGAAGCTGTAGCTCAAGGTTCTTGTAAAAACAAGGAAGTTGAAACAGTGAAGGTAATTAAATAATGCTAAAGTATATATATTTTGCTTAAAATGTATTTTACAAGCTATGCTTTTTATGGGACGTTTTGGCAGACGAAGTAAATGTTTAAAGAGCGACAGAAAAACGTCACATGAAATATATCTATGTATTTAAAAAAAAAACAACTTAGAGTGTTACACCATTGTATGTATTATTTGAGTGAAAAATCTTGGAAAATTGTAAAAATCTTTAAAAAATGCAGTAAGGTGGAGTGGGGTAAGATCGTAAACGGGGCAAGATCGTAAACGTATTAAATCCATTAAATATGCACTAGATTATACATCCTACGAAGTATAAACTTGTATATAATTGTTGCGCAGTCATAGAAGTAGATGTCGCTAATTAATAAGTAAGTTGAGAGTTTTTATGACATTTGTAAGTTTTCATACATGTTGCACTATACCTGAAAGATAGTTGGCGAAGGAAATACCGTGATATTGCAGCAAATTTTGTGTCAAGAGCGATTATTTTTGGTAAGTATTAAGAAAATGTCTTACAATTTACGTTAAATGAAAAAAATCTTTTAATTGTTTGAAATGTTTTAAGAAAATCACTACTCCGGTTTTGCCCCTTAAATGTTAGTGCATGGGGTAAGTTCGGAGTACGTGACGGGGTAAGGTCGTTATTTGCCTTATGCAGAAATTTCAAGAAATATTTTAATTTTTTTTGTTTCTTTGCCAAATTATTTATTTATAACTATTTTTAGATCCAAAATGGTTCGAAATTATGTCAGAAAAACCAACCGAAGACCTATTTTCTTGAGTTTTAAACTTACCCAAGCAGCCCTTTTTGTCAAAATCTATAACTTTAAAAATAAACAACCGATTTTAATTTGTTAAAAAACATTTTATAAATGGAAAACTAAATATTCCAATTCTGCCTTATAACGTATAAACATAGATTTTAATAAGTTTTAAACAGCTGGTTACGGACTTGCCCCGTACATGGGGCAAGTCCGGAGTAGCTAATACATTTTTTTGATTTTTTATAAAAATTATAATTTCCTATATTAATTTGTGTTTCTGACAGTGCAAACTATAGAGTGTTAGTTGTACTTTTTGATGATGCCAACGTAATATTAAATATTTAAAGTGTTAATTGAAAAAATAAATGGCAAATTTGAATTTAACGAAAATGGGAACGGACTTACCCCACTCCACCTTACATATATCATAAAAAATTTAAAATATCTTGAAAGATTTCAAAAAATATGGAAAAAATGTAAAATTGTCGATAAAAGAGAAGAAAACATGAACATAAAAAATTCTGCAAAATTTGAAAAAGGTTGTAAACAGTTGAAATAACCGAGAAAAATTCAAAAAATGGATATTATCTTATCACCCATTTTACATGCAGAGTAAATACATTATAGCTTTTGTCCGTCAGTCACACAACATCCATTTTTTTAATTTTTTAATTTACAACTTCATATTTTTAATAAACAGAAATGTGTAGTACTATCATACTGTTTGCTTTTTTTTTTGAGCAAACATAGTAATTTTCCATTATATAATCAACAATAAAATTAAAGAATATTGGTGATACTTATTATTTATAACCTGTGCATTCAATAACAATATCCTTTATTCTACATAAAGATTTTTTAGAAAGAAAAATTAACAGCCTGCCAATTTACAATATATATTCTAATTATTTCTGATTACTCTGTGACCATAATAAAAAAAACAGCATACACTCCAATTCAATTATTTGTTACATTTCTGTTTTTATTTTCGTTGAAAATGCCAAATTAAGCATATATAAAAGTTGTTTAAAAATGTAATTATACTGTCTTAAGTTCGTCAAAGTTCCTCACGAAAAACCAATTTCAACACCTGATTATCGTTTCCAGTATATACTGATCATTAAATTCGTTAAGCATTTTTTTCTAAGATCGTGTTCAACCGAATACCACGAGAAACCTTAAAAAAAGCTTATTTTTCTTTATTTTAAAAAATATGAGAGAGTATTATTTAGACCATAATAAAGCTTCTTAATCCTTTAAATTCCATCACGAGTGTTTCGGCTTTTATGTTTTATTTTGCTGTGCACCTATACTAACCGGCGTTGTTTTTTAATGGTTACTTGTAGTTTGTTGATTCGCTTTAGCCACTTTTAATAAATATATTTTTAAATTGGTGTTTATTGATTTTCTATTACATACGTTTTGCTTTTTTATCTCTTATGATATTCGTCTGCCTTCATAAAATCATAAGTGCTCCAATCTGTGTCGATTTACATTACATGTTTAATTTTTTGGGGTCTTCTGATTACTCTAAAAAACCTGTTGTCCTTTTTGTTAGTAGTCTAATGTTCGTTATAAGTTACAACCCATCAATTATTACCACTAACTCTTCTTTTAATCGTTGTAAAGACACTGATCTTTTGGTATACTTACGTATTATCTAGTCAGCTAGTATTTATTATAGATTTCTGAGTAATTGTAGCTTTCTTCTTTGAAATTTATTATCACGTTGGTATATATATATATATATATATATATATATATATATATATATATATATATATATATATATATAAAATAATAGCGCAAGTTGAACAATGAGAAAAACGAAATGTCACATGAGATTTGGCATTATTACTCAAATGCCGATTTCTAGTTACAAAAAAGAGCTAGCTCATTAATAAAACAGGTAGAATTCCCATTAAAGCAAATCTTAGCATTTATATTAAGGCAAAACACCGCGAAATATCTTTATCTAAGAAAATCTCATTTCGCGAAGAAGTTGCTCCTCGTAGAATGCGGCGTTCCACAGTAATTCGTTATCTCTCCTCCAGATAGCGCCAAATCCTGTCTCAAACACCACAATATTGTGATTCAAAGTGGTAATTTGAGATTAGGCAGAATTGGAAACGTATTTCTTGCCTCTTACGATCCTCTCTTCTTCAGCCGATAAAAACGGAAGCTTCTGCTCGACTCACGCTTTCAACTACAACTGAATAATTATTGTCTTTGTAGAAATATTTACAAATATAGATGTAGGTTTATAAGTTAAATAAGCAATTTGGTTTTAAACATTGATACTTTTTTTTTAACCAAATAGTTAGTAAATAAAGGTCATACTTATTGTTTAATAATTTATTATAAACATAAACTGCGTTGTGACTCCTGTGTAATTAATTATAGGTAAAAAATATCTGTAATGATAACCTGCAAAAGCTCTTTTGCCGATGAAACAAACTGAAAAACATTTAACTTGAAAAAATCTGTAAAGAAAACAATACGCTTGTAGTATCTAGAGAACAAGGAAGATGCAAACTTGTGGTTTATTATCAAGTACCTACAATTTAAATACCTATGGGCAAATATAACTAGTAACAGAAAACTAAAGAAGGAAGTAAAAACACAAACAACAGAAGCATCATATAAATATATTTTACAAACTCAAAATTTGTAATTAAATTTATGATATAATAATGATGATCAATTCGTTTTATCTTCAACGTAACAGCTTTTTTTGTTTTTTTTTGCATAAACGCTAAGTATTTTTATGTATGTTTCAGTTTAAACCTTCTTTAAATTGATATGTATTTGAATGGATCGGAAAACTTTCATCGGTATCAAAGGAGTTATAAAATCTGACCGCCAAAGCGAAGTAGTTTGTAACCAATGATTATATTTTTAATACCAAAGAAAACTCAAAGTCTCGTACCACACACATTATTTTATTGTATTCAAATCAAAATAATTGACAACTAGTTTCGACCAACAAGGTCATCATCATGTCTGTGAAAAAATATGGTAAAAATAGAAAAGTAATAATACTAAAATTAGAGTTTAACAACTTACTAAATGCAAAAAGTTAAAGTAATAACCATAAAATTGTATAAAAACAATATTTCCATGAAAAGCAACTTAGGTGGTAGAACTGGTTACAATATCTTCAACACAAAATGTCCAGCGGTGTTAAAACACAAGTGTGTAGTGAGAAAACAACAAGATAGTAGGAATTGACTAATTAGTGGTCAAAAGACAATTAAAGTGGTAAGAAAAAGTAACTATATGAGAAATTTTCCAATTTTTTTTTAATTTATAAATTAAAAATTTAAAAACATTAAAAAGTTTAAAAAACTAGAACTGAAATCTTTGAGCCATAGGCTACGGCGTCAGCATTCCCTTGGTGATGAATAATCCAAACATAAGATGTAGTTTGGAGTCAAACAAATTATTATAAAAGCTATAAAAGCACTTCAAGAAAAGCTGATGTTCGATAAGTAAGGGTGACGAAACCCAGAAGATCACCGAAAAAACAGTGAATTTATGGTGTACATAAGCAAGAAAGTGTTTGACCTGTATATGGAAACAGAAGAAAGTGAAAACATGTGGAGGATAAGTACACGGAATAGAAAAGGATCTTGAATCCCCAGATATGATATAAGTATTTTAATGGCAACGTAATAATACGTAAAAGAAAAGGAATGATGTCTGTTGGAAAAGCCGACACCAAAGGCATGTGAAGAGTAAGGCTTTAAAAAGGTGGACCATAAGGCCGTAGGCTGTACAAAGCTTTTTTATTATCTGCGAAATCAGCTCTAGCCATAACACGACACTAGCACAGAAATTTGTTAAATAACTTGGATGTTGACTGATTAAATTTCTTGAAAACAGTAGAAGTTGATAGATGAACGGTACGTTAACGATGGAGCCTACACAACAATTAAGAATAAAAAGAAGGACTACTGCGCATGAGCGGAAACAAAAACGCGGAAATCATTATGAAGGCTGGACATTTGAATGGAGAAGACATAAAACCATAAAATACAATGATACATAAACAGTAAAATTCAATTCAAGTTACAATAAAAATTAAAGTTAATAAAAATGTGGTAATGAAACATTAAATCATATTAAATTAACAATTACAGAAGGAAGTATTAACGGTAAATGTTAACGTAAGTGTATAAAAAGATGGTTTTTGCAATCGTGAATCAAAAAAGAGCGAGAAAGAACCATAAGTGATATTATATTATATTTTTATTCACGATATCTTTTTATTTTTTAATAAAATCATGTACTTTTTAACCTGTTATGTAACCATTTAAATGTTGACCTTAATTATCAGATTTCAGTTGACAGTTGTCATAAAAAAAATATAAACACAAATATAATTTTAGTAGCCAAACAAAACACAGGAACTGCTCAATTACCTTGTCTATAGTTATGAAAAGGAAGTCGTCTGATTCTAATGATTTACGACAATTAGAGAGAAAGTCAGTTGCTGCCTCATAAATTCCCAGAATATTTTTAAAAAAAGTTATGCCTCCCTAAATAAGTTTTAAAAGTTAGTATTTAGGAATTCTAAATAATTTAGTTGCACAGAAAATTGAAAAATGCAAGTAGTTTGTTTCTTTCTTGCTTTTTATTTGTTTGTTAAAAACACCCTTTTATTATTGACAAATGTTAAAGAAAATCTTTCATCATATTAAGTATTTACTTTACTAAATGTAGATTTTGTTATAACAAAAATTGAAAGTCAAATAAATTCCCCGTTTTTTGAAGTTATACTTCTATTCATGCACTCGGTGGAAAAGATTTGTTTACAGTTAAATGGAAAAAATGATTACATATGTAATGGTGTGAGTAAGAGAGAGACAGACACACTTATAAGGTATATTGGTCGGTAAAAACAAAGATGAAAAATTTATCACCTGTTATTAGTCATAACTATAAGTACTTTGAATACCGTTTCAACATTCAGTACATTGAAAAGGGATAGATATTCAAAAAACAGTCTGAACTAATGTATGAATATCATAGTGACGGACCACATGATTATTTGACAGATTATTTTATAATTCTGTCACGTAATTTAACATATTAAGTTTATTTTTTTATATTAATAATATTAATAATAATATTCAGTAATGAGTATTGTATTGTCGTATAAAATACCGTCACATGGTTGCAGTATATCCTGCACTATGCTTTTGGGGTTGTTGGCTACATAAACAGAGTTCTTACGAATAGTCGAGGAAATAAAGCACCAAAACCTCTAAATTTTGTAACGTAAGATGGGTCGGAATGCGTTTTTTGCATTGTATTCGTTAAAGTATCAGGAAATTTGTCGCTATATTTTATAATGTAAAAATGGAAATTGCATTTCTGCATTCGAAAAGTACATTCCGAACAGACAATAAAGAGAAAACTTACTAATCGGTAGGTATTGCCGAAAATGGGTTCAATTTATATACTCGGGGTTTTTGGAGTCCCTGAACACGAATATCACGATTCCGAAAGTCTCCGCGGCACTTGGTGTCTAGGGTATTTACCTCTTCTCCTGGGGTTTTATCTAAATTCTGTACGAAATCAGTGGTACTCGGTGGTTTTTTGAGTCACTAAATACAATTATAATAATAGCGATGGTGGTCGAAACACCTGGTGCTTAAGACGGACCTCGTCTCCAGGAATTTTATGCAAATTCGATACAAAAAGAGTGTGCACACGGTACTAGGAGGTTTTTGGGGTCGCTTACCACGAATATCATATAATGAGTTTGCTAAATCATTCGCATACAAATTTATAAATCCATGTGCGTGCATAGAAATATAACTTCTGCCGGCAGTTCCACTGACTGCCACACTAGTTTTTATTTTTTTATATAAGCAAATTAATAAGAATGTATTTTTCGACACAAAATACATTTCAATCGCAAGAACAAAGGTAAAAAAGCAGAAATAGAATTAATGTATTAAAGTATATTTGAACAGTTCGAATTAAAGTAAAATTTAATTTATAGATTAATTAAGCTACTATAATTTTTTTATAACTTTTTGTGTATGTATAAATAATAAAAACTTTGTAATTTCTATTGACCTAAATACTTTAATATACTTAATTAATTAATGATAATTATTGGATGGCAAATTTAATTCAACAACCTCGTAAATATGTCAGCAGCAACTTGTTACAATCCAACGTTTGGGTCAATTAAAATAGAACCCTAGTTTTCAGATTTCAATGGGGTCGAAACTTACTTAAGAATTGTACTAATTGTACTGTTTCTACATTTCCGGCCCTTATATAACTTTTAACAGGACCGGTGCCAGTATTAATTAAGCTGAAAAGTTCGTAGGCTACAAATATTTAAACAATTTTTTAGTAAAATTCGATTTTATCATTTAAGGGCGATACAACGATTTATAAGGTAGTCATAAAATTTTTTGATAATATTTTTATAGTGCGATGTGGCTTTAGTATCAAAATAGGCCTTAGATTAGGGGATTACCTCTTTTAAGTTCGGCCAACAGAAAAAGTCAAATCTGGAAAATATAAGCCATTTTACAATCTATCTTTTACTTGGTGTACTATTTTATGGCGATTTAATTCGTCAAACTGTCCAATAATCTTTGTTAATGTTTGATCATTTTTGAGGTAATCGATGACTATTACATCCTGCATATCCAAATAATAATGATGCATTAATCGTGCCAGCCGATTGTTGCATCTTTTCATGCTGTGAAGCCAGTTCATCGCTTTAGCTTTAGTAATAGAGTCCATGTTTTATGCATTGTGATATATCGACAAAAAAATTAGATTTTACTATGTTTGAATATCGCTAAACATCGTTCAGAATCATCAACACGTTGTTGGTTTGGTCGATTGTGAGTACATTCGGTACCTGGTTTCCAGGGTTTCGCATATCATAATATTCATGAACGATATGTTTAACACGTTACTTTGATACCATTAGATAGATAGATAGATATTTTTTGGGTTGGCTGTTAGCCTGTATCACTGCGACCTTTGCAGATCTATTTTGACCACCCATCATCTGTGGAATAGGATTAGAGCACCTTGTCCAGCTCTTCCCTCTTAATGAGACTTATAATAATAATAATAATAATAATAATAATAATACGTATGCTTTATTGTCACTAAAAAAATACAATTTTTATGGACAAAGCAGGATAAGATTAAAACACACTAGGGAAATATATAACACAAATATATACAAAAACAATTACTGATTGATATAAATAAATATATCATCAATGGTTATTAAAATGTTAGAAAATATAAAAAAATTTAAAAAAAAAGAACAAATTTGTTACCTAAAATAATTGCAAAAGTTTAAAAAAAATACAAACTGCAATACATAATATGAAAAAATCAACAAAATACAAAAAATTTACAGAATTTAAAATAAGACTTGCAGCTACTGGAAGTGATATTCAAGACGTTTTAATTATTCATTTAGGAACTCATCCACTGAATAATATGATCTCTCAATGAGATACTCTTTAATAGCCTTGACAGTGGCCACTACGCATAACTTGGAGCAGCCGGTTTCTCCTCTCCCAGTACTAGATACCGCGTTCTTGCAAGGCCTTCACATTGGCATAGGACATGAAATGCTGTTTCCTCTTCCTCTTGGCTGTATCGACAAATGTCTTCATCTGCTAGACTTTGGCTTGTCGCTTGCCCGATGATTTTTCCCACCACTCCTGGGCCTTCTCAAGCCTCCATTTCTCAATGGCTGCCTTTCTGAATGTATTACTTTAAGTTTATTTAAAATTATTTTGTATTTTTCTTCGTTGTGTGCAACGCTTTTGATGCTTATTTCTCTGTGTTTAAATTTACCAAAACAATTCTCAACAGTTGGTTTTCTGGTGCAGAGTCCGATTAATGTTTATCAAGCCAAATTTTGACTACAGCAGTATTTTTTCGCAAAAAAAACGATGCTTTATTAACACACGAATTACCTTTTTACTAATTTTTCCTTAATAACACAAGTTGCTTAACTCACAATTATAAAGGGTAGAGGTCTGATACGGAGGGGAACTTAAAAAAGTGTCCAACATTCGCTGAACATAGAGTTTCAAGTACTCACTAAAATAGCGCTGGCGTACGAAAAACTATAATACAAATGCAGCTGTTTTATATTGAGTGAAGTAAGCTACATAAAGTAGTTCTTTCAAATTTCGCACAAAACGATTTAACAATTGTTGCAAATGTAAATATAAAAAATTATTCTGTTTACGCAGTTGTAAACATAATTAACATAAAATTCTTTATTTTATTTTTTCATTAAAATTTTATGCAAGTGTAGTGTTTTAACATTTGTTAGAAAATACCCATTTTTTAAATGTTTTCCAACAACAAATACTTTAAAAAGTGTGCCACAGCAACGCAAAATTCTTCGGTCCTTGTTTATTGTTCTATCTACTTTAACTGCGTGTGGCGCGTTTCTTAAAATTTTATTCTATGCTATTGCAGCTCCACCCTTATTTTCCCTGTTTTGATGGGCACTTTTTGATACATTAAAACGGTTCTCCTTAGCTCTTACTCTTCATACTCACAATACCATATCAAACGAACTAATGGTCCGACAGCTGTCAAAATTACATACGTATCTTTTGAAGCTTTGTACCATGGAGACTAGACAAGGAGTACGCACTAGACCGGGGGAAATGCCAAAATCTGTCCACGGTATCGTACATATTAGGTTAATTTTTTTCACCACTAGCGTCGCTAGTTTTCCTTTTGTACCGGTATGAATATAAACAATTAAATAATCATGAATTATTAAATTGGTTTTTATTATTTATATCTGAAAGATCGAACTATTTTTTTCATTGTGTAAATAAATTAATAATGAAATAATTAACAAAAACCACTCTAAGTGCTTATGAATCCAAGCAGATTAATATACACCCAATTAAATAGCTATTAAGGCTCTTAATAACCTTGAAGTGATCTCCAGACAGAGTGTGAATATCGAAAATAACTCCATGTTTTGTTGGAACATATTTAACAGTGTTAAAGTAACCTTGTTCCCAAATAAAATGAAAAACATGAACTAAGCAATAAGCAAGGGATCGACAACCAAATAAACCGGGATTGGATGTGTGGTAGTAGAACTTTGCAAAATAAACAGGATTCAGCTCATAGTTAGAAAGAATTCCGTACTGATTTTGAACAGGTAAAGGAATGTATAATATGGTATTGTTCAAGTGGATTGCAGGAAAAAACCTTTTTTTGAAATTTCAAAATGCCGGTACAACATATCTACAGTAACTAATTTCTAAACCTGTAAAAAATTCTTTAATAACCATAAATAATTATTTTTTTACCTGTCAAACGTTACTTCAAGAGTATATTTTGTACTCAAAACTTATAAGAAGAGGAAAAAAGGAACATCACGTTGAAAATATATCAGGATAAATCTGATAAATCGAGTCCTGTTTTGTCAATAGATAATTATCTGTAATATTTTCGTTTTAAACTTTTATTACATACGAATTGCTTAAAAAGTTTAAATTTGGTCATCAGTAGGTATACTTGACTGAAAAATATTTTTCGAAACTAAGGTAAACACAATACAAAGACACGTATAACTTGTTCTGGTAAAAAAAACTCTATGCACAACTCTCCAAATTAGATTAGACAATGTATAAGCATTCTTCTGTTTAGATCTGCAACGACTGAACCAATCCTGTATAAACAAATTTAGAAGGGCGTTAGCGTTGCAATAGAATCAGTTTTGCTAATCGCTGGCCGTGAGGTTGTAAAGTGACACTCAGCACACTCAGAAGCTGATGAAAACTCATACATATTAAACGCTACTGAAGTTTTATACACCAAAGTTTTTCGGTTTTCTATTAGGGGGAGGAGAGTTGGAATTTTAACTTAGAGGGAAGGTTGTTTGCCTTTCAAATCGTAGAATAGATATGTATATGAATGTAGGAAAGGTTGGTAAGACAATATTGTCTCTTTTGCTTTATGTAGTATAAGCAAAATATATAATAAAACATATTTAAATCTTGTCTATAACTTCTTTGTGGCATAATTGTATATATTTACTTCTTTTATCGGCGAACTTTTACCACAAAAAAAAGTGAGAGGTGTCAAGGGACACCCGGATGGAACGAAGTTCGTTTCAATTAATTAGTGAAGGAATTGTAATTTGTAAACACAACAGAGTGTTTATACATACATAAGCATAATGTCTGTATAAAATGTCTACTTACCTAACCCTATCAGCAATATCCGGAACATGTGCAGAAACACTGTCAGGATACATTATTGTTATTATCACCTGAATATTTTCAACAGTTCGTTTCTTTTAACAAAAGTGTCCATTTATTAAAATAAATTTACCGTTCTAAGCTTTCGACAACCAGATAATTTGTCGTTTTCAAAGATATTTTTTTTAATGTACTTCTTCTTATTTCAATGGGGAAAGCTTGGAAAGGAAATCTACTTTAATTTTTATTAGGCATTTCAGTTTTGAAAAAACGACGCTTGACAATTTTGACATAGTTATCAAGATAAATAAGCAAGGGATATTTTCAACATATTAATTTATTATATTATTTTGATTTTAGTGGCAAAAGTTCCCCGATAAAAGAAGTAAATATATAATAAAACAGCTTTTTCTCAGAGTATTCTATTCCATCTATAAATATTTTAGATATATAAGACCCTAAATTATCTATACCTGGCAGAAAATAACAAGGAAGTAAACCACAACAAAACTCCTTATCTAACGAGCTTAAACTATTTTATGATATTTACCTAGATGTCAACTGAAGTATAAATGTTTATAATGTTTTCGATAAAGATAAAACCTTCCTTGAAACCATTAAATGCTTATTTACCAAGTTGTTAGCTATTGTGTTCCTAGAATAACAAGCAATAAGCATGTAGAAATAATATTCAGAAGATATTAAAGAGAACAAAACATATGTGTAGGCAAAATCTATCTATCTTTCTTAAACTATTCAACAGTATAATAAATTAAAAATAAAGTTTGAGTTATTACTATGGGTATTAGACACATAAAACATGAAACAGTAGGGACAAAAAACACTAATACACAATAACATTACTTTTCTAAAAACTTTATTATTTAGAGCTAATTACTTTCTACTTGTGGTTGACAACAAAAAAAAATGAATATAATGAGTATTCTAACTATTCATATTCCAGTCATGTTTTTCCAATAGAAATATAAAGTTTGTTAAAAATTTTTAAACATAATATTCAAATTAGAAGGTTTACTACGCATTATAAATACACTCACAAATCCATTAAGTGAGTATCAGGCCCCCTTTAATATCTATGGCTAAAAAAGAAAAGTAAATTCAATAAGATCGCATTAGTACCAAATGAAAAGAATAAATTAACATTTGAATACCTTTCCTAATTTAATAAAATCGTTAAAAGGCTCGGGGCTTGTCCTTCTTACTAAATTCGTCCCGTCTAGAATAACATTGTTAATCTGGATGTGAATTTGCCTGTAGGGAGTGCATCCGAAGCAGCCCTTCGACTTCCCTAAGGTACATCCAACATCCCAGCCCCTTCTGTAGGCCCGCTTGGTAGTTTTTATTCCTTATAATGTTATTTACTCAACACGTGCACTGAAAATGTGATCGTGTTATGGATCGGAATAAGTTTTAAAACGTTTTAAAGTTGTATAATAAACTAACATCCAAAATTCCTATTCGATCTATTTTTTTACATATATTACTTGTTTATAAGATTTACTAATATGAGAGTGCTCTGGAAGTATTTTTATTTAAGTTTAAGAAAAATAAAAAATGAACAGTTTTAAAAGTCCACTGTTCATTAATGTCCCCCATCATTTTGAAACCTTACAAATTTCATTCTAATCCATAACTCATTTTGGTCTTTTTTTACCTGTGGCTTTTTTCGAACCCTTTACACGTCCTCTAAATTCAATATTTGTGCTCATTATACTTTCTACCCTTTTTACTACATGTCCTAAACCCAGCTTGAATCCACCCTGCTAAAGACGCAACAAGATATACGTGTCATATTTTCATGTCTACACCCTATTCAAGAAGTCGTAACTTCGAAATCTTGACTTTTTCGGTTGCGTCGCAATGGGAGGGTAAAGAAAAAAAAGGTCATATTTTATTCGATAGTCCTTCTGCTGAAAACTGATAGTTTTCGGTCGAGTGAATGGGTTTTACAAATCTGTGGGGGATTTTGGTTAAGATGAATTGCGTATATTATTTTACAGTTTCGGATAATATATAGAGCAATATTTGGTATAATAAAAAGTGGTGAATCTAAAGTTATTTTTAAGGATCTTTTTAAGCATGTTTTAACTATCATATAAGTACTGAAACAGTTACCGTATAATAATTTTAGTAACATCTAGATTTTTTAAATAAAGAATGTCCAAATAATGCGCGTAAAAATAATAATCATTTTAGATAGATTTTTTTTATTAAACTACCTTTTAAGGTACGAAGACTGAAATTGAATAAATTTTATGATGGGTTACAGATAATTAAAAACAAAACAAAGTAAATTTAAAGAGAAGTGTGGCCTGAAATCAATTGCTCGAAAAACAGCTGGTCGAGTGGAAATTTTTTTAGCCAATATTTCTCCAATTTTATTACACGATGAGCGTCTCTTGCATCCACTTATTTATGACAGAGTCCCTAAATGATTAAAAATTTATATATTCTGCTAAATGGATTCGTAGTAGTCTTTTATTTTTTGCTGGAAGTATTATATCCTTTTAGGATTTCTTCTTTTCTAAATCTTTTTCTTATTATGACACACAGAACGCTGTATCATTCTTCCTAAGATCAAATTATCCATTCTGAATTGTTACATTTCAAACATCAGGTAATGAATTTTGAACGTAGAAAGTACGACAAAAAAAGCATTACATGGGTTGTACGCCACTCATCAGTCAGAGTGAAGGGATCATCTTTCCTAATTTGTTCCTCTGTATTTTCCTCTAAATTAAAGAATGAATATACGGTTGCTACATTGGAGGTACTAGGCGTCGAATCGAATGACTAGATTTACGATTTAGATTTGCCACCTCTCGAAGTCGCTAGATTATTCTCTGTAATTTTCCAGAACGATAAAACGGATATATAAACTTCTGCGGAGACAGGCAGAAGATAGTCTTTTACCAAGTTACGTTATATACATAAATTAAATATAAATTAAATAAGTGATTTTGTATTTGCTATTTCTTAGTGTTTTGATAAATTTTAAATATATCTATCGACCCTACGGTTTTTGTGTTTCACCACAGTATTACTGTCTTTACTACTGTTTCCCCATTTGGTGCTTTCCCTTAACATCAAGACAAGACAGGAAGAAAGTCAAAGATAAAGATCTTGTAGACATTTAAACTGCTAACCTGCGCAGTTTGTTTTATATACAAGTACATGATTAAAGTAGAAGAAACGCAAGAAGGTAAACTTGTAGTGTAAAATTATTAAGTTTTTAAATTTAAATCTTAAGAATCCATCCATTGATCTTACTCTGCTGTCTCTCTGGTTTGCAAAGTTTCTAGATATAGTCCATTTCATCGTTTTTGGCCGATTTGATATTAGAAACCACTGAAATAAGAGTAAACTGTCATCCAAGTTACCAATGGCGGACAGTTTTTTTTTCTGAATTAGGTCGTAAGTTTCTGAAACTATCAGTGTGGTTTGACATCTACAAAAATATGACATTAATAATTATTAAATTCAACCCTTTAACAACGAGCCGTACATGACGCTTACTAGGAATGTGAATTAAGTCAAGACTTCCGTATTAAATACTTTTTATCTACCGGTGAAACAAGATGCAGTTACGTAAGTGTTGTATTAAAAAACAAACGTCCTTATTTAAATTTTTAATTTGCCTGTATCTGAGAGAGATGTAACTCTAAATTTACTTCGAGTATGATTTCTGTCATCGGCCAAAATCCGTGAAATGGACTATAGATAGATATTTTGGGTTGGCTGTTAGCCTATATCACTCCGATCATTGCAGATCTATTGTGAACACCCATTATCTGTAGAATAGGATTAGAGCACCTTGTCCAGCTCTGCCCTCTTATTGAGCCTTAATAGCCTTGACAGTGGCCACTCCGCATAACTTGGAGCAGCCGATTTCTCCTCTCCCAGTAATAGATACCGCGTCCTTGCAAGGCCTTCACATTGGCATAGGACATGAAATGCGGTTTCCTCTTCCTCTTGGCAGTATCGACAAATGTCTTCATCTGCTAAGTTCAGCTGACTCATGTGTTTTCTGAGCCTACAATGTCCTGTCAAGAGACTGACAATCATTCTGACATCATTTCGCCTTTGTGATAGTAGCTCTGCAGTAAACTTCGCCGAGTTTCCCTTTATAAAGACTTTGGCTTGTCGCTTTCCCGGTGATTTTTCCCACCACTCCTGGGCTTTCTCAATGGCTGCCTTTCTGAATGTATTAGCAACTCCGCCGAGTAGTTCCGGGCCAATCATTGGAGTATTAGCTCCAGCACGGGCCAATTCATCAGCCTTCTCATTGCCCCGAAACCCTGAGTGTCCTGGTATCCATGCCAGTGTCAGAGAATTTTGACTTGCGGCATGTGTCAGGGCCCCAACGCAGTCTCACACCAGCTGTGAGCTTATTTGTGCTGAGACTATCGCCTTTAGAGCTGCTTTGCTGTCCGAGTATATGACTACGGTTTTACCCGTTATACCCTGACTTACGATCATCCTTTGCACAGTGTTGTATGGCCATTACTTCAGCCTGAAACACTGTGGCATACGCACCTAGACTTAGTTGGACTTTTGTCCTGTGTCCTCTACTATATATACCTGACCCTGTGCCCTTCTGAGTCTTTGAGCCATCGGTATACCAGATGGACTCCCCTTGGACTGGGGGGGCATTTTTCCATGAGTCCCTTTCCAGTATTTCTACTCGAAAGTTGCAAAGATACTAACAGGAATTTTACTTTGTGTTAGATCGATCATAAAAGCTAACAAATTTCGTTCAAGAGCTTTACAAATTTAATTTGAAAAAACTTATCAGTTTGCTCTATTTTTTATAGATTAGTTGCAATTATTTTTCTATTTTCAATATTAATCATTTTTAAAACTCCAAATGTTTTCTTTATATACGATTTTAAAACATGAGAATTTTCCATGGTAGTTTCGAAATAAAGAGGGTCATTTTATAGGTTGACTACATTGGTTAAATTTTTATGCGCGCAAATATTTTTTCCTATACCTTAACATTGAACTGTCCATCAGCATTCTGCCTCATAAGGTCACCCAATGTGACACAAAACAAACATGTATGTAATGTTAATGCGATATAGCGTGTACATAACAAGGATCTTTGTGTTGCGGTATGAAGAACGCTCTTAAATAAGGGTATTACCATATAAAATGGATATAAAATGAAACCGTTGGCTTGTTGGAAAATTGTTTTGTAAATCTATGAATTACTTATCGAAGTAGAAAATGCGATATTCCAGTTTGGAATTCCATGAATATAAAAATGGCACTGTGCGAATATTATTCTTAAAGTTTTCGATGAAATTTTGAATTTTCCATTACCTGGGATAGCAGTTTGATAAATTTGAGCCTATATGAATTGATCAACATAGATTAATACAAAATATTTTTTTTGCAATAAATATAAAACTGGTTATTTAAACCGTATTTCAAATATTTGTTTACCAATAAACTTAAACAATTTCTTACAATTTTAGGATAACATTTAAAGAATCAGTCTATAATTAACACTTTTACATTTCTACTACTTGTATTCGTTCTTAGATTAATATTTTATAATTAATGAACCCTTGCAGTTTAAATTAATTATCAAAAAGAGTTTATAAATATTCAATGAATAACATTCGACCGAGGAGTTTATGAAAAATATTTTCTTAATGTTTTAAAATAATTCACGTCAAAACACGTGACATCTGAGAAATGGGTTATGATCTGCTGTCATCCGCAACTATGCTATAAAAAAGTAAAGAATATAAGGCGATTAACAGAATAAAAATAGTGAACATTCTTCTGTTGATCCAGTGCTGTTCCAAAGGGATTTTTTTTTGTTGTAGTATGGGTTTAGCTGTGTAAGTTTTGATAATCAATTACAGTATCAAACCATGAAAATTACCAAATTTTGTTCCAATAGAAAAACGCATTTTTTTAAAGAATGGTATATCCAGACATCTGAAAAATTAGGCAGGGAATCTATAGGGTCCAATAATTTTGGAAGAAAATATTTAAACTATCTGTAGCAGTCAGTTCACCCTGGACATGTATAGTCACCGGACGTACTGCACCCTAATTAAACTTATTCTCCTGCCATATGTTTGTGGAATCTCTCTGAAGCCTTTAAAAAAATTGCCTTACATTTCAAAACAATAAAAAAAAAACGAATTGCCATTACTGCTGTTGAAGTGTGTCTTAGAGCTCTAGTTATGCGTCTTTGAAACTGGCTTAGCTTCATGATAACATTTTTTTATTAAATTTTTGATCAGCATACCAAAAGCGCCTATGTTACTATGTATCCTTATATAACATTTCTAGTTTTAAACTTTAGCGGGCTCGCACACCGGAGCAATAAGCAATAAGCAACTAGCAACTAGCAATAAGCAATATTATCGCCAATGATCTAACACTGCTTAATAAACGAAATATTGCCAAATTATGGGCAATATAGTTGCTTTTCAACCGACACGTCGTGTCGCTAGCAACATATGTTGCTCTAGAAAGGCGATAGCGATATCGTATTGCGTCGGTGTGCGAGATCCATTACGCTTTGCGGTAAGTGCGTGTGAACACCCGTAATATGATTATCGGCCACTTTTTTATGTTTTCCAGTTGGTAATTCCAGGTAAGCTTTGAGTCTAATATCAATTCAAGCCTTTGCCACCACTTGTATGTTTATACCATTACGCCTTAGAGGAGCTGTGCGTTATAGAAAATGTCATACCTTTAAATCGTCAAAGAGTTTATGTAAGGTTTATTTCGTGTCTACAGTGAGAGGTGTTGTATTCAATCTCTCAATCATTCAATTTTCCGTGACATACGATGACCAAAATTTTCTGTATAACCAACAACGTAGTGTTTATCATTTTTGAGTCTCATTATCAGCTCGTCGATAACCAGATTCCACAATAGGGCAACCTTTGGCTACTTATGCTGACAGCGTGTGTCCAGCAATGTTGAAAATATTAAAATACTGTTAAGCCTGCAGTTTGTTTCGTCTATTCCTTTAAAACGAATAGCCCTTTTAAAGGTGTGTTGTCAAAGGCTCCTTCTATGACTGAAAAGTTACCTAACATTGCTTTTTGGTTTTTCAACGTGTATGCTATTTGTGTACAAGGAGTTGGTTGTGTTGATGTTTCTGCTATCTATATAGGCAAACTGGTCTAAGTAAATTGATTTCTCAGCAATTATATTATACCTAATGAGCCTATCGAGCTTCTTTTCTAGGGTCTTCAGTACAAACAACGTCAGACTTATCCTGTCCAAATCTCTTAGGTTTAGTTATAATGCTACCTTTATTGCTCTTTTAGTATTTTACTAAGTCCCAGGCTTATTCTGTTTGGTGTGTAAAAGATGAAATCCTGATGTTTATACGGTTCGAACGCCTTTATTACATATTTTGCTTTATTCTGATTTACCACCTTTTTTGCCAACTGCCAGCTATGTGGTGCCGTAATTTTTAGTTTGTAGACCGTAATGCTGCGTTGTGGCTGGCGTAGTTAGTTCTGTTTTTGATTCAGGAAAGTGAACTTACTTATTTGTTTGTCTAAGGATTTTTTAAAAGAGCTAGACATTTCTGCAGTCTATTGTATCTCCTCAACAGTGTGTCTTCTCCATGACTGTCTCTTAGCCTTCCTCAGCTTTTTGTTGTATTTAGTCAGAGATTTACTATATTCGCTCGCTTGTATCGCCTGATCTTTTTGCAATATTAAACTAGCTTCCACTGTCTCGCCAGGTCATTACTGTCCAGAAGACTTTCCTGTTAGGATACTTTATGATCTGCGGCTAATTGTCATAATTTACCACTTTCGACTTAAAATTTTTGAGTTGCTTGTGCCTCTTGCTTTTTTTTTGTTACTAACTATATAGCAAAAAGAAGTAGAAATTATGCTTATTTAAAATAATATTTCTCAATTGTTTAGTATTACTGTTACATTGTTTTAACATATTTGGAGCTATCAAGTGTTTTATTTCTTAATTACAAGTATTGAATACAATCCTTATAGTCTTATAGACACTCTAACACTGATACTTATTTTTATCAAGAACGAAGAACGACACTGCAGCGATTCTTTACCTCTTCCTGTTCATAAAATCAAGTGTTCTACTACATTATCCCTTTAGGAAGTCGACGGTCATCAATTCACGTCTTCTGCAGACCATGATGTAACTAACGTGCCTCGGTGATGGATCAGGTTCGAACCGAAACTTTGTCTAGATCTATTTAAATAAATTTAGCGTCCACAGTTGAGAAACTTCTATAGGAATAATTATACCTATACATTGCTAGTAAGATTAATTGCACATGATATTTTAGATAAATGTCAAAAAATCTTATTTATTACTAGATAATTTTTGGTCACGACCTATAATATAGTAACATGTATGAAATATGACTGTTAACCACAATAGAAAAACCTTTCGTAGAATTAATGTTTGGACTTTAAATTCGCTGAACTGGGTAGAAATATGAATCGTGGAAATAGTGGTTGGTGGTGAAATGCATATATGCGAAAGGGAGGTTGTCATAAATCAAGTTCATTCACATATGGAAGTTATTATATTCGCAAATTTGGAAGTTATGTTCCGTAAAAAACGTAGGATATCCGTTTATGTTTTTAAGTACGTTGTGATATACGATATCGTTTATCTCATGAGAATTTTTGTCTATGACAGAAGAAATCATATGGAAGAAATAATGAAACTACTCTTTATAGTAAACACTCGAATTACTTTATACTTAAAATTCATTTTCATTTTATTTAAGACTCAAAATAATACACCGAGAAATTTATTCATTTTTTTTTTTCGTTCTAATTTCCGTTGAACTATATATAACCTTTTTGTTAAATGAGAATATAAAAATATTGCATTTTTTGTATTAATGCGTTTTTATTAAAAAAACAATCTATGCTTTTAATCTCTTTTATACAATGTTAAACTTATTTGTACAATGCAAAAAACTCTTAAATTAAGTATTATTTATAATATTTAAAAAATGTTCAGAAAGCTGCAGCTTTAATGAAGTATTTTACCTTACCAACTGTATTACCTACTGCCAGATGTTGAAATGTACATCGAAACCACTAAGCCGTGTATCTATAACCCGCTTCCAGCGATACCATCGTATTTTCTCTTAAAACATTTTAAAGAAAAAAAAATATATTTTTTAAATTGTCTAGATTTAATATTTGTCACAGTTACTTTTCAAGCTTCAACCATCATATTGATGCCCTGGCGTTGTTTTTCGTAATAGATTAAGTGGCATTCTTTAAGGTATAATACGCTAAAGTAGGTAGTCGAGGAAGTCAGTATTTGAAATAGCCTTAAGTGTCCTCTTTTCGCCGGGGAACCGGTGGATTTTGAGCGCTCTTTTAAAATCAAAAACAACCAAAAGTCTCTTGTTCGAGACTGTACCAAAGAAGTGCCCTACTGTAATTCGTTAAAAACCACTACAAGGTTAGATACGCATTATCTTGATGAAGAAGTCAGTCAACACTAAACAATTTTGGTATATACGTGTGTCATTTCTAAGATTTAAGTTAAAGTTTCAGAATGTTAGTTTTTAGGATGCAAGATCTTCTAATTCGTTTACAGTCAAACGTTGATTTGCTTTAATTGCAAGTTGCATGCGCTCCATAATACTATGTATCAACACATGTGCGGCTATTCTTGAGACGATTATACCACATTTTTATTTGTGTTTTGCCAATACGTTTCTGTGCCATTTGAATAGTTTTCGAACTACACTCGAGCCGTTCAAAAGATGGAATTCAAGGACGCGTGATCAGTGACTGGCTGGCGTAATCGTACGATGCCACGCCTTCTAAACTGAAATAACGAAGGACAGTTTACACTGTACTCATACCAGAGATAATATAAACTGTAGGCATCGAGGGTGGGTGTTTTTTGTTGAGTGGTGTAAATCGGACTTGTTGGTTGGGGAGAGTAATATTTAAAGAGTGCATGCCGTTCACGTGATCATTCCATCTTTTGAGCGGCTCGACCATAGTTTTTTCCGAGTTTGAAGGCAAAATTCGATGCAAATTTGTTAATCAAGCCTTTAAGTCATATTTAATAAAAGTAAAATCTGACGCACGAAAAAAAAAATATTTGTAAACAAATACACGATGAGCGTGAACTATACGTCCATAGGTGTTGGCAAGTAACTGATAGTTTCTAAAGGCTTTAGCACCGTATATAGACAAGAATAGTAGGATGGCTTTGCGTACCGCCTTTTTATAGTTTTTATTACTTAAATAAATAAATTGTAACGTCCCTGTGATTTAGTCTTCCGCTTCTATTTTTGTTTTTAATTTATAATAATTTTTAAATTAATATTTAATAGCAACATCAAATTATTTGCTTTTCTTGATGATTTTATAACTTTGATACAGTTCTACATACAGGATAAAACGTCATCAAGCCACTAACTACCTTAGTCAGCTAAATCGACTTCTTGTAATCACATTTATATATCATATTTATTATATTAATATTTGTGTTCCCATGCTATACATTACCATAATAATTATTATAGGTACTGCGTACTTTAATAGTTGACAATACTGTTTTAAAATATTTGTTCCCATGGGGTTGATAAAATACTTTTTTGGATAAAAAGGAAAGGAAAACCTCAATTGCATATTATACACCTCATAACAGAAAAACCAAACACTGCTTTCTTATTAAACGAATAAAATTATATCCCAAAAGCGACATAATTTCAATTTTAGTAGATCATGTAATCTACGTAAATTTTGAGTAGTATGTCAACTACTATTTATTAAAGTTGTCTACATGTATCCAATCATATATATAATCCTGTAAAAAAAAATATTAACAAGCCGTCATATTACTAAAAATCAAATTCTCTCATGTTTTTCTAAAACAATCTTTCGTTGCTTATCTCAGGTAGAAATCTACCGCGTTTGATTCAATACCTATATAAACAAAAAACCCTCGTAACTTTATACTGATTAATAAATATATCCGACGTGACAGGGCCGCCAGTGGGGTGTCCTAAAGCGAGTATCGTTTTTCATTTTTTACCTGTTGACAGCTCCTAAAGAATAGTGAAGCTAAATGGAATTTTTGATCATTTTTTGTACAAGCAAATTGATTTTTATATTGGGATAAACCTTAAAAAAGCTCGTGGGGAGAAGAATAATAATTTTTTTTAGCTTAAAACAAAAACAAAATGTGTACTATACTTTAGAAATACATTCAACTGATGGAACGAAAAAAGAGCGAGTAATAAGGCAGTAAAATATTATTTTTAAACAATCGTAGTTTACGTAACAAGTCCTGAAAGTGGTCTTTTACTGGACAAGTAGACAAATTGCAGGGCGAGCCATAGGCGAGCCCTGCAAGCCTGCGAGTCCAGATTGACTTCTTCTAAGGTAAAGTGTGATAGTTTTTTGACTTTTTTTATGACATAGCACATGTTAAAAGAACGTTAAATTATTTTTCAGTAACTTATAGCAGTGTATATAGAGAGATAAAGACAGTTATAGCGAATGAGAGACGAATATGTGTCGGAAGATGTAATTTAATTCAATGTTTCTTGTGATATTAGATTAATAAACAACAACAATATTAATAACACGGTAGCCAGTAGCCAGTGGCTGTTCAAGGTATACATTGATACCGAATACCATCACAGCTCCTGTATTTCTAACGTTACAATGCCCTATGGGTATCAATTTATTCAATATAATTATAGAATATTATTAGATTTAATTAAGATAAATAATATTGTATGTAACGTATACGCTTGATAAATATAAAGGGAATATATATTTAAAATTGACAAGCCTACAGATATTTCATGTATTAATTTTCTTTTAGAGGAAAGCATTATATTTTTCTACGACTCCAAATAAGACATTATTATAATAGTAAATTATTATAGAGTATTCTTAATAAAGGGTCATTTATATGCAAAATTTAAATAAACACATTTGAGTCAGCTGTATGGTTATTAAATTTTAATGGTTAATAATTTACGATTAAAATTGTTATAACCATGACTCCGTTGTTTTGTTATGTACAATAATAAATAGTATAGATATAACTTTTAAAATAAACAAAATTATACTTGGTAAGACTTAATTGTCACCAAATACTGTTTTATCTATTGTATACTATAACCTACATAAATCAAAATTGCTCGATAATTCAAACAAAATAAATAGGTAGTACAGTAATTGGTACCTCTTACAATTTTATAGTTAAAACTGTACAGACATATATTCATAGGTTTTCTACGGGGAATAAAACGTTGATTTACTATGGAGAATAAAACGTAGATTTTCTACACAGAATAAAACGTAGATTTCTACTGGGAATAAAAGGTAGATTTTCTATGGGGAATAAAACGTAGATTTTCTACGGGGAATAAAACGTAGTTTAAAAGAAAAACTGAGAAATAAATTTAAAATCGGCTTCATTTTAATTATTCAATGTATTAACATTGTTAATACCGATGTACCTATATGCTGAATAGATACATGTCATGGTATGCAAATGTTGACTTTATACTATAATAAATACGAACTAAATATCTTATGTAATGGAGAGTCAAAGGCCGTACGCTCATAGATCCTAACTTGTATGTGTCATTTGTTGCTAGCTGGATTGAAATCGAACCTTTAGTTCTATCTAGATTATCATTAAAATTTTCAAGTAATATCCCGGAAGCAATGTTAAATATAGTTTGTAGTTATTGTAAGGTGTGCAGTTAATATAAATCGTCAATTTATTATCAAAATAGGCAAATTTATATTAAAAAAAATCTTTTTTTTGCAGTTTCTGATTGCTATTTTTTATTGGAATGATAGGAAATAATATTTTTTTAATTAACAATTTAATTGAACCAATCTTTTACAAATGTTGCACTTAAATTATTAAACGTATCAGCTCATAAAGAATAGTTTTCAAATAAATAATAATATACAGTGTGGTGCAAATGAAAGGAATAAATTCGTTATTTCGTAAACCGGCTACTTTAAGGAAAAATCCTGAAACAGGTCGATTTTTATTTTTAAACAGGCTATTCGTAAGTATACCTTTTTATTTTTAACGTCATCTATGTGCGCGTGATGACGTCATCGCTAAAATTTTTAAATGGAAAGGTGGGTTTTGTAATATATTATTTGAAAGGTCTTTTAAATACCTATTCAGCCATATTAATATGCCTAAATAATTCATGTTTGTTTTCGGTTAAAAAATTACCAATGTTTAATACATTTGGGTTACTTTGTATTTAATGAATAAGTAATACTAATAAATATTTATTGTAATAATTAAAATGTATTAATTTTTTAACCGAAAACAAACATGAATTATTTAGGCATATTAATATGGCTGAATAGGTATTTAAAAGACCTTTCAAATAATATATTACAAAACCCACCTCTCCATTTAAAAATTTTAGCGATGACGTCATCACGCGCACATAGATGACGTCAAAAATAAAAAGGTATACTTACGAATAGCCTGTTTAAAAATAAAAATCGACCTGTTTCAGGATTTTTCCTTAAAGTAGTCGGTTTACGAAATAACGAATTTATTCCTTTCATTTGCACCACACTGTATATAATAAGCCATGCATTTTATATATGTAGTGGCTGACCTGGTGGACTCTGATATCTTTTTTTATTTTTCGAATTTTCTTTTTTAGTGCTTTCAACGTATTTTTTTTTGTTTAGTAATCACCACCTTTTTTTTCCGGTTTTGACAATTTTTTTGTTGCATTCTATAATTTATTCAATAAATATATTGGATATAAACTGCGCCACTTTACGGCGTAGCCATAATACCGAATATATTAAGAATTTCTCGTATAAATATGTAAGATATTTACTGCGCTATCCTACTATGGCGTCATCGTAATTAATTTAGTAAGATTTGCTCGTTTAAATACATGGGATATCAACTGCGCCACCTTACGGTGGCGTCATAGTGTTTCATTAAGTAAGAATTGCTTGTTTAAATATATGAGATATTAACAAATATATAAAATTTACACACTAAATTTTACGTATTATAAAAACACAGCGTCATCTATTGCATACTTGTACAACCTAAAAATATAATTGTTTAAGAATATTTTGTCATTTCATTATTCAAGTCCTATACAATTAACTAAGAATTTTGAAAAATATAAATGTATTTTACAAGTAGTAGGAGAAAATATACAATATACGACTAGAGACTAACTATTCCATTCTCATGTAACCGTCTTACGTTGAATATAACAACGCACATTTATTACTCGTTATGAAACCAGACATTTTGACATCAGTATTAAAATAATGCACTTACATATTTACTTACCAAATATTACTTTTGAAATATTGAAAGTACAATTTAAAACAAGTTAAAATGGTGTCGTGGGACATGAGGTAGGAACGAAGTTCCTTCGGCTAATGTAGAATCTAAACATAACACTACTCGCTTGTGTATACGACTGTAGCGCCTGCGCACGTCTTATTTAACGGTCAATATATCAAAATCAGAGAAATCTTGGCGTTAAGTAACAAGCTTCTTTAAAATTCAAGGTGAGCTTTAAAGAGTAATGTATACATTTATTTTTTCTCATCTTTCCTAACTACTTTCAACTATAAAGATTTAAAAAAATTATATCTCATATTACTTTAACAAAAAAAGGTAAATGTTAAAAGATATATACAAAAAAAAATTGCATCGGCCGGGAATCGAACCCGGCTCATTTAACGGTTTTATTCCACGGACTTTTTCCACGGACTTTTCGTTACGGTTTTTTACTATTACATTTTTTTCAGTTCGGTCACTCAGCAAAATCCCTATCTCCTTCAAGCCTGCCGTAAGGAACTTAGTTCCAATAATCTATAAAAAATCTTTAAATATTTTTATCTTAATTTAATACATTTTATTAAATTACAAGCTTTATACAAGAAAGGATTAGATTTACAATTGGAGCCCTTTTGTTGACAAACATTTACTTATCAAATACTAATTGTTCTCAAACCATAGGTAAATGATTTATGTGTATATAAACTTTACAACGTATTTTTAAAATAAACATTTAGCGCCTAAGACAAAACATACAACTGTGTAAAGATACCGTTAATATTATCTACCTATTAGCACATCTATTTTACTAAAGTGTTATGTTTAATTGTAATCATGTGTGTTAAATAAGGAAGTTTCTCTTGTACGCTTTGCAAAATATTTGGTTAATATGGAACAATAGATTCCTGTGAGAATGTGTAGGTGCGATATCCTATGAATACTTTATGAGAATTACATTAACAAGCAAGCATCTCTGATATACAGAATGTTTTTAAAACTTAGCTTCACGAAAAATTCCGCTAATACAAATTATAATTATACCCAAGATACCTGTTTTCAAATTTAAATAGAAAAATTATTTTCTACACTTACGAATTAAAGTATTGACTTCTAGTCAGAATACTAGTTCTCACGTTCGGAGCAAAAACATGGTAGTTCGCACAAACTACCTTAGATAAAATAAGGAAAACACAAGGAGCAATCGAGAGACAAATATAAAAGACAAAATGCAATGGAGAGACAAAATATAAAAATTAATGCATAGAATTAAAACAATGACAGTAGATATGATAAATGGGCAGTCAAACTAAAATGAAAAGACAGGCAGTAGATGAGTTGGAAGGACGATATGTCAAGACACGTAGGTCATAACCAGCAGAAAACAGCCCAAGACAGAAAAATAGAAAGAGACTGTTTGTATGAAACGAAATATGACTGAAGACATGTTAGTACATTTTGTGTTCAACATCTCCTGATGTACATTTTTAGAGTACCATGTTTACCAAATGGAAATCGTAAACCTACTTCTGTTGCTAAAAATTATTTTGCAATGTAATTTCCCATAACTATTTAAAGCATTGTTTTCTAAATATTTGATATTTCTCGCTAATTACCATATCCGATAAAATATTTATTAGAATTCGTCTTGTCAATAACTTACTCACAATGATAATGGAGACTTTCCATTTGTTTATGGTATTGGGTATTGTTATTGTTTTAAGATCTCAAACAATAAATTAAGCTTATTCCTAAGAAGTCTAACATGTTAAAATGAACCTAAACATACTTATGTTCATTGTTAAACTGTGTTAAAGCTGAGAACTTTCATAAGTTACCAACAAAAAGGGACACGTTTGAAAATTGCTTCGTTGTAATAATTTGAAATTTAATAAAATTTAAACGCCCTTACATCGAGATTAACTCGAGATAGATCGCTACTGCAGTTTGTCGATACACAGTTCTCATGAATAGAAATGATGATGAGTAACACTGATTGCTCTCTTACAGCCTAAGGGGGGACAAGGGGATGTACAAACCCCCATTACGCTTTTTCTCTGGTGTTGCTGAGGGTCTGATTAGTGCGCTACACCGGAAATTACTCTCACTCTTCCTCTTTTTGCAGACAGTCAACGATTCAATGAGAATACTATTTAAATATGATTCATGTAGCTTACTTGAAATATAAACAGTGACGAACAATATTGAAGTTTGCGAAATCTTTAATAATGTTGCTTGTTTAGCTTTGTTATATTATATAAGATAACAAGAAAATGGTTTTATTGCGATTTAGATAAAGTAAAAATAAGAAGTTTTCTAGCGAAGTATACCTATATACTTCTACAAAACTAACTACTCGTAATTATCGAGTTTATATTACTTATACTTTTTGTATGATTAAAAAAGTGAAATATAATAAAAAAATATAATAATAATAATAGTAATAATAATAATAATAATAATATGGTTGTAACCGATAAAACCGTAGTGCATAATAAACCAGACATGATAATCGTCAACAAAAATGAAAAATATGCCATCATCATTGACTTTGCTGTTCCTCTCGATCACAATATAAATAAAGCATACCCGGAAAAAATTGAAAAGTATGTTCCTCTAGCGGATGAAATTAAAAAGATGTGGAAACTAAAAACTGTCCAAATCAAACCATTTATAATTTCGGCCAATGGCATAGTCCATAGAAAGGTAGTGGGCAATCTGAAAGACATAAAACTCTCTGGCAGTCTCATACACCCCATGCAAAAAAAATAATAATGATTATAAAGAGTAAAGAGTAAACAAAAAACATAAACGAAAAGGTTTTGGAAATGAACACAGAGCAGAAGAAAGTGAATGTTACAAATGGAGCCAACATATATAGAGAGAAGCGGAAAGATAACAAAAAGAAAAGAAAACTAGAAAAGATTTTTTTTTGCAATAGTAATCAATTTCAAAAGTGCCAGAATCCACAATTCTGATTGGAAGGTGTTTTCGCACAGGGAAGATCCATATCAACATATTCTGGTAATTCTCATAAATAGTTAATTCATGACCTTAATTTTAGAGGTAGCAAGGGAAACAACGCCTTTTAGGGCGTTTTAACTTGACATATTTTAATGTACTTACTTTCTTCAAATCTTCCAGATTTAGGTTTCTGCTTATTATTCTATAGTTTGTAGTTTGTTATTCGTTGATGGTATATAAAGCAATGCCGATCATTTAATTTAGGTCTTTTGTAAGAATAACTGTTTTTTTCTTTTTCTGATGTTTTAAACCAAACAATTTAAGTTTTAGCGCACTATAACTCATTTACAACTAAAACTGACTGTTTTTAACAGAATATGAAAATTTTGTAGATGCTGAAAATCAATCTTTAGCAATATAAAGTGATGAAATATTATCTATTATAAAATCGTTAAACTTTTTAAGTAAATATTTGTTTAAATATTATTGGCTTAATGTTTGTTTACTAAGTTAACAAATTTTGCCAATGCATCTTTCAAAACTGATTAAATCATCATCTTTAGGTTAAACCGGTTAAACCAAACGTCGAAAACGATTTAATTCAAACTAGTCGTCTTATGTCTCTCTTAAACTACAAAAGGGCATCAGCAGCAAATCCCTAAATCCAATAAAAAATAATCCGACTGATTGGGAACGACTAATGGATAGAAGCCCTTTTTTCATTTCTGTATCTTTTCGGGGTTTCGATTTTAGTTAAGCGACTCTGCAAATAGAACAGAACAAGAAGACGAGTATCGTTCTTGTCATTTTGTTCCGATAATGGACTGTAAGTGCTGCTATTGTCGTTTTGAGTTAGCACAAAGATGTTTTTTGTTTGTCTTTTACGCCTTTTACAAGTGTCACATCCTTAAGAGTTAGCAAAAATTCTCCATGTATGTAATAAAAATTGAATCCGTGTTTACCCACCAAACCGAATTTTTATACAGGTATGTGTTGTGAATTAATAAGTATGCTAGTCCTAATAATATCCACCTAGTTTCAAAAATTGTGAAAACTTTGATGTTTTTTTTTGTTTATACATGATTCTAAACAATTTTTCTAAATCTTTTGCATGTGAAATCTAGAACACCAGATGATAAATTTTGAGAATTTTTTTTTATTTTAACCATTTTTCATTATCATTTTTGTATTTATTAAGCCCGTTCCGATATTGTTATTCATTACCAAAAGTAATAAAATTTTACAGCTTAGGTATTATAGTATATTACTTTACGAGTGGAGTAAATTGCATATTACAGCGAGTGTGTTAGGCCCATGATCGAGCTTGCGAGCGAAGGGGCTAAAGAAACGAGCAAAATATGCAATTTGTTCCTCGAGTAAAGTACTATGCTTTACCCTCGACTTACCAAATGGTTTTGTATAAAACTAAAAATAATTTAAATTTTGGCATAAGTTGTCAAAAATACTCGATTTCGCAGATAGCTCTGTCTGAGAAATGTCAAATGTTAGTTTAATTTAATGTATACTCTAGGCAACCAACATAATATTACAGTAAATGAGTAAATGAAACTATAACACAACTCCTCAATAATTTGACACTTACTGACAGAGATATAGGTTAAAAAATAGGCAATTTACTTATGAGTCGTGCGAGTAGATAAAAGTGATTAAAAACAGATACCTAATATTTTTTATCAAATCACATCTAACGTAATTTACGATTTTGTCCTTATGATTTTTTAACAATAATTAATGATATGAGATAAGAAAAAGCGCTAACATAATCTATACATATAAGAAACTGTAGAAATGTATATGTTTATGCGCGCATCACATGAAAACTACTGATCCTATTCGAATGCGGTTTTCAAAGACGTATTTGTCATCTTTCAACTTAACATCTGGTGTATAAAAATTTCTCGCTCATAAGAAATTTTTATACAACAATCACACGCCACGCGAACGACGTTGCGAGTACAACTAGTTTTAAATAAAATTAAGTTTTTGTTTAGTTATCAATATAGCTATTCCTTTTTGATAGTGCATAGTATTAAGCTTTGTGTTTGAACTTAAAGTGGCGGTCTAGTTAAAAAAAAAGTACATTTGGAATAATATTTGTTATACAAACGATTACATAAAAGCAAAAGGTTTTAGTAACCTTTAATACAGCACTACAGCTTCCATCATATTATTGTACAAGGTATTTCATTAAGGCTAGTGGCCATATCTCAGAAACTACTGGACTGCCAAAAAATTAAAGCGAATATGAGAAAATCTTGAAAATTATTTTAAAGTTTCGCAATTCACCACGAGAGGGCGCAATCGAAAGTCAAATATTAAATTGCTCAATTTTTCCGAAACTTTCCACGTTAAGGTATAATTTCGATAACATTATTAGAAATCTGAGAGAATTCTGTATCAATTTGATCAAAGGCTTTAAATCGTTGTAACCACTAAACCCCTTGTCCGGTTTTAGGGAAAGAAAGCTATAGTATAGGATCCCGATAGAGAACGACCTACACCGAGCTGGTTAATGGACCAAACATATTTTTTATGTAATTTAATATCTATATAGAAAAATTTATTGCATATGGGTTGCCTATCGAATTTCAGTCCAGGATATTTTTAATTTACTTAAAAAAAAATTTTTTAATATTTTGCATTGCTATAACCTTCTTATTAACTAAAGATTTATATGTACTTTAATGTAACAAAATATATACACATATTATATTTAATTAATTGAAAAAAATTAAAAACTAATCCTTTATTTTAATATGAAACTACTCCAAAATAATGCTCAGAATGTACGCGTCTATCGCTATCGTTCTTGTTTTCAAGAGCAGAAAGCATGCGTACTCTCTCTCTTTAAAAGGCCGGGATACAAACGCTGTTATGTTGTGTCCTCTTCTATCGCATGGAACGGTTTGTAGGGACCTCTCAGTCGCACACATTCACTCGGAGCAAAATTTAATCTTTTAAAATTCGGCAACTCATATTCAGGACTAGGCAACCCTATATCACCGTGTTTGTAATTAAATAAACTTTATTTTTATATAAGTTTAATTCATTAACCAGACCGGTGCAAATTACTAGTATCGATTCACCTGTTTATACCTGGCAACCCAAGGTTGTGACAGGAAAAATATAGGCAAACTAACTTTTGCATTTACTATGGGCTGCATACTTTCGATTGGTGTAGATTGTAGAATTTATCCATTAACCAAACCGGTGAAATATTAAAAAAATAATTTTTAAAATTAATTAAAAATATCCTGAACTCAAAATTCGATGGGCAATCCATATGCAATAAATTTTTCTATATATTAAATTACATAAAAAATATGTTTGGTTCATTAACCAGCTCGGTGAAGGTCGTTCCCTATCGGGATCTTAGACTACTAGTTTGGTAGAGGAAACTAGTTATTTTAAGCCGACATACTCATTTATATCTTAAAATTTTAACATTTAAAGAAGTAATTGCTATCATTCCGATTTTTTTATAGTCATCTAGATTATTACTTTAAAATACACTAAATTATGCTTAAATAATATGATTTTTGGGATGTAATTAAATGGATTTTGCTCTGTTTAAATAATATATCACAAACGAACAAAACCCAAAAATGTACAATTATGTTTTTTGGTATTGCTATTTCATAAGGCCATGATAACACTGGATTCTTTAAAAAATGGTACAACCTTGTTCTTCTGGCGATAAATCTGGAACGAAAAAAGCTATCGAAATGTGGTATACTTATTTCTTTTTTTGTTCAAAAAAAAAAATTAAAAAATTATAGTGTATTTGTTTGGAGTTGGCAGCTAAGAAAAGTCATTAAATCGTAAAATGTTGTAAAAGGGACTCTAAATCAGTAGTGCACGTACTTATTTATATCGGTATTAAGAAATTTCTTTTAATCATCATATTTTAATCTTCTTAGGTAAGGGATAAGTAGTCATAATACGATATATAGAATATTATAAATATTTTAAAAACCTTCGGTTCTACGGTCATGGGATCTATTCAGCTACCTGTTGCGACAATATTATCTATTGTGTTTCGGTTAGTTAATCCCTAATTACAGGGTGAACTCTTTGAAAAATAACAACTATGACTTTGTTTCAATAGAAATGTATACTACTTTTAGTTAATTTTCATGAACCGCCCTTGCTTGGGCTTTGAAGGATTTGCATTTATAATAAATTCTCTGTGCTGCCAACTGCAAACAAATAGACTATAACTATTTTAAAATTGGTTCGGTGCACATTATTTTGCAATGATAATATTTTAAATTAAACCCTGCTAACTTGTAAATATTGCAAGAAATTTTTGGGCTTATTTCTGATATTTTTAACAACAAAAATCTCATGAGAGATTTTTATTATGATTCTCTCAGACAACTACAGATACACAAACGTAAAATTTTGCACATTAGGTTTTCATGGTTGTAGACACTAAAGATTATGTTGTTTTTGCAATACAAACTACAAGGGACACGTGATTTGTACATTCTGAAATGTGCATTAAAATTAACATCTATCTAATACCACTGTGGCCAAACAAAACTACACGGAATACTACCATTTGCATCTGATTTAACAAATATATATTAAATGAAAGTAAAAATTATTTATTACTGAAAAAAAATTCTGTATAAGAACATCTTAATGTTAAATAGTTAATTATGTTTTCTAATGTTTCTGTTTTATTGCTAATAAAACACTAAAAAAAATTAAAAGCAATTATATTGTTTGGAACTGCCAGGCAATATATTTTAGTAAATACATTTATACTGGTTTATTGCACGGTAATTTCTGTAACTGTTAACCTTTCTACTGTTATTAATCCATACAGACAGTTTAACATTAACCGGTAATCATTAAACGAATTAAGTTTAAGTTAATTTGGTACTAAAATTGACAATTATATTTAATTGAATTTACTAGGATATTTTTTTAATAACACAATTTTTTTCTGTGTCATAAATTTCCTTAAACCTGTTAACAAAAAACAATTTGCATATCCTACCTACATCTCCATATTAATCACTTCTAAAAGAGATGAAAACAACTTCATACTATAATATTGAAGGCAGACAATTACCCATTAATTTCTTTTGCAATCAATAGTGTTAAAACTAATCTCTAATTAATTCACAGAATGAAAATTGAAAACTTGAATTGAATACACGATGAATATTCATTATCATTTCAACAAAAACCAACAAGAAGTTGGCGACTGGTTACTATTTTTTAATGTTGCTGTGGAAGAGTCTATGACTCTGGGAGCAACTAGTAAAATATGTATAGTTTTCAATACTAATAGACAAAGTATCACATTACTGATATAAACAAAAATTGTGATAAAACTTTGATCGATTACATAAATAATAGTCTCTCTCCTCTTTTAAGAATATATAGTTTGTTTGACGAATAACAATTTTAATCTTTAAGAGCGACACACATCGTCCAACGATACCTACTACCTTTTTGATACCTTTTGTACAATCTGCCCAATTTCACTTTAGCTATGACCTTGAGATGCGCACTGGTTTATGATGAACCAAGGTGGGGAGACGCTGAGATTGTCGGTCTCGAGTCTTCTGGCTTTGTTGCGATGCTCTCTCTTCTTCATTTGCGTACCTATATCACTGCTAAAGTGAAATAGGGCAGATTGTACAGTACATCTTGTCTTTCCTAAAGCCATCTTTAACAACTGGGAAAGAGGTAATAATCACCGGCGGTCAAATCTAACAAATAGCCCAGGTCGTCAATTGGGAATACAGGTGCAGGTTCTCAGGTGAAAAAAGTTTTTTCTTTTCTAACTGCGACATTTTTTTTTTAAATTTCACCACTTAAATGATCTAGAAAACTGACGTAATAATCTCCCAAGACATATTATAAATGCTTGCTAAAAACTTTCGAGCGTATGTTTGTGATCTGATGAAGCTCTTTAGTTGACTTTCGTGAGTGTCTAACTACTTAGACGATTAGAAGAATGATGAATTATGTTTCGTCAGAGATTAAGATTTGACTTAAAATTTCCTTGGGAGCACTTTGTAATGCTGGATAACTGGTTTTCAAATTTTCAATTCGTTGCTGCTTTTTGGTCAATGATGAGAGTACGCGGCACACTTTATATTCAAATTGGTACTTATGCCAAATATGCCTTACCATTTTGTCATTTATTTGTCTCACACTTTTAATTTGCTGTCATTTCGCATAATCTGATCATCTTTTTAATGTTTTCTGGAATGACAACCCGAAACGTGCTGCATTCTTAGTGCTGGTAAAGCTGCATTTCAATTCACTAAACTATCGATAAATCTTTGTTTTCAAGAGAGCTGATGTCTCATAACTCATAACACATCTCATGCCATTCCTGTGTTCCGGCTGGATTACGGTCACTCAATCAGTTGTCACTCGCCACTAATGGAGTAACTGTGATACAACTCATACATGAATCGTTTAAGCATGGCACTTACTACATATGTCCTCTTTAAAATTTTTGAGAATTCTTACTCTACGTATTATTGGTACAATTAAAAATTATAAAAAAATGTGGGCCGTGTAAATTCAATTATTTATTTGATTTGTATGAACACTTTGTTTAGGCAATCAAAAAGTTGCGTAAATACAAAAAATGAATTTTAAAAAGCATTTACTTTTCTCTTGCTTACATTTTTGACATGGAATTATTTATTGGAACTAAGTTCCTTACGGTATGTTTGGATGAGATAGGGATTTTGCTGCGTGACCGAACTGAAAAAAAAATAATAGTAAAAAAACCGTAACGAAAAACCGTTAAATGAGCTGGGTTCGATTCCCAGCCGATGCAATTTTTTTTTTATATATATATACCTATATATCTTAACATTTACCTTTTTTTGTTAAAGTAATATGAGATATAATTTTTAAAAATCTTGATAATTGAAAGTAGTTAGTAAAGGCGAGAAAAAATAAATGTATACATTACTCTTTAAAGCTCACCTTGAATTTTAAAGAAGCTTCTTTCTTAACGCCAAGATTTCACTGATTTTGATATATTGACCGTTAAATAAGACGTGCGCAGGCGCTACAGTCGTATACACAAGCGAGAAGCGAGTAGTGTTATGTGTTGATTCTACATTAGCCGAAGGATCTTAGTTCCCACCTGGTGTCCTACGACACCATTTTAACTTGTTTCTTTGGGAAGCTATTAGAAACATTTCAGTGTATATTTTGAGCAGTTACAAACAAATATAATAACTTATAATAGGAAATATAAAATGTAATAAAAAGTGACTTCATCTGCTATTTTTAATGATATTTTAACATAATTAAAACAAAAAAAAACATCTTCTGTCAATTAAGATTGATTCTTACGTGAATTGCAAAATAATGGTGTATGTTTAGCAATCACCATTTTAACATTTGCAGAAAGCATGTTTACAATAAAAGAAATCAGACAAGTAAGATTCACTGATATATCATTAAGGTACTTTAATGTAAAACAGCAGACAAAATGAATTATCTTCTGCTACCATACTAACAACACGATTTCTCTTGATCTGTTGAATTAAAGCTCTAGCTTAAGACCACACACATTTATATATACTGGATTGAGGAGCAGTATTTTAATCAATTTCTTTTTACTCTGACAATCTGCATTTGCAAATTAGGAAACGAACGTTCTTTGTAAACACAACGCAGTTACTTGGCCTTTTTTCATTTAGTAGAATAAGCGGAAACAACAATTGTTTGTATCTATGTCAGTTAAATATTATTTGATCAGAGATAAAACTAAAGGAATTTAAAAAAATAAAATAAATAAACGTAAAAACATATTATTTTCGTCTATCAAAGTTATTGAATGGTTTCATTTTAAGTTTCGTTTTTGTTTGTCGATCGAAACCAGTTAACAGAGATTGCATTCTCTTTGCTCTTTTTCTGTGAAGAGAAAATCCTAAATGAAAATATTTCCGACAAATCGGTTCCTTTGTTCCAAGACACATTGTTTTCCCTGTTCGCAAAAGAGACGTCTCAATTGGTATTTAAAGGTGCACGTTTTTCATTGTGTTAAAATTGGACGGGCTAAAAACAATACCAGAAAAAAGATTTAAGCCTGCTCAACAGCAGATGCAGTTGTCCTCTTTGTTGTTTGAAACCTACTTGATTTGACGTTAGGATATCTAATCAGAAGTTATATGCCTATAATATTACAGACATATACAGGAAAAATAAATTTATCTACTCCTTTGACAGTAAATGTCATTTATACTCATTGTCACCATGCAGGTTAGTAAGCTATAACGCACAACTGTATGTTATAGCTTACTTACCCTGCATGGTGACAATGAGCATAAATGACATTTACTGTAAAAGGAGTAGATATTAGTACAGTACGTACGTCATATATTTATTTAGAGATGTTAAATATTTGGATTAAAATTAAAATATTGAGTCGTAGATAAAGCATAGTACGTTGGTAAGAGGTATTACGTACTCGTGTAATTACGCACTCGCCGGCGCTAAGCGGCTTCGTGCGTAACTTTTCCACTCGTACGTAATGTCCTACTTACCACTCTTGTTACGTAATATACTATTATATATGTTTGGAAACGATACAAGAGCAGTATAATATAAATTGCTAATGTTCGCATATATATAAGGGATATCTTTTAAGTTCTGTTTACTGAGTTCCATTATTAAAAACCATTAACATTTTCAAACAATGTTTTGTAAGACTTTTCGTAAAAAAATATCTCAACGTAAATGCCTAACTATTGTTAGCAATGTCGCACAACAACAGCCAAAAATTTTTCGTTAGTGTGAAGAATTCAAACATGGATTCTTAGCTGCGATCCAAAAGGGAGATACATCAAAAACGGCAGTTACTCAGGAAAACGTCGATGTTATAAACTGAATTATAAAACCCAACGTGTGACATATGTTACTCTAAAAGCATTTAAAGATCATATTTTAGATAATTTTGCGAGAAGTATTGTATTTAAAAAATTACCCTGTTGACTAGCGCATCTGTTAACCAAAGAAGAAAAATGTCAAAAACTATAAGCCACTTCAAAGAAGGAACTAACAAAAGTGAGAGTTGATCAATTGAGGATTTACTCATACGAGCGACACAATAAATGCTATTCGTCTGTTTGGGAGTTTTAATACAAAGAAAATCCGAGAAAATTTTTTCTTCAAATCATGTAGCAACAATTCCTTTAAATCTAAAAGAATAAAAGACAGTTACTGCTGATTTGTATATATAGCCATTTGTATAACCATCAGCACTTAAGCAATGTTGTATATAAGTCGTAGCAGATTTAAATTTTGGGTACACTAAAATTGAATTATTAGCTCATTTTCCGTAAATACTGGTCTTGACTAAACTGTATTAACTTTCAAAGCAATGGAGTGAAGAGAAGCTAAAATAAAAAGTTAAATCATATTTAGTTTAGGGCAAATAGATATTTTGGGCACAAATTTGTACAGTAAACGATGCTTACCACCTTGTAGAGAAGGTTTGTAGGAACCTAAGGGTGATTTAGGTTCACTTTAGGATGCAGGGGAAAATCACGCAATTTTGGCGCGTTTTGTGGTTTTCTGAATCTATCTTGAAAACTATTGGTCTAATGAAAGAAAATTTAAAGAATTTTATTACCTTAAAAATGGTATTTAATGCGACCCAATGGGATAATAACTTTTGGATTTACGTTGGACTTATAGTTTCCTAAATATTTAATTTGCAAGTTTGCAAACGAAAATTTTGCATATTGTTGTTTCGCTTCCCATTTTTTTTTTTAATGAACTTGTTTGACTTTTTCAGGCGAATTTTAACACTTTGCCGTTCATACTTCAAAACGTATATCCTAGTTTTTCTGTCCATAATGAAAAAGTGTTGAAAAATATAGATTAAACTGCCATTGAAGTTACCAGTGGCGGAGAGTTTTTTTTTTTCTAAATTAGGTCGTAAGTTTCTGAAACTATTAGTGTGGTTTGACATCTACAAAAATATGACATTAATAATTATTAAATTCAACCCTTCAACAACGAGCCGTACATGACGGTTACTAGGAGTGTGAATTAAGTCAAGACTTCCGTATTGAATACTTTTTATCTTCCGGTGAAACAAGATGCAGTTACGTAAGTGTTGTATTAAAAAACAAACGTCCTCATTTAAATTTCTAACTTGCGTGTATCTGAGAGAGATGTAACTCTAAATTTACTTCGAGTATGATTTCTGTCATCGGCCAAAATCGGTGAAATGGACTATATACTTCGATTACTCTACAGAATTTTTGCCCAAAACAAACTTTTTTCAGTTAAAGTGTACTGGACTAATTAATAGTAATCTTTGTTGAATACAACAGTAAAATCAAACAAAGTCAAATAAGCGCTAACAAGCTGGAATACTTGACTGTTTTCATAAACTTCAAACAAATGCAAAAAAATGTAAAAAATTAAAAATTAAATAAGTGTTAAAGCTATCAAAATAACCAAAAAGGATCTTTTTAAAATATTTAAAAAACCTTTATAAAAAGGAAAAACAATAAAGAATGTGCATTTAAATAAAAGATTAATTTGTCTAAAGCCTTACAAGTCATAAATATTCTCGATTTTTTTAAAGGTCTATTTTAAATTAATTATTAATTTAATTAATAAAAATAAATTTATTGGGTGGCAAATTCGGACTGAAAAATTCTTTATTTGATGATTTAAATGTTTAAATATTCACTTGTTTGAGCCGATGTGTGTTATGTTGCATTTTAAGTTTTTAACTATTCAGAACTTTTCATCAAGATAATTTTTTGTCAAGACCAATACTAAAAAATTCCATACTGCCTTAACTCAAGTAGACACACTGTATTATATACATAAAATATTAATTTAAGTCGTCAGTAAATTATTGATTTTAACTAAAAGAAGTTAAATGCAAACTTCCTCCTTTGTAGTTAAACCGAACCTAATATATAACACAATTTTAATATACTTATATTACGGTTAGGTATACGTTAAAACGCAGGATGGTCCTTAAGGCAAGTTTCACAGTGAATTGCCACCTAAAGGATTTCTCTATTACATGTGGAAATTACATGATTATCCTTAGAAACGTTCGAGATTAATGTATCACAACATCACAGTAGGTTGCCGTTTCAGATTAAGGAACTCATATAATATATAACAATATTGATACAAAGAATATACCTATTTAGTTAGATTATTTACGTACCTGGTAGGTGCTCAATTAAATTTGTACAGAATATTGTTTTAAAGATTACATTTTTGCATTAAAGAACCCACTAAAATGTATTTTTAATTTTCTTATAATATAAAAAAATCGTTGTGTTAGTGTTCGCTATTGATACATCAGGAGAGCGAAAGGAAAACTTGTAAGCGATGTATAATTTTTAAATTTCTTACAAAATGTATATTAAAGTAATTTGAAACGTACGCGAATTTTTTACGCTATCGCAAATACGACATAAAAAAATTAAAAACATTGTTGCCCGCGTTCGCAGAATTAGTTTTTTATAAACGTAGGTACGTAGGAACGATTTAAGTTTAAGAAATTAACAATCGTACATTCTGGTGAAAAGATATAACTTTTTTAAATTCCCTATAAAAGCTAATTACCACCTTCCCTTTTTGTGTCCTAGTCAAATTACCAGGTAAAAAATCTAAAAAAATCAAACTTATTTTTTTAGCAAACTAAAACATGTTCAAAACTTTTTGTTTTACAGTGTTTTTTAAAGTTTGACAGTTATATAATTAACAGTCTTAACGTCAATGAAGCTGCAGATGATAATTTCAACTTCAAAAAGCGTTTTATAATAAATCGTATATCAAATGATCATATTATAGCAAGTGGTTAATACAATGACCTAAATCTACGAGTACCTAGAGAATTTAGAAAAAAAAAGGTGGGGCAGTCAGTGGGACTGCCGTAGAAGTTATACTTCTTTGCACGCGCCCGGATTCAGAAATTTGTATGGGGATGGTTTAGCAAAATCATTGTATGATATTCGTGTTCAGCGACTCCAAAAACCTAGTACCGAGTGTACACTTATTTTGAATCAAAAACCCCGAGTACAAAAATTGAATGCATTTTCAGCAATACTTCCGAGTTGTAGTTTTTCTATCTATTGTCTGTCCGGAATGCACTTTTCGAATGCAGAAATGCATTTACATTATCAAAAATAGCGACAAAATTACCTGATTTTAGTGCTTTATTTCCTCGACTATTCCTAGAAACTTCAGGATATACTGCAAGCACGTTACTACAATACAATACCCATTACTGAATATTATTATTAATATAAAATACTAAACCTTACATGTATACTTATAAAATAATCTGTCAAACACAATGTGATACGTCACTATGTTATTAGTACATTAGCTTAGACTGTTTTTTTGTATACCTTTCTCCTTTAAATGTACTGAATATTTAAACGGTATTCAAAGGACTTATAGTTATGACTAATAACATGTAGTAAATCTTTCATCTTGGTTTTTACTTTTACAGACCAATGTACCTTATATGTATTTCTGTCTCTCTTTGATTTACACCATTACATATTTAATGATTTTGCCGATTTAATCCTATACAAATTTTCACCGCCGGGTCCACGAATAAAAGTATAACTTTAAAAATAAAATGAAAGGAGGAGTGAAATTGGACACAACAGACCTTAATATGAGACTTTAGACTAATAATAATTATTATTTTAATTTTGTTAAAATTGTCGAATGAATTTCATTATTTTAAAACTACTTATTTGGTGTCGTTTAGTAGATTTATATCTACTATTCAGCTGGTTCGAAGGTCACGACTTCGGGAAAATTTCACTACAGTTTTTCGTTGTAGGTCCCCCTGACCCCAAAAACACCTTCCGTTCAAAAGTTTATATATATATATATATATATATATATTTTGTTATGGTATCACTGTGTCTGTTGTGTAAATTAAAATATCTTACTGTATAGTGTGACGACATAGACCAGTGACTATTTTTTTTGATAATTGATATAAATATGAGGGAAAATGTTATGGAAACGATTATTGAAGGATTGATTTCGGATTTTGATTGATAATTTGATAATTTTGTATTTAAAGTTGATCTTAATATAGAGTTATAATTAATTGAATAGTGAATTTTTTTAAATAAAATTAAAAAAGAATAAAAGAAATAAGAAGGAACCCATCCCAGAAAGCCGGAGTTAAGAAGAGAAACCATTACAAAATTGGCGCCCAACGTGGGGCCCAATACAAGTCAACTACTGGCACCCAGAACTGCAAATTCGAGTCCACTGCAAGCACCTGAACTGCAAATTCGAGACACCTACAAGTACCTAAACTGCAAATCGAGACACCTACTAGCACCTAGAACTGCAAATTCGAGACACCTCCAAGGACTTTGACAGACGGGACTGACAGATAGGTAAGATATTTGCATTTATATAATAGACGCAGTGATTTGTGGGGAAAATTTTATTAAAACAATTAAACATAATTTATAAAACTCAAATTATATAATTGAAAATTAAAAATAAATTTTAAAACTAAAATTTAAAAAAAAAAATATATATATATATAATTATGGAAACAAGAAGACAAAGACAGGATAGGGATAATGCACAAAAAGGAGACCATCAAAAAGATGATGATATAAATATTATGGAAAATAATGAATCGGGAGATGAAAAAGAAAATACCACAATTATAGAAGCAATTATTGAAAGTAATGGTAATAAACATGAAGAAAGTGACATGGAAAGAATGTTTAAATTATTAGAGAAAATGAATAATAATTTAAAGCAATAAATGTAAATATGGATTCTATGAAAAAAGAAATAAAAGAAGATATAAAAAAAGAAATAAAAGACATGAATAAGAATATGGAAGCTTTCAAAGATGAAATGAGGAAGCAAATGGAAATATATAGAGAAACAATGAAAGATATGAAAATAATTTATAACAAATCAGTAATTAATAAGGACTATGAAAATAAATCTCCTGAAGAAAAAGATATGGGGGAAAATAAACTTAAAAATGAAGATAAATCTGAATTAATAGAAATGTATGAAATAAATATAAATAAAAATAAACCTATGAGAAGATATAAAGAAGAATATATTTACGAAGACATTTTACAGAATGGAAAAAGTAAAATTAATTATTATAAAGAACATGTTACATATAAAAACAAGAATATGAAATTATGAAATTAAAATTAAATGATGAATATGATGATGATAAGAAGAAAGATAAAGATAATTATTATACAAATGAAGAAGCAAAATGTGAAAATAAAGTATATGAGGGTGATAATAAATATAAAAATAGATTAAAATATGATAATGACAATAAAATTAAACATAAAACTAATTTGAATTACAATTATAAGAATAAAAAGAAGTTTAAACATAAAACATATAAAGAAGATGATATAAATTATTTTGAAATAGATAACATTAATAGAAGATTAAGGAAGATTTGGATGAGCATTGTATATAATTATAAAACGAGAAAAAAATAAAATAGTTAAATAAAAGTAAATAAGATTAAAACTAAATTAAAATTAAGATTAAAATTAAAAATATGGATGAAAATAAATAAATAAAGCTTTTATAAAATGTTTAAAACAAAATGTAAAGGAACACTGAATAAAAAGGTTATAAAAAAAAAAAAAAATTAATAAAACAAAAAAAAAATTAAAAGTAAATTTAAAAAAATTAAAATATGTTTTTGAAGAAAATTTTAATTTTTTTTAATTGTGGGGATTTGTTATGGTATCACTGTGTCTGTTGTGTAAATTAAAATATCTTACTGTATAGTGTGACGACATAGACCAGTGACTATTTCTTTTGATATAAATATGAGGGAAAATGTTATGGAAACGATTATTGAAGGATTGATTTCGGATTTTGATTGATAATTTGAACTTGTCATTTTGTATTTAAAGTTGATCTTAATATAGAGTTATAATTAATTGAATAGTGAATTTTTTTAAATAAAATTAAGAAAGGATCAAAGAAATAAGAAGGAACCCATCCCAGAAAGCCGGAGTTAAGAAGAGAAACCATTACAATATATATATATATATATATATGTTATGATGTAGTGTTTCACGGATGGTAGAATGAACAGTAGTGGTGTTCCGGGTTTCAATTCCAAGTTTAGCAGCCGCAAAGGAAGCATCACTTGAAAATGCCAGCTGAGATGTTGGCGAAACGTCGTGAAGACACAAACAACCAACGGATTGAAACCCGGAACACCACTACTGTTCATATATATATATATATATATATATATATATATATATAACAAAAAGGACAAATTAACGGGCATATACGCAAGAAGAGTCATAGGGTTCCGAGTAGGAATGGTAACCGCAGACATGCATGTTTCTGGCTTGTTAGCCGTCATCAGTGCGGCATAACCAAGTAAGGTATTGGCTAGCAAAAGTGTTGGGTACTTGGGAGCAAAGGATGATAGAAAAACATGTGTATATATATTTATGTATGTATAGTTCCGATATAACGAAATCTGTGGACACGATAGCGGTCGCATTTCTTAACGGATCGAAATGAAATTTGGTACAAAAATCAATCGTTTCAAAATCTCGGTCGAGTTCGTTAATGGGCCAAATCGGTACGGCCGTTTGGGCGTGACATCAAATTAAAATGGAAAAAAAAATCGTAACTTTTTAACTTCACCCTGTACAAAAAAATGTTAGGGGACTTTTTTGTTTGTCTTAAAGAGACCTACAACTTTTTTTCTGAAACGTATACTTTTAATATATTCAATTAATATAATATACTGATGCGCCTGGCTTACCAAGGGCCATTTTTTGTCTTGCGCTACTCTGATTCTGAATTTCATTTTTTTAATAAATGTAAAAATTTACAATATTAACAATATTTCTCAAGTAATAGTCGCAAACAAAACATTGCAAGCAAATTTTATAAACCATCACAATGCTATCATATAATTTATATTACACGTCTATGTTATCGTAATAAAATAATTTAATCTTGTTTAATTATTCCCAATAAATACTTTTAGTATCTGCTTTTAAATATCACAGTGTTAATATTTCATAATACAACTAGAAAATTTGCATTCGTTAAATTGAAAATTAACCTGAAACCTAAGAGGTTTTTATCAAGATAGAGGTTTGCATATACGTAAAGAAGAAACGCTTGACATGAAAAAAATTACAGTGATATTTACTATAACTTCTTTTTACCCTATAAAATATAAATCGTCATGATTTTTTACCAATCTGAAACACTAAACTGTTTTTAGTTTAGCTGCATTCGGTTAGATATCCCCAGAAGACTACATCAGGATAATTATGTGTTAGGTAATTACTCCATGGATTTGTAACGTGTGCGTTACGCCGGTGGGGATTCTGTAAAGCTGTCAGGTTGAACCGAAGGATATAGGAGAGAAATCTGGTTATCCGTTTTCTAACTACCGCTTAATGTTCCAGTTCTTGATATATTAGAGAAAGTAATATCTACACATATAACTAAATTTGAAGATTTTATATTACCATTATTTGCAATCTAAAAGAAAACACTACAAATAATTTACACCTTCATCATACTTTGTAAAGGTGTTTTTATGTTTGGTTTATTAATTAACCCATATTCAATTTCATATATGGTACCTAATAAAGATGTTATATTATGTAATCCCAATGTTTTTAAACTATATGGTTTAAACAATTAAGTTCTATTTCTATTTATTTCTTTAACAATAAACAGTAAAGTAATTCATGTCTTATCACTGAACTTTTATCAGTAATCATGAAATAAAATTGAAAATTTTGCACTAAATCATTTTGAGTGCCTCAAGGTTACGCTACGGGCCCCACCCACTTAGTTACACGTACTGATTGACCGACCGTCGTAGGAGTTTCACTAACTCATCCAATTAGCTTTTAACCACAATACACTCACCTCGTCAAACAACTAAGGTTGTAATTCATTCGTAATAGTAGCAATTTAATCTACTCTGCAAAAGCATAATAATATTGCAATAAATACCGCGGGAAAGTCTGTTGTACAGGGAAGAACAATAAATTTTCTTTATCTCTTTACAATTTTAAGAGGTTCTACTAAAACAGAAACAAAACAGTTTCGGATGACAATTGGACAATATGCTTGTTAGTTCAACATAATAATAATACTAATAAGTTTACAACTGATATTTAACTGCACACAGACAGAATTTGTTATTATAAACAGTAAAAACATGTTTTTGACTCCCTACACTGAAAAAAATTCGTTTCGTAATATTAATGTCGTGTGTTCATTAACTTCGTTTTCATTGCGTTAAGGTAGAAATCATTAATAATACGTAAAAATGTTTAACACAAAATCTGATGTATTTTCAGTGTTCATGTAGACAATGAATACGCTTTCATTAACTGATGATTTTCAGTACTTAAAATAATCATAGGTAGAATGTTTATGGTTCATTACGATAAAGAACAGAAACCTTAAATATATGTTTGACATTCTTTGATATTATGAATGCTATCTTTAAAAATAATAGGTACATTAATACAATGAAATCGTTCATAAAAAATCCCTTTTGAGTATGCGCATTTTTATTCATCTCAGCGTGGTGTCGTTAATCGTTATTTGCAGGTTGTAGTTTGCAGTTATAACCTATAGATGAAAGATTTTAATTTTTGTGGAAAGTTTTAACTTAGTTTTATATTAGTTTGGCAATTTTATCATCCTGTATTTAAAGGTAAGTTCAAAATATTTTTTCATTTTATATATTACCTACAATTTACTAGTTATCTACTTTTATATTTGCGGCTTGATTATGTTGTATAATAAATACTATGGCTTTAAAGTCATATTGTATTTTAGTTAAAATCTTTGTTAATTTTATAGCATTCCTTCTAAAGAAATCTGCAAAAGAGTTAATTGCAATATTAATATTGGGTAGGTACTTAAAGTTAGAAATTATTTATTCTTAATAATGAGAATATATCGCCTCTACTATGTCGTTATATGAAAATTAGCACTTCTCAGAAGATTAAAAATCACCTTTATTCATAAATCCATAAAAATTGTTTTCGGTACCAAAAATAGCAATTTTAAAATTCGACAGTCTGACATAAAATAGATGTGGTACAAATACGAATTTTTTGTATATGTATTTATAAAGTTTTTCTAAAAGATTGACAATTAAATAACAAAAAAAAACATTCTAATTTAATATTAGTTCCTACTAAATATCGTTGTTTTCTAATTTTAGATGATCATGAAGCTAAAGTTATGTGAGTCCTGGATTTTAAGTATCAACCAACAAAATCTAAAGCAAAACAGACAAGAGGAAATCAAATATAATTAAATTTTAGCAAGAATTTATTTTATCAGAACATATAAAAGAAAAAACAACTAAGAAAAGTTAAATGTCCTTTTATGTTCTTTGTGGCATTAACTTTAATATTTTGAGTAAGTATGATATATGGTTGAAATCAAAAAAAATATTTTTACGTTTCTGGTGTTTATTTATTTTTATTTATAAAATATTAATCACATTTATATTTTTTAAATTCAAACAATAGATTGTAATATCATGGGTGCAAACAACTAAATGCTGGATCGTGGGTCGAGAAAAGGGTCTCATTTAGACACCACCAGCTGTTCCCAGGAGACTTCAAAGACTCTTTAACCGAAGAAAATCAGATAAGTAATTTAAGAAAGTATTTTTAGGTAATTAATTTAGGAAATTTTTGTTCGAAACTATATATTTTATATAATAATTTATGTTTAAAAATAAATATTTTATCTTATATTAAAGTTGTTCCCAATTTCAAAGATTAATAAATGATTGTACTTCAATTATAAGAATATTTTATTTCCTTAAACCAGAATGAACAATATTATCAGTTCTTAATAACTATCTTCAAATTCATAAATATGGTGTAAGACTGATCATAACTACATGCAATGACATGTCTTTACATATAACAAAGATTGTGTTCAGAAATATAATAATAATAATAATCATAAATACAACAATTTTGGTTCATTCTCAAGTAAGTACGCGTTCTTTAAAATCATGAACATGTTCTTAAATGCAAGAACTGTGTTCATTAAGCCAATGCAATTCTTACATAGATATTAAGAAATGATTCATTAGCATAACGTATAAAAGTTCATTGAATTAATGTACACTATTCATTGGCTTAAAGAAAATTGTATTGATTTTTATGATTTCGTCCGTTCATAGATAGAATGAAATAAGTAATTGCTTAAAGAAAGGTATTCATACTTTAATGAAACGTAATTCGTATAATTAATGATTCGTACTTTGGACCAAAATCAGTACCTGAATTCATCGTCGTAATGAACACTTTCTTTCTATTTATGTACGAATTTGGTTCAGTGTATATTTGCTTTCGCACATAAATCATTGCAATAACTATCAATTGTCAAGACACCTTAAGAACTGAAAGTATTCAATACACGTAACATTATTCTAAAGCGGATTTTTCTTAATGTCACAGTATAATCTGGGTATGCTTTATAAGTACCTATAAACACAATTTGACGCCGATACAAATGTTTCTAAACCAACGAAAAGGCCTCAATAAAGTGAATATAACATACTAAAAATAGACTATAGATTCCAAAATCACTGACTATTAAGATATATTCGTATACGCATTCGGACAGGCAGCCCAAATACGGTTTAGGACATCTGGGCGCGGCTGTTTGGGCGCAGGTACTCCTGGGCGCAAGATAAAATGAGTGCGAGCCATTTGAGCGCGAAGTAAAAGTTTACATGTATTATTGAGAAACAAAATCTGCTTCCGTCTTCAAAACTAAGTTAATAAAAAAACAAATGCAGCAAATAGATATAGAACTTTCTTTGATCTACCCTGTATAATGAATGTATATTACTTGAGCCTTTTACGGTGTATTACCATTACATTTCGATAAGACATAGCAGCAGGAGAGATCAGATCATGATATTAACATGATTTAGATCCTCTATTTCCATTGCAATGGTAACCCTATGGTATGAAATGCTATGTTTGTTTTATGGTATGCGATGGTATAATCGCGTTTTGTTATGGAAATAAATCATACCTCGCGTGTAACCAACGATATGATCTTAAATGATCTCCGCTATAAAAGTTTTGTTATTATTTTATTTTATAAGTAATTTTACGCCTATTTGATGCTAAAGTCTCATGTATATTAAAAAATAAATTTTACTTTCTTATTTTTATTTGTAATAAATTTGTTGTTATAAATTCAATCTTAAAGTTGTGTTACAATTTTTATATCTTTAAAAATCTACTTATTGGAGTAGTAGTGCCCGGCGCACACTAGTTGGCTCCCGTGGTCAGAAAACCCTTTTAACCGTATACTAGTTGGCTCCGATGGCCGTATACTAATTGGCTCCGGTGGTTAAGAGGATTAGGTACCTATCTACTTTTTTCTAAGAATACCAAAACTTAAAATAAACAATATTGTTCTAATAATATAATATAAATTTATTTTCATATACTTACATATAATTATTAAATTTCAAATGTTTGGATGGAATTTATATGACATTAATTTTACAAATTCAAATTTGCTTATTTCATTATTTTTTAAGTACAATATTTTTTCACCCACAAATTGTATAAAAAAAAACGACCCTACGGTATGCCTTTTCCGTTGACTGACACATTTTAATGTATGTATCAATATGAATATTTTTCAAATTTTCAAAAATCGGTATATATTTGGATGGTGACTATAAAACAGTGAATTAAATTTAGCGTGGAAGTTTTCGCAAGCGTTTGTGGTACGCTCCAGTGACGGATTCTTTTTGGCTTACATATAAGGTGGAAAATCAGCGTCCTCCGAGATGTAATTCTCCACCAAGTAATCAGCAAATTCGTGAAGTGCAGGACGATTTGGTAACACTTCGGCGAAATCGAACGCAAAACACTCACCCACCTTGGAGGGATCCAAAAATGGAAGGCCAAATACATATTTAAGATATTTTTCAACATCTGTGTCTTCTTAAAATGCATTTGATAACCTTAGCTTCTGTATTTTCCTCCACCTACAGGCAAACAAACAATTATTTCTTTAAATAAATAACCTTTTATTTGTACCTATTTAAAAAATGGATTTTAAAAACATAACTCAAATATATTTATTAATTTATGTATTTCTAAAATTATTTAAAAAAAAACACAACAAACTTAGCACGGTACTTAATTCCCAGAATCGGCAACGGGAGCCAACTAACCTAAGACCCTTCTAAAAATAGGGATTAAAATCTGACCGCCGGAGCCAACTAGCATGCACCCGTAGTGCCAGTTGGAAAAAGCACCATAAGTATAAAACAATGTAAAACATATATATGATTGTTATATTTTAATATCACTATTTACCTATTCCAATCACCATTCGTTCCGGACCGAAAGATGAATAGCTTTGGAGTTATGAAAAACATGAAGATTCATATTTTTATATTTATTTAAAAAAAATTATAATGGGTATCAAAATTTCAGCTCTTCTATTTGTGTTGTTTGAGGGAAACGAAATCTAATGAAATACCTTTTTTGATATCATCAAATTAACTGCAGGTGTTTTTCAGTTAATTAGATTTAATTAAGGAATTGTAAATGAAAAGCGTAAGACATAAATAGCAATTAGTTCTTGAGTTAGTCAGTAAATACGCGGCTAATTCTCTATTTCTCGCGATCGAACGATAATACTTGGCTCTTATGTCATATTCTTTTAGATCACGGATAAATGGTAAAGATAAAGAATATATTAGTAATAAATATTTTATAATTAAAGTTATTTATAAAGAAAACTTTAATAGTGAAATTTATTTTGTACAAGTTACTTTTATTAAAATCATTTACATAACGAAAATTTAGGATTCCTCTCATTGGTAGGAATGTAACCTGTAAAAAAGATAAGTCGAATTATTTTTTTCACGACTTGAGAATTTTTTTTTCTGAACAGTTTGATTCGTCTTTAAGATATGTATGCCTGTATGCAGCCCGTTTCATTATATATCAGAAAAAAATTAGGCGGAGTCTTTCTATCAGTGGCGGACGGAAATAAAAATATATTATACATCTTAAATTAATTTTTAATGTATGATGCTAACATAATTAAGAAGAATTTATTTTATATAAATTTGTTACTGCCCACTTTAAACTTAAAAAATACATACATTTAAAAAACAGCTCAGAAACTCTCTCAGCATATTCGTAGCTAAATACAGTTTACAAAACCATTCCAGCTACCACACTGACAAGCTTTCAGAACGGTCGGTGTTATCGTAACGCTCGTTAAAAAACCACTGCGCATTGAACGAGAGGCCACGTGGCTGTCACAAACTTTCGTTGGGCGATCTGTACTACGTACACTGCTTTAAATTCTTAACTCAAAATTTAATTCATCTAACCATACGATGTTTGACCAATCTTAGTCTGATATTTTTTACTGCAAAACCAACGTTTGTAATTTATATCAGACAGTCATGGCTTTTTTTTGCTTTAGAGCATTTTAGACCAGCTTACTAAGGTCTTCTGTGAATCTTTCTGGCTAACACACTTTTTTAACTATTGCGGATATCTTATAAGAGAGATCTAATTATATTTTGTATGGAGTTCTTCTTGCTCACTTATGATACGTTTGTCTAAGACTCTTTGCTGATTGTCACAAGTACGGTCATCTCTATTTAAAGCTGAAAAGTATAATACCTAAACATTATTCTTAAAACTTGGGACAAAATTAACTCAATACAATGTTTTGGATCAATAGATAGATTAGTTAAAAAAGTTTACATATTTTTTAAGTCAGATACTTTCCCATCACAGGCAAAGAAACTCCAATGTTTACTGCAGTTTATTGTACTGTGACGTTATTCTGCTGTCAAGGGCCCTTAAAACGAGTGAAGATTCTAGAAGTGGCCTCGAAATAGCGATGGTTTTACTTTTTTCTATTTAATTTAATCAAATAATCCACAATTAGTAATGAAAACATTAAAAACTTAATGGATGTTGGATAAGTCTACATAAACATTGAAAAGAGTAAACTAGATGTAATTCGGAAAAAAATTCAAAAATAGTATTTTCATTAACCCTTTGATTTAAATATTATTGCTTTTAAAACGTTTTAGATGTAGCATAGTTAATATTTAAAAAATAAACAGATAACTTTTATGCTTGTTGTTAACATAAAAAATTTCTACGGTGCAAAATCCTTTTAGCTAAGAGTGAAGATAATAAACATAAAATAAGCACAGGAATATATGGTAAAAAATATTTTATATATTTAGATCTCTATCATAAGAGATTAAAATTAATATGCATTTGGATCTCTTATTGCCAGTAAAAGAGAATTTGCTGTGTATACGTAACTCAATTTAGTATTTAAAATCGACTAATAACTTTTTAATTCGATTTCTCTTATGTTGCCGATTTTTTGTTGCGAAAGTAATTGAAGATGTTATCTGGAGAGCCTGGATTAGCATTTAAAGAAGGTTGTTAAACACGTTGTCGTGGTATTTAGCGCTTTTTACAATTATGTAAATTTTTATCTAGCTAACGAAATTAACAACTCTGTTACGTTTCCACTGGAACTTTCAGGTCTGTTTTAGACCTTTAATTAAGTTTATCATTGTTATTATGAAAGTTCTGCTCCTGTAATTTTATATTTTTGAATAGTATTAACGGAGGAAAGTTTGCCAGTGAAAATTGATGTCTTTTTCCTTTGTTTCAAACTCGGGAATTATTAAGAAAGGTTCTTTATTTTAAGTAAAATAAATCTTAAAATTTTGCTGCTTGGCTTATTTCTACGTCTACTATAAATGTTTATTCAAATTTTCAAATAAAGTATCTGCGTTGTACGGCAAACTTAAAATTTATAAGTGTATTTCTACATAAATTTATACTTTTATTATTATTGGTCCACATTTGAACATTCAACTAAATCCGGGCGCATTTATAGAAGTATAACTTCTGCCGGAAGTCCCACTGACTGCCACACTCGTTTTTTTTTATATATTTCACGCCCCCTCAACTCCGCTTGTGGGTGATCTTTTGTGAAATCCGTTCACCGTTGACCTACAAATTATAAAAATAACTATTTTGCAAAGTTTTGAACATGTAGGACTTATAGATTTTAAATTTTATTTTTCACGTCCCCGCAACCCCTCTTGTGGGTGAAATTTTGTAAAATACGTTCACAGTTGACCTCTGAATAATTATAAAAATAACATAATTTCTGTCTAGCTTTAACCATTAAGGTTGCACACGCAGCGGAAGCTTAAAAATGGAGTAACTTCGCCCGTTTTCCCAACATTTCCCTTCACTGCTCTGCTCCTATTGATTATAGCGTGATGAAAAGTATACTATAACCTGCTCAGGAGTATGAAAAATAATTGTAGCAAGTTTCGTTAAAATCCGTCGAGTAGTTTTTGTTTCTATAGCGGTTATACAGACAGACAGACAGACAAAAATTTTACTGATTGCATTTTTAGCATCAGTATCGATCCCTAATCACCCCTTGATAGTTATTTTGGAAAGTTATTTCATGTACAGAATTGACCTCTCTACAGATTTATTATAAGTAAGATTAAAATATTTACTACAGAGTTTAATATAAATAGTTTAAAAAATAATAGTCCTTTAATTTAACTGAATATTAATATTTTAGCTTGAATCATTAATACTGTAACTGACGAAAAATGAAACAAATTATTTAGGTAACTCAGATGTTTCTGATATATTAACTGTTTTAAAATAACATTCTAGCGCATTGCTAATTGTTTCAAGTGTGATTAGTATTCCCCACTAGTCCACTGGTTCTGGAACATTTGTTTTTAGTTGAATTGAAGAGTAAGTTACGTGGAATACCGATTAGGAAAAGAAGGACATCCAATAAAATTGGCGCAGTTACATGGATTCCCTACACGTATTTATAAATTTTTTACTATAGTCCGAAACTGAAGTAAAAATTGGACTACTCAGCAATTGTTATTTGTTTTTTCTTCTGTTAAATAATTCTTTATTTATTTATTTTTTTGTTTAAAATGATTCGATTTAACTATTATAAAATAGCATATGTAACATAAAACAAAGTAAAAAACACGACTTTATGCAAAGTTAAAGAGAGCAACATCAAGGAATAATAATTAAATAAAAAACTTATAATTTTTAGGAGAAAGTAAATTTATTCATAAAAGTAGAATTTTTTTTATTCGGACATGACAAATTAGGAAGAATTTGAAACATAATGATTTAGGTATAAAATATATGACTGACAAATGCAAAAATATTGAAATAGTATTATACGTTACAAGGTCGGTAGGTGGCTTATTAGAGTACGAGTTAGTTTACGGACGAGGCGACGTAGGAGCCAAGTCCGGAAATAAAAACGAGTACTGTAATAACACCTAACGACCATGTATCGTATTATATTTTATTTCATCCTGTTTTTATAAATTAATAAATTCATAAAAACAGTAGTTCGTAACTTGACTAAAAATAGTTCTTAACTTGATTAGTTAGGTAAATTACCTTGAAAGCCATCTGTCACTGTCAAATATTTTTTTTATTATTAAGATTTAATTGTTAATATAAAATTGAATAACATTGACTTCTTTTTAAATACGGATGTAAAAGTAAGTAATTAATTATTTTATTTTTATTTTATAGTCATTATAGTATTTTTAAATGTCAAAAATTAAAAGTAATTGTCTTCCCTTAAGCAATCAGAGCAGCGTTGCTAGGCAACACATTACAGTACCTGATACCGTAATGTTTTACTTACCGGGGCCAAATTGATTATAGGGAAGTGTATTTACTGGACAGGATGAAATAAAGGTAACATGCTGAACAGAGCAATCAAATTAGTAACTGTCCTATCGGTTAACAATTGGCTATTTCCTAATATGTTTTGTAATGGTCAGGGTCCCTTTTGTGCAAAATCCACCTGACTATGGATAAATATTTATTTTATGATTTTGCGCCGATTACTATAATTAAGTGGGAACGAATCGATCGGTTTTCTGTCGGTTTCCTTATTCGTTTATGATATCGGTTCGTTCATTATCTCGTTGATTTTTCATCTGAACGGAGCCCTTCAAAAGGTAATTGCCAAATCCAGAAGGGCCCTATTAGAACTATTAGAATTATTTATTGACGTACGTACTGTACTGTTATCTACTCTGACAGTAAATGTCATTTATACTCATTGTCACCATGCAGGGTAAGTAAGCTATAACGCACAGTTGTGCATAATCAAACGTCATTCCAACATGCCATTTGGATAATTTTGTGTAAGATTTAATTTACTTTTTTCTTCATAATTTTTAATTTTGTTTTTTATTATCAATTAGAGATGTTAAAACCACACTGGTCGTTACAAATACCAAACCGAAGTATCGAAAAAGAAAGTACTATTTTTTAAACGATTATAATACAGATTACTTCAGTGGTAATATCGTAAATAAGTAAACAGGAATTCTTTTGTACTTCTGTTTCACATTTTTCAGCAGATTTGTGAAGATATAAAAGATGGGATTCCAGAGATAAACACATAGGGAAACTTTTAAAATAAATTCTTCGGTCGCGAAATATTTACTCGCACCAGGTTAGAGTTGTGGGTTTGTTCGTAGAATGCGGTTGTACAATTTCAGTTGAAATAAATATGGAGACCTGTTTCGTCTTCCGAATGTTAAATGTTAACTGTAACCGTAGTTTAAAGCTGTGGTTATGTTTGTATGTTGCATAAATATGTACATTTGGGTAGCAAACCTGGAATCTTGCGAATTTTCAGTTTTCAGAATATATTTAGTCATTGCATTACTCACATTGTTTATGAGAAATTTTAAAACAATCTAAAACTTACCGTTGCTATTTACATATATTTAATCAAACAATGTTGTCCAGTTCTTTTGTTATTTAAATATTAATATTCTCAATTTTACTTCAGTATATCTACAATTCGTACATTTTTCCTACTTTTATTTTACACAAAACGATAATTGCGAAATCAATTTTCAAATAACTGTAAAATGGTGATTCATATTTCAATACGATTTGCTGCGAATATATTATAAGAAGTACAAACTTTTATATTTTATAATCATACTTCCTTTTCAATACCGGATCTTAGATTCATTGGTGTTTGAATAGCACAACGTCGAATTTTTCTTTTCCATGTACTACTATTTCATAATTCCATTTCTTGTTAGAAATTGATTTTCAGTGGCAGTCTACTGCGACTGAAAAAGATTAATATAATTTTCCACGTTTACAGAAATATCACCGTATTGGTGATATTTAAGTGCCTTTTTGTAAGTTATAGACGATATTTAAGTACACGAAGAGAATTTTTATGTATCTATTCTGTTTTGCAGCTAGAGCAACAAGCTCGTGAATAGTGTAATAAATTAGCAACAAATTATCCACTAGATACAAAAGCTGCATTATAAATTGGATACTCCAGCTTTATAGACATATTCTGCTCTACTAAGGAAAAAAGCCTTATCTCCAAAAATTTTTAAAATTGAGATATGTACATATTAATGTTTAGGGGGCGGTTTTGCACCATTTTTTGAGGTTAAAAAGCCTTATCTTTACTCCTAAACCATAATTAAACACTAAGATAATTTGCCTTATGTACAAAAAACTGTGGAATACTAATATAAAATGCCTGAAGTCCGCGATTTGAAGAAAAAATACCTCAAGTGCTAAAGTTAATTGTACATAAGGTATTATTCTCTAGTTTCAACCAGTTAAAAATATTGATAGCACTGTAGCTGATGAATGTAATCAATGTCTTAGTTATCAGAAACACAACGTTTAGAGTACCAAAAAGATTCTGAGCTTAGTATTAGTAATAAATCTACCGCATATTTTTCAGCTGACTTACAAAAAGTGGTAATGCTACCCTGAATGGATAGTTTTAAACTTGTAATATTTTCAAGAAGAATCATCGTTTTTCATAAGAGTTTTGTGCCTTTGAATAATACCTCAAAAAATAACTGGCCTATTGCTATTATTTAGCACGAAGGAATTAGTGGTCGAAAAAAAGAAGATATCATTAGTGCTTTTAACGCGTTTCTCGAAATGAACCGGGATTTGAAGAACATTTTACTATGGGTTAACAACTGCTCTACTCAAAACAAAAGTTGGGCGTTTCTTACATTTTTAAGTTACGTAGTAAACACTTCAGATCTGTTGCTAGAAAAGTTGTGTCTTAAATACTTTGAACCAGGACACTCTTTTATGTCCGCAGATTCGTTCCATCATCAGGTAGAATTATCAATGAAGCACGAGGGAAAGAAAATATACGATTTTACTGACTTTGAAAACTGTGGGGATCCAACAGTGGAAAAATGATAGTAAAATCAATGAATATTTCAGACTTTTCTAATTGGCCTGACCACTGCTCAGTGAGGAAAAATCCAAGCAACCCAATGCTGCGTGATATAGTCCAAATAGAGGCAAGGAAAGGAAATTTAAACCTCTTCTATAAAACTAACTTTTCAGAAAACTGTAGGGTGTTAGATTACTTAAAAGCAAAAGTAACTAAGAGTGCCAGGGAAGTAGTTGTTTCTCCTAGTTAAATGGTCAATGTTTTTAAAAATATTTTTCAAAACTAGTAAAGCGATAAAATAATTAATATTCTGCATTTTGCAACATTTGTTCATTAATAACTCGCTTTATTATGTAAGACACTATTACAGTTTTCTGTAATAATACTTTAATAAATATTGAAATGATGATTTATTAAAAAAGATGGCTAATTTGAATTAAATAATTCTCAGTATATTTAAATAGGTGTATAGAAATCTTGTCTTGGTAGACAATATAATTCTTTAAATAGGCCATTGTACAAACAAATATATAATTTTTTTTTGTTTACAACACACAATGCATGTTCCTAGGAATATTAGCGAGAACTGCATGTGACATTTTTAAATTCTGGTCTCACACTTCCGAGTTCTGAAAGCATCACATACAAGCATTTTTGCTGGATATTAGGTTAATAGTGCTTTCCCATTTCCCTACATTACACAAAGTGGCTTGAAATTTGAGCGAATTTCGCCCGTATGGTGTGTTTTCTAGATAATGTTAATAAACCAATAAAGAGGTATAGCTGTACTTTCAGAAAAATGCAATTAAAAGGGGTCAGCACTTCCAAAACTTCTTTTTTTAACTTTATAGAAACGTTTGACTCAATATGAAAGCGGTTATTTATCTACTTTCTTGTATACAGACATAATCTGTTTCAAATTTTTCCCCAATCGACTGTTTCTAATCTCCCATATCTATACTAATATTATAAAGAGGAAAGGTTTGATTTTTTGTTTGTGTGTTTGTTTGTTTGTTTGAAATGAATAGGCTCCGAAACTACTGGACCGATTTCAAAAATTCTTTCACCGTTGGCAAGCTACACTATTCCCGAGTGACATAGGCTATGTTTTATTTAAAAAAAAAAAAATAGGGATCCTTACTAAAATGCCATTAATATAACCAAAAATGGCCTTAAAATCCTTATAGCGCGCGCGCTGAGAATACTATTGATTATAGAATAAAATAATGTACTACGATTTTGAAGAATATATAAATATCTACAAAAAATGCCGTGACAGCATATGTCTAACTGTTATAGTTACGTCACAATATCTAATAATAATTTTTTTAAAGTTTTTATCTTGGTATTATTCCTTATCAAACTAACTTATTTCATAATCACGACAGATATCACAAATTTAGCATGTGCAATGGGACGAGGCTACTTATAAAGAATTAAAGGACAATTAAGTTGTAGCAACCAATATAACTGAACCGCCAGCTGGTCAACTAGCTCATACACTGAGGATACCGATGATCCCAACTGATCTACCAAATCCATTTAAACGGCTTCAATTTCCTATCAAAACATCTTCCGCTTTTACTAATAATAAGTCTCAAGGTCAAAAATCCAAATAGTAGGGATCGGTTTTCCTCATGGCCAACTGCCTAAGGCGGGTCGGAGCACCTGAAAATCAATTTATTTTGCTGCCAGAAAATAAAACAACATGTAATATTGTTTACAGGGAAGCGTTGACCCAATAAATTTAATGGCTTTTGTTATTTGTCTTTAATACCCGTGCAAAGCCGGGGCGGGCTGCTAGTCTATAATAAAATTAAATAAACAAAAACAATAATAATGATAATAATACACAATTAAAAATTACCAATAAATTACTAACATGACATTTTGAAAATCGCGTTTTTTAAAGATGACTCAACCTATTTTAACTGGCTTCTTCTGTGTGTATAAATAATTTAAAAAAAATATTTACCTGCTCCACAGGAATGACAACCTACCGGATTAAAAAACCCAGGAAGGAATTAACCTATTTCGGATTAATTTTTCAGATAAGGGAATGGGATTATATTGGGCCCTAATGATACAAATTAATACCTAATTCTTTATTACATCTGCAGTTATATTCTATTTCGAACTATTTCTTTTTTTGCGTTGTTAAACAATTCTATATTCTTTTTATTATTTACATAATCTTACGTTATTGTAACGTCATAAAAATATGTCTCTAATACATTTGTCACTGACAAATAGTGCAATTTTTCTACAGTAAATCAATAGATTCAATTCCTCCAGTATGTTCAAGGATAAATCGTGTGTGGGACTTCAATAAATTTAGAAAACAAATTGCCGCGTATGTATAAGAAGCTTCAGAAAATTCCCGACCATCCGCATTCCCACTCAATTGATTTCCAGTAATTTAAGTTTTCAGTTTCCACGTCACACACAATGCCCCGGAATTTATTTGAAATGTTACGAAAAAATCCGACATTTATCTTGCTTTCAGAGAAAATTCCTACGCTAACACAACAGCAATACAACAGTGGCAAGCAAAACCCTTTCCAAGAATATACTTGAAATATTACCACATTTATATTACGAAATTTCCGGTATAATTTATACTATTGATTATTATTTTAATGGTTTCAGTGAAACAAATTTCATTTATATAGATTTCTCAACCTAAGTGCCTGGAATGTAATAAATTATAATAATTCTATAATAAACACTGTTAGAAACCTATATTTGAATTAAAATAATATTTTATTGTAGTTTCCAACCTGATACTTAGTTTCAAACGTATGAAATATTACTTATAAGTATTAGTAATAGTTAGGATATTTGTAGAAATAATAACACAGGAAAATTCACAACAGATCATTTCTCTGCGTATTATTTTTTTAGATCTACGATTACGTTTTTCGCAATCTGCTCCTAATACGATATCTGTCTTAATTTATTTTATTTACACCATTAAAAGTAATTGTATCGATGAAATTTCTTCAATTAAGAAAGTTATTTTAAATAAGTGACATTTCTTATAAATATGGCTAAACATTTAAATTATATCCTTAGCAAGAGATCATAAATAAGAATGTAAAATTAATAAAATTGTGAAAAGCCGATGAGCTGCGTGAGATAGCGGGTGGCTATTGACATTTTGTCCCTTATGTTTGCTGGTTCGAATCTGCCAATAGATTCACTCCTCAAATTAAGTTGTGTTTATATTTAAAATTTTTGTTGTTGTTTTCTTATTAACATAACCGCTACGTACCACTCTTTTAATGTTGTATTTTATTTTATGTTATTTTTCTTTTATATGTTAAGTTAAAACTCTTTTAGAGGTAGTTTTCTATTTAGTCACAATCCCGTGAATAAATGTTTTGTCCTGTTTTTTTCTTAGCTTAATTTATTAGTACCTGGGTGACCGAGCTTTGCTCATGAAACATCTAAATCATAAAGCTTTCTGCTCAGAATATGTTAGTCAAATTTTGCAAACATCTTACTTTAGCAGCGAGGATTCGACGAGCATAAACCTGATCATTTGCATTAATGGTTTCTTGAAATGATTCTTGATACGCAAAGTTTGATAAACATAACCTGTTTGTGTTTGTTTGATGAGGATGCGCCTTTGGATTAGTCCAATACTTTGCTGAATGTGCTACCTTAGCAGTTATGCATTATTTCAAAGGTTATCTTACCCCAACAATCATGTTATGTGAAAAATGGAAAAAACGAATTTTCCCAGACTTGGTACCTGCTAGATCGTTTTTTTTCCTCCGTGTGCACCTATATTTTAAATTTCAACGAAATCGTTAGATCCGTTTTCGAGAACCTATTGCAATACATGCAGACAGTTGCTCGCTTAATATTGATTATCGATAAAACACGAATAAAATGACATTTTCCAAAAATCATTCCTAGCTAGATCGATTTATCGCCCCCGAAACCCCCTATATACTAAATTTCATGAAAATCGTTGGAGCCGATTCAGAGATTCCAATTATATATATATATATATATATATATATATATATATATATATATATATATATATATATATATATATAAACAATTTGAAATTTTTTTGGGGATTGCAGTCACTTATTAAGAAAAACTCTTATATAATTTCCAAGCTTTCGAAATTTATTTTATTTCTTTTTCAAGGAATCTACAAATAGACAAAATGGAATATAATGGAAAACAGAAAAAATATAAATTTATATTATTAAACTTACTACGTTGAGATTAATATAAAACAGAAAATCAGCAAAATTTGGGAAAGATTATTCATATATGAATTCTTCTTGACAATCTTATGATTTAAAAATTTTTTTATTGACATTAAATATTATTTCCAAAGTAGGACAAATAAATTTAGATACAGGAAGAGAAAAAAAAATAAAAATTATATATATATATATATACATATATATACACATATATACACATATATACATATATACATATATATACACATACACATACATACATATAAAATATGTAATAAATAAAATGAAAGTAAAATGAAAATTATTTTTATCTATATAATTGATTTTTTAATTTATAATCGAAAGTTAGGATGTAATTATAAATGCTGCTAAGAGTACTAATTTCAGATTTTTTCTTTAAATTATCTTTACAGTTCGTGATATGAACCATTTCTAAGAATAGTCTTTTAGTTGAGTTAGACTCTGATATTATTATTTTAGTATTATCAAAATCCATTTGATGTTTTTCATTAATTACATGTATGGCTAATCCGCAAGAGGCTTTTTTTAATTTAATATCACTACGGTGGGATGTTAATAAAAAAAATTTTAAATCATAAGATTGTCAAGAAGAATTCATATATGAATAATCTTTCCCAAATTTTGCTGATTTTCTGTTTTATATTAATCTCAACGTAGTAAGTTTAATAATATACATTTATATTTTTTCTGTTTTCCATTATATTCCATTTTGTTTATTTGTAGATTCCTTGAAAAAGAAATAAAATAAATTTCGAAAGCTTGAAAATTATATAAGAGTTTTTTTTAATAAGTGACTGCAATCCCCAAAAAAATTTCAAATTGTTTATAATATTTGATCAGTCAAGATATATCATTTTTATATATATATATATATATATATGAACAGTAGTGGTGTTCCGGGTTTCAATCCGTTGGTTGTTTGTGTCTTCACGACGTTTCGCCAACATCTCAGCTGGCATTTTCAAGTGATGCTTCCTTTGCGGCTGCTCAACTTGGAATGAGCTGCGTGGTCCTGTGTTGCTGCTTTTATACGCGTCGGCGGCGGCGCAGGTTATATCGCTGTTCTGTGATTGGTGGGCGGTGCGGTTCAGGTGTTGACGTTTCCTCCACCCGAGGTCGTTGACCGCGCCGATTATTTCCTGACTGTATTTGGGCCTGGATGGGTACGGCTGTCCTTGTTGCGTTTGTGTTTCTTATTGGTTCTGCCCGTGTCTGAGTATTCACCAAGGATTTTTGTTCTTCTTGGGTAATTGGATTGGATTGTCTTTTGAGGAGACTTTTCCAAGTGTTAGAGATGTTTTGTGCATCGTCTCTTTTGTTGAGGCGACAACAACGTTCTGCCTACGTGTACCAAATTGACTTACCATTTAAGGACAAAAAGAGCAGAAAATATCCTAAGAAACACGAGCAAATCGCTTCTAAGAGAACAAATTCGAGAAAAACGGAGACAAGTTGCCCAAACAGAAAAAGCAGCCTACGATCTACATCTGCAACTGAGCAAAGAAATTCACCCGTTACTCTGGCAAAAAGTAGATGAGTTATCAACCTGGAGGACGGAAACAGACTTCAAGAACAGAACCGACAAACAGAAAAATAAATTTGCCCGACTTCTGAGGAAAACCGAACCAAAAGTAGAGCCACTCGATATCAATAAAGTGGTTAAAAACCTCTCTGACTACCAACTCTCAGAGGAAGAGAAACACATCCTTAGCAAGGGTTTTAACTTTGCAGTGACACCGAAGACGATTCCAACAGAGGACATAATCGCGAACATCGAAGCAGCCCTAGACCAAAAGCCGGACGATGAGGCTGAAATAATACGTCAAGACGTAGCACGTATTCTCAGGACCAGCAAACCACCAAAACCAAACATAAAACCGTCCGAAATGAGAGCCCTCAACAATCTAAAGGCAAACAAAGACATCACTATATTGAAAGCAGACAAGGGAAATGTCACAGTGGTGATGAATACGGAAGAATATAGAACAAAAATGGCAGACATACTCCAAGACGACACATATAAAAAAGTCACAAGAGACCCAACAACATACCTTGAGAAGACAACAAAAGATAAAATCAAAGCCGCCAAGCTTGGGGCAGAAATCGAGGCTCGCATAATTCCTCGGGAAAAAGCTAGCAGATGCCCTAAACTATACGGGTTGCCAAAAATTCACAAGGAGGGAGTGCCATTAAGACCAATCGTTAGCGCTATAGACTCACCAACTCAACAACTCGAGAAATATCTTGCAGAGATCATGCAGCCAACCAGCGAAGAAGCAGATTCCTACGTCAAGAACTCAGAACACCTGACAAATATAATTAAAAACCTTAAACTGCACAAAGATGACCTCCTAGCTAGCCTAGATATAAAGTCACTTTACCCAAGCGTACCAATTGACGAGGCTCTAGACCAAATAGCTACAAATGAAGATTTCCCAAGACACATTATCGAACTTGCAAGACACTGTCTGAAGAATACGTATTTCTCGTATGAGAACAACTTGTATAGACAAACAGAAGGCGCCCCCATGGGATCCTCACTATCACCAGTAATTGCCAATCTCTACATGAAGTATTTCGAAACCAATGCACTAAGTAAAGCTAAAATGAAGCCGACTTTTTGGAAACGCTACGTGGACGACATCTTTATCATATGGCCTCATGGAAGACCCAATCTTGACAATTTCCTTGATGAACTAAACAACATCCACCACCGAATACAGTTCACGTTAGAAGTTGAAGAGAATGGCCAATTGCCTTTTCTTGACCTACTTATTACAAGAAACAATGACCTCACAATTGATTACACGGTATACAGGAAACCTACACACACTAATAGATATCTGAATGCTAGATCTCATCATCACCCTTCCCAATTGCAATCGGTAGCCAGTACACTGATATCCAGATCTATACGCCTAACAAAAACAACGAACCGACAAGAAGAACTTCATAACATCACAACCGCCCTAAGACAAAACGGATACCATGAACACACAATCAAAAAAGCACAAAAACAAGCCACGAGACCAACAACAAATAAGGAAGAATACGACATGTCCAAACCAAAAACTAAACTGCCATATATAAAAGGTGTAACAGACGTGATTGGAAGGATTCTAAGAAGGCATGACATTTCCACAATCTACAAGCCGCAGACTACCTTACACAAAATAATAGGCAATCCAAAAGACAAAATACCTTTAGAAAACCAAGGCGTATACAGCATCCCGTGCAGTAACTGCGACAAAGAATACATCGGACAAACAAATAGAAGAATCTCAGCCAGAGTACAGGAACACCAGAACAACATCAGAAATAAGCAAACGACATCAGCCCTTTTTCAACACCACCAGGAAACGGGCCACACAATAAACTTCCCAGAAACAAAACAGATTGCACCTATCAAACACTACAGAACCCGCATAGTTAGAGAAGCCCTCGAAATAGAGAGAACCAACAGCCTCAACAAAAGAGACGATGCACAAAACATCTCTAACACTTGGAAAAGTCTCCTCAAAAGACAATCCAATCCAATTACCCAAGAAGAACAAAAATCCTTGGTGAATACTCAGACACGGGCAGAACCAATAAGAAACACAAACGCAACAAGGACAGCCGTACCCATCCAGGCCCAAATACAGTCAGGAAATAATCGGCGCGGTCAACGACCTCGGGTGGAGGAAACGTCAACACCTGAACCGCACCGCCCACCAATCACAGAACAGCGATATAACCTGCGCCGCCGCCGACGCGTATAAAAGCAGCAACACAGGACCACGCAGCTCATTCCAAGTTGAGCAGCCGCAAAGGAAGCATCACTTGAAAATGCCAGCTGAGATGTTGGCGAAACGTCGTGAAGACACAAACAACCAACGGATTGAAACCCGGAACACCACTACTGTTCATTCTACCATCCGTGAAACACTACATCATAACATAGTACACCTCTACGGGGAGGAGACCTTCAGAACAACAAAACGCTTCGAAACACTAAGGTCCAAAATCACAACATTATGTTGCGACATAACATTTCTAATAAGATGTCGCGACAACAACGTTCTGCCTACGTGTACCAAATTGACTTACCATTTAAGGACAAAAAGAGCAGAAAATATCCTAAGAAACACGAGCAAATCGCTTCTAAGAGAACAAATTCGAGAAAAACGGAGACAAGTTGCCCAAACAGAAAAAGCAGCCTACGATCTACATCTGCAACTGAGCAAAGAAATTCACCCGTTACTCTGGCAAAAAGTAGATGAGTTATCAACCTGGAGGACGGAAACAGACTTCAAGAACAGAACCGACAAACAGAAAAATAAATTTGCCCGACTTCTGAGGAAAACCGAACCAAAAGTAGAGCCACTCGATATCAATAAAGTGGTTAAAAACCTCTCTGACTACCAACTCTCAGAGGAAGAGAAACACATCCTTAGCAAGGGTTTTAACTTTGCAGTGACACCGAAGACGATTCCAACAGAGGACATAATCGCGAACATCGAAGCAGCCCTAGACCAAAAGCCGGACGATGAGGCTGAAATAATACGTCAAGACGTAGCACGTATTCTCAGGACCAGCAAACCACCAAAACCAAACATAAAACCGTCCGAAATGAGAGCCCTCAACAATCTAAAGGCAAACAAAGACATCACTATATTGAAAGCAGACAAGGGAAATGTCACAGTGGTGATGAATACGGAAGAATATAGAACAAAAATGGCAGACATACTCCAAGACGACACATATAAAAAAGTCACAAGAGACCCAACAACATACCTTGAGAAGACAACAAAAGATAAAATCAAAGCCGCCAAGCTTGGGGCAGAAATCGAGGCTCGCATAATTCCTCGGGAAAAAGCTAGCAGATGCCCTAAACTATACGGGTTGCCAAAAATTCACAAGGAGGGAGTGCCATTAAGACCAATCGTTAGCGCTATAGACTCACCAACTCAACAACTCGAGAAATATCTTGCAGAGATCATGCAGCCAACCAGCGAAGAAGCAGATTCCTACGTCAAGAACTCAGAACACCTGACAAATATAATTAAAAACCTTAAACTGCACAAAGATGACCTCCTAGCTAGCCTAGATATAAAGTCACTTTACCCAAGCGTACCAATTGACGAGGCTCTAGACCAAATAGCTACAAATGAAGATTTCCCAAGACACATTATCGAACTTGCAAGACACTGTCTGAAGAATACGTATTTCTCGTATGAGAACAACTTGTATAGACAAACAGAAGGCGCCCCCATGGGATCCTCACTATCACCAGTAATTGCCAATCTCTACATGAAGTATTTCGAAACCAATGCACTAAGTAAAGCTAAAATGAAGCCGACTTTTTGGAAACGCTACGTGGACGACATCTTTATCATATGGCCTCATGGAAGACCCAATCTTGACAATTTCCTTGATGAACTAAACAACATCCACCACCGAATACAGTTCACGTTAGAAGTTGAAGAGAATGGCCAATTGCCTTTTCTTGACCTACTTATTACAAGAAACAATGACCTCACAATTGATTACACGGTATACAGGAAACCTACACACACTAATAGATATCTGAATGCTAGATCTCATCATCACCCTTCCCAATTGCAATCGGTAGCCAGTACACTGATATCCAGATCTATACGCCTAACAAAAACAACGAACCGACAAGAAGAACTTCATAACATCACAACCGCCCTAAGACAAAACGGATACCATGAACACACAATCAAAAAAGCACAAAAACAAGCCACGAGACCAACAACAAATAAGGAAGAATACGACATGTCCAAACCAAAAACTAAACTGCCATATATAAAAGGTGTAACAGACGTGATTGGAAGGATTCTAAGAAGGCATGACATTTCCACAATCTACAAGCCGCAGACTACCTTACACAAAATAATAGGCAATCCAAAAGACAAAATACCTTTAGAAAACCAAGGCGTATACAGCATCCCGTGCAGTAACTGCGACAAAGAATACATCGGACAAACAAATAGAAGAATCTCAGCCAGAGTACAGGAACACCAGAACAACATCAGAAATAAGCAAACGACATCAGCCCTTTTTCAACACCACCAGGAAACGGGCCACACAATAAACTTCCCAGAAACAAAACAGATTGCACCTATCAAACACTACAGAACCCGCATAGTTAGAGAAGCCCTCGAAATAGAGAGAACCAACAGCCTCAACAAAAGAGACGATGCACAAAACATCTCTAACACTTGGAAAAGTCTCCTCAAAAGACAATCCAATCCAATTACCCAAGAAGAACAAAAATCCTTGGTGAATACTCAGACACGGGCAGAACCAATAAGAAACACAAACGCAACAAGGACAGCCGTACCCATCCAGGCCCAAATACAGTCAGGAAATAATCGGCGCGGTCAACGACCTCGGGTGGAGGAAACGTCAACACCTGAACCGCACCGCCCACCAATCACAGAACAGCGATATAACCTGCGCCGCCGCCGACGCGTATAAAAGCAGCAACACAGGACCACGCAGCTCATTCCAAGTTGAGCAGCCGCAAAGGAAGCATCACTTGAAAATGCCAGCTGAGATGTTGGCGAAACGTCGTGAAGACACAAACAACCAACGGATTGAAACCCGGAACACCACTACTGTTCATTCTACCATCCGTGAAACACTACATCATAACATATATATATATATATATATATATATATACTTATATATATCGTTTAAAGATATAAGATTTGTTAGTTGAGAATATTTTATTTACAATCTATATTTTAACAGAATTTGTCTAATAAATTTAATATATTTTTGTACACCTAACTTTTTTTTATTACTTTTTCTTGTTTAATGTCTTTAACGATAGCTTTGTTTGCGGGCCCATCCGCGCAATTACAAAACAATTTTAACTTGATTAAGTTTGACCAACAAATTTATAAATATATTGCAAGGAATATATATCACTGCTGAAAACATTGCATTGTTGTCATAATCTACCAATATTCTACGTCTAATTTTTCAATGTCTGACGGTTATTAATAAATTTTGTGGTACTTGTGGAATTAACCACTTTGACGCGAATATTATAACTCAGTTCGAAAACTTAGTTTATAAAAAAAAATTTAATAATTTTACAAAATTGGACTAGTTTAAACAATAAAATCAGACTATAACTATAACTCTAAAAAACGATAAACTGTAAAAGAAATGTATTACCACGCCTTTGTTGACTCTAGGATTAAATTCCAGGAAAATAGTCTTGGTCAGCATCTGGATCTGGATCTGGAAATTTGCCAGCACTGAGGCCACATATGACCCATTGTGCATCCTCCCGTATGTAGGGATATCCTCACCTCAGGCTGTCACCAGGCCTAGTGATTTAAAATAGATGATGAGGCTCCCGAGGGGGATCTCCCTGACATCGGCTGGTGTAAGCCAGTACTCGCCCAACACGGATCTTCTGATTTCAGAAAAAGCAGAACAGTCATACATTATGTGTTCTACTGTTTCCTCTTCTTGTTCGCAGCCTCTGCATAGCGGCGATTCTGTTAATTTCATCCTAAAGAGATGTTGTCGCAATTGGCAGTGACCTGTCAAGATTCCCACAGCTGTTCGGAGATTTTGTCTGGTCAATGCCTTAAATTTTTTTGCTGTTTCCTCGCCAGGATGAGGTAATAACTCTGGCCAATCTACAGTTCGTAGTTTCATCCCAGCACTGTATAAATTTTTGGTGAAAGTGCTGTTTGATAAGGTCCACGACTGCGGACAATGTTAACTTGGTAGATGGGCGAGGACTAACATATTTGTAGCCCGCAGCCCTCCTTGCTAAATTGTTCGCAATGCGGTTGCCTTTAGAGTTCCCATGTCCTTTGATCCAGCTGAGAGTGACCACGTTATTCTGGCTGGCCTCGGTTAGAGATTGGTGACATTCTAGTACTGAACTTGAAGTGAAACGTGGTCTATTCAAGGTCAGTAGTGCTTGTCGGCAGTCTGTGTATATATTTATATTCCTGCCTGTGATGTTCCTATTGATTAATTCTTTTGCAGCTATGGTTATTCCTGTGAGTTCTGAATGAACCACACTTGACAAGCCATCCATAGCCCATTTTATTTTTAGGTTTAAGGATCTAGAGTAAATTTTGGTCAGCATGTTGCATTATATAATTCGCGTAAGTCAGTAATTTTGGAAAACTATCTTCATCAGACATGTTTCGGAAAGTTTTGTTGAAAAAAACACAAAACCAAAAAAAGTCGTAGAAGACCTCAGTCTAATGAAACCATACCCGATGTTTGGAGAGAACTTTTTTTCCGAAGGGAACTCTACCTATTTCATTTGTATCAAAATTCCTTAAAAAGCTAACTAACCTTTAAAGATTTTTACCTTTTGTATTTGTCAACTTTGACTTTTTATTACAGGCAATAAAAGCAAAACCAATAGCGAATTCTCATAGAAGCGACTAACCAAATACCAATAAAATATTATTAGTAACACATTCAGAATAACATGAAACAAAAATTTACAAAAACCTGACTTTTTTGTTGTTCTTTGAAAAGGTTGGCAACTCTGAATTCACGATCATGTTTAATAAAAATTAGACTAAGATCGAAAGTTGGACAAAAAGATTGATAAAACAAAAAACGGCCTATTAACTAGTTACTTGGAATAAATTCATAAACTTTTTTACAATAATATTGTTGATGAAATGCCGTTATAATAAATTCTCCGTAAACTATGTAAGTATGCTTAATCCCGAATACAAGAACATCGCAAAAGACAATTTCAGACTAAGAGGCCTCCAATCTTGGTAGCTCTTCTATTATTAATACTTTACAAGAAAAAAGAAAAGAACAATGTGATTGACATAAAGGGAAGTGGCTAAAAGTCACTTACGATATTATAGAGTATTATTACCAGTTCTGTTGTATGGTTGTTATTTTAATTAGTAAGCCGCGAGAATTTAACTCAACGAAATAAAATTTATAGCTACTAAAGTAGGTAGGTACAACAAATAAATTGAAACTGAACTAAACAGAACTTCTTTGACATTTCGGAAACTCCTAATTGCACGTATTTGATCGACTTGTACAAGTGTTATAGCACGAATTATTCTAAAAGTAAGTTATACACTTGTTTTGACTGCTCCGCGAACGCTGGATGTTTCATCAGAAACCAGTAGATCTAAAGCTGGGTACTCACATGCGAACTGTAACTCTAACTGCACGGTTGCAGTAACCGTATGTTTATATTGTTTATGTGTACGTAGACTAACGCACGTGCCTCGATCTGTCTATGAACCACCTAAAAATTTCTTTGTGTTCGCGTAAAAACCGACAACTTTTTGGATCGCCTCGAGCCGTTGACGATTCCTTAAGCTGGGTACTCACATGCGAACTGTAACTGTAACTGCACGGTTGCAGTAACCGTATGTTTATGTGTACGTAGACTAACGCATGTGCCTCGATCCGTCTATGAACCAACTAAAAATTTCTTTGTGTTCGCGTCAAAACGGACAACTGGTGGGTCGCCTCGAGCCGTTCGACGATTCTTTACATACCTGATGTGCTACGCGTCTTCATTTACAATTTTTCATTGCTGTAACCGCACAGTTACAGTTACAGTTCGCATGTGACATGTGAGTACCCAGCTTTACATACCTGATGTGCTACGCGTCTTCATTTACAGTTTTTGGTTACTGTAACCGCACAGTTACAGTTCGCATGTGAGTACCCAGCTTAGGCTCCGCCCGCGAACCTCAAGAACACAAAGCGCGAACGTACTTGTTATTAACAGGTTGAGAATCGGTTTTTGCAAACAAAGCTTATTTTATTATTTATAGAATTGATATATTAATAATATTTTCTTATTTATTTTTTTTGTTTTAGGTAAGTACCTACTTCATACATCAGTTTTCAAATATGTGAGTATTGGATATATAAAAGTAGCACACTGTTATTTTCCTTTTATTAGCTTTTGAACAGTTATATAAAGAATAATGTTTAAATGGTTGTCAAAAACAGATATTCGATAACGATATAAAATGTAATAAAAATGTATCCACATATCCGCCTTTATATTCAAAATAAATAACACGAATATTCGATGCAACATTATCGAAAACGTGTTATAACTCTTGAAGATATCATTTTGCCGATAGTGGTCGTTCAAATAACCACAGCGTTGCGAGTTCGACATGTCCCCGACCGGTTTTAAATGTCTGTTCTGATCGAAACCACAGTTTTAACTTAAAGCTAGGGAAACGACAGATAGTCTAGTTATATATACAATATATGCATTTCAACTCTGAAAATAATAATGTACACAAAACTTTACAAATCTATTTTAATAACAGTTACACTTAATTTGTATCATAGTAAGGTCCATATACTCCAGGGAAATATGTAAGTAAAAAAAAAAGAGTGTGCGTGTAACCTTTACGCACGATTGAAGTAAAACTTTTTGACGTACGTATTGGAAAATAAATATTTAATTACAATTCAATTATATTTATGGTCTATATACTTTACAAAAAATGAGGTGTTATATTTATATTATTCATTAGAAATAGGAATTTGAAAGTTATCATTATTTTTTATATATGAAATAATAGGTTTATGATAACTAAAATGTGAAAAATAGATTTTACTCTCTAAATACCATTAATGTATTTGAAACCGTTTGAAAGTTTTGAAAATTTCATAAATAAATTTTAAAAATTTAAGCTCCTCCCATAGCTGAAATCACACCGTTACTTCCATCAGAATCTTCCGTTAGAATCTAACGTTAGAGTTACCCCTAGTCGCGCCTAAAGAAGTTTTGCTTCAATAATAGGTAAACAATATTCAAAATATACACACCTTACGTTTAGAATGTGTGATTTTGTAGCTGTATCTACCTTATTGTAATACAACACAACACAAGAGCCTTCGATAGTTAGATAACCATTTCATTTTGTAACATTTTATAGCATATTCCATAAAATTTAAAATCCTGAGTTGAGTTTGTTTTCTTCAGTTCTACGAAGGATCTGTTATTGCTGGTAAAAGATCAGCCATCCTGACTAGTGGTTTTATGGCCTTTATGGCTACCTAACCAAACCTAAAATAAGTATAAGCAAGTGTTAAAACATTTCGAATATTATTATTTTATGAACAAAAACGTGCAACATGCTTCTTTACTTAACGTAAAGCTTCCCTATAAACAATTATTTACTATCATAATATGTATGTATGTATATAAACTTACTTAATCAAATCATAATGAATGTCGCTGTCTCGTCTTTTTTTCATTTTCATTTTTCTTCAAATTTTTCTGGCGCTGACGTTCACAATTTCTTTTTCTTTTTAGCTCTTTAAGTCTATAAAACGAAAATAACTAGGTATAAATAATAGGTATAAACAATTAGGTATAAATAGTGTAATTACACACCAAAAATAAAATGTATGCATATAGAGTAGGTACTCACTCATTTTCATTTAATATTTTTTCATCACTTTCTTCATTAATAAATCCACTTTGTTTATTCATATTTAAAACAAACACTTTATACACAAATTTAAACTATTTAACACCAATGTATTTTGTTTACAGATTTAATTTTATTTAATATACTTAGTAGGCGGAATCGTGTTAGGGATTTTGTATCAGGTTTTGTTTCCGGTACGCGGTACATTAGAATGACACCACGTCCGTTAGAATTACTGAGTTACCCCTAGTCGCCGCTAAAGAAGTTTTACTTCAAAAACATGTTGGTGACTTTAAATAAGTCAACTTTTAAACTAATTGATGGATCAATCTGAGATTTTGAGGGCTTGTTCAGCTTTATAAGACCCTAATCTGGACTTAACAGAAATATTATAGATTAATTTTTAAAATAGTTATTGATAATTTGCAATTTTACTGTTTTTTGCAATTATCTTATCAACAAATTAGTTTATCGACTTTTATAAACCACCATCATGTTGCTTCTTTTTGCTCTAAAAGAAAATTACTTTTAGTTTTTTGAAAATTAATTATCCCCAGAATTATAATTAAAAAAGTGAAAAAAATGGCCTTCAGTGCCTTAATTTGTTCATAAAAAAATAATGGCACTGAAGTTGTGGTTGGAAACACGTAGGTTTTCATTGTTTAGGTATATAATAACTAAAAAACTTTCAAAATACCTAGATTATTTATCACCAGAATAACTTATGTCTCTGGACTAATAGAGTTTAAAATTGAAGCAGTTACATTTAAATTTCTGAGCATGCGTCATTGTGACTAGTATACATTAATTTTAAATACTTTAATAATTCAAATATTGGAGTATAAACTGGGACATAGTTAAATAGGTAGTGTGGTTTGTATCAAAAATTAAATTCGAATCTGTTATCATGATAACATGTTTCATATCTATCCCTAATAACAAGATTTTTTAATTTATTATGTTCTTTAAGAATTAAAGTATTCAAAAAAACTAATTATTTTTATTATTTTGAAATTTAGAAAGTGTGTAAAAAAAATTCGGAGAAATAGAAAAAATCCGGCAGAACTGGAACCTGCAATCTGGGGCCCGATTCTCGACATTATTTCAGATGGGAGAAAAAAAATTTCACATGTGTTTTTGTTTTTGGTATTCTCGACAATTTCACATGAATATTTTAACACAAAAAGTGTACGAAGATTTCCACATGGTTATGGTCATGTGAGAATCTAATTTCCAGTGGAATTATTAGAAAGGAGTATGCGCAGTATTGTATTTACTTGGTTTTAACCTAACCAAACATTTTAATAGTTCTATGTGTATTTTACATATTGTTGTAATTTTGTTTTCTTGATTATGGAAGAAGCTGCTTTACTTTTTTATTTAGAACTTTTAGAAGAGGTGGAATTATTAGAAAATAATCCACCTCGAGATTTTTGGACCAAGTGGAAGAAGAACGATCCATTTGAACGTTTAAGTCAGGCCCAATTTATAAAATTATTTAGGCTTTCAAAAGAAGTAGCTTTACAGTTACTGAATGAACTTGAGGTTATTTTACCAGCACCAACAAGGTTATCGGCAATACCTTTGCAAATGAAAGTAAGAAGTTAAAAAATATATTATATCAATGAGTAGGTACCTATACCTATTTAAAATATTTATTTGTAATATATTTTAAGCTTCTAACTTCATTAAAATTTTTCGCAACAAGAAGTTCTCAGACTGATGTTGGCTTAAATAAATATCTTCCTGTTAGCCAATCAAGAACAATTAAATACAATAATATACAAAAAATACGTGAGGAAAATAATAGCAACAAAATCTTAAAAAATAAAATTTAAACTAAGATAAATAATTCTACGAAACAATATCTTTTATAGGGTTATGTTTTCATTTACAGTCTGTTATTGTCAGTTGTCAGGAATGCCAACATTATAATTGAGATTATAATTTTCAAACTATGAAATGTGATTGGCTAATATCTATTTAATATTCGACTTACGTATCGAGACTATTCCCATGTGAAAATATTTTCACATATAACCAAGAATAGCGTTTAACAAAAGCATGTGAAAAGAACTAGTGGAAATATTTCACATTGGAAAATTTTCACATAAAGTCGAGAATCGAGCACCTGTTGTGATAACGCGTTCCCATTCAAACCACAGATATCTTCGTAATTATTTAGCGCTTTTATCATCTTGATTCAACTCATGTGACATTTACTTCTATTTTCTTCTTAAGCTCTTATGTATGACGTTAATGAGAGAGAAGACAATTGAAACATCAAACTCCATGTCACTTTTTTGTGCTCTGTTTATTATACTAAAAATACATGATTCCGGTTCTTGTTTGTATACATTGTAAATTATAAAGAATTAGATATTTAAAAGCAATACAATCTGTGATACATTAAAACTGTCTGTCTGCATAAAAATCTGGTTTAATGCAAAGATTTTATAATTTTCAATGCATTGAAAAAATTGTTTGACGCGGCCATATCGAAGCGGTTGGTTTGATGCAGAGCCAGTTCGACGCGAACACTATTGTTTAATGTTTAATTTCTTGAACTTTAACTACTGACCAACTAATCCAATAACATTTCAAATAGTCTAAAAAAACATATATATTTTTAGAGATTACATAGAAATGGGTAATGGATTCTATTGTTGTCGATATTTTTAATTGCACAGTATTTTACGTCTTTGACAAAATCACCTAAACGATAGGTAATTTTTAGGACAATAGGTATTCCAGTCCTTATTATGTTCTTTTGTGACTGGTCTATTGTTATTTGAATATTCCTCGGTGCTTTACAACCATGATTTTGATGGTCACGAATAGCTCGCTTAATGTATACAACCATATAAATTTATGAAACGTTATAGAATAATGACTATGGAGTTTGACAACATTGTTACAATTTTATTCAAATATTTTCAATGTCACATATCTGGATATAAATAATTCCATTCACTGTATCAAAAGTGATATCCACCTACTACCTTTATTATAAAAACTAACTGTGAAACCCCCAGTTATAGACCAGAGTTAAAAGAAAAAATCCACACAAATTTGCAAAATATTTTTAAGTCAAGACGAAAATCGTAATAAGTCGATACTAACCTGTATAGTAAAAGTAGAAAGGCCTCTATAATTATATATTTATGTGTGTGGTGGTTTTGTAGATTTGTGCTCATTTTTTACCTAAATTATAAAAAATATGAACACTGACATTATAGAATACTAGCTTTTACCCGCGGCTTTGCTCGCGTGAAATTGAGATATTCACAAATGATTTAATGACTATCTATTTTACATATAAAATTTTAATTTTAATCATTCTGTAGGTATAAGTATCCTTAGTAAAATAAGTCTGGCATATATAGCTACTTTTTTTTTAATTTAATGGGTGTCAGTCAATCACGCTGCAACCTGTGAACAGATTTTGATAATAATAAATCATACAACACCGATTATGACTATATTATAATATTGATCTAATCATCTGTGGGATATAGTAATTTGTGAGTCATTTGTTTTAATAACATCATAGCGCCTTCTAGTTTCGATTATCAAAACTAAATTATAGCACGTATGTATGCATGTTGTGTATTATTTCAGTGGTATTTTTAAATGTATCAATGAGATACTTTCATACAAAATCTGAAACCCCTCTATTGTCCTGGTAAAAGTGGGGGGAAAGAAATTTTTATACACCAGATGTTAAGTTGAAAGAAAACAAATACATCTGTGAAAACCGCATTCGAAGCGAATAAGTAGTTTTCATATGATGCGCGCACAAACATATAGACAGACAGACAATAAAAAATCTAACCACATTTTTGGGTTCTATATCCGACCCCTGTTCAATCCTTGAAAGAGGTTAATTTCTAAAAATACAATATAAGTACACCTTCACATCCTCTTAAGAGCACACATTTTAATTTTCTAGTCCCTTACTTCAAAAAACAGAGGACTTTGATACAAATTTCCAACCCCTGTTTTACCTCCTTAGGGGTAGATTTTCGTAAAAACCTTTCTTAGCGGACGTCTAGATTCTATTAGGAACCTACCTACCAAATTTCAAGTTTGTAGGTCTTATAGTTTCTGAGATATGGTCATGGATATGGCTTTTATGGGAATCAATACGTCAAAATGTCCTTCGTTGAAATGTCCGTCAAAACGCATTCTTTTTATCCCTTGTATCGACTCTCCAAATCTGGCAATAAGTCTGCTACTTTGAAACAGTTGGAATTCAAATGGAAATATTTCTCCAGCTGCTTTCAGTTCGCAAGTTGTGCCATAAGTATACAACCTACCCACATCGGCTACTATACATAAAGGCGTTATGTATAGTAAGGGGTCCCGGATCGGTCCATAGTAAAACACCTAAATCTTTGCCAATCGTTGGACACGTGGCTTACTATATTAGTTCTAACTTGAGCAGCCATTGAAATATTTCCATAAAGCAAATAAGACAGAGATGAAAATAAACACGCTCCATCGCCAGGTATCTCTTTTACTCTACATCGGATTGCTTATCCTTGAACTGTGACTGTTACAATTTCTCCATCCATTTTTCAAACAAATGTAATTCTACTTAACGAAAAAAGTAATCGATATGACACTTTGATTTAAATGTCAGTATAATCAATAAAAAATAAACAAATCTAAGCTAGCACCTAATTATCATGAAATTGTGAAATAAACCTAATTTTAATCAACGAAGAAAAAAACAAATATTACTAACTAATTTGGAACGAAACTTGTACACCTCCACAACCTCTAAAGAATACATTTTAATTTTTAAGTCCCTTATTTCAAAAACATAGGACTTTCATACAAACTTCCAACCCCCGTTTTACCCCCTTTGGGGTAGAATTTCGTAAAATCCTTTCTTAGCGGACGTCTAGACCCTATAAGGAACCTACCTGCCTAATTTCAAGTTTGTATGTCTTATAGTTTCTGAGATACGGTGATGAGTGAACTTTCGCTTTTATATATATAGATTACACAGCATGGAAAGATGCAGATTGTATAAATTTACTGTTACATTATTCAAATTCAGTTTACTTATTTTGAAATTTGTATGGATTACAGTTTACACCCATTCACATATCGTTTCAACATATATTGAATCTGAATAGGAATGAATATATTACCGTCTTTCCGGCAAATATCTAACAAAGCTTTGAATCCAAACATTTGCTGTCCGTATCAGCACCAACTTGAGCTAAAACAGACAAATAAAATCCAAGTGGTATTCTTCTGACACTGTTTTATCTATATTTGTTATGAAAGTTTGCACGAAACGCCAATCAAGATACGCTATACGGCTTTGCGGTTGTGCTGCTCTTATTTATGTGCGGTGGATTGCGATAACCTGATTGACGTTTGTGTGTTAACTTTTGCCGAATTTAATAGTTTTTCCTCTATATTATCTAAGATAGTATCAATTGTATAGATTTATTTACATTAAATTATGAAAAGCATAATTAGAGGAAAAGATAATACTTATAAAATAGTCACTATAAAATGTTTTTTATTTATTTGTGTATTGTCACATACGATAATAGGGTAGTTTAATTGTTTGATATTTTATTGTATTATTTTCAATTGTAATTATCCAGGCCAAAGTCAGTACGTTAGATTTCAAGGCGACCTTATATAGTTTAATTCTTATTCTCACGTAGCGTAAGAATTGGCTATAAAAGAGCGTCGTTGAGGTCGTACTCGAGGAGTTCGGAGTCTGAGGTTGTCTGTAAGGGTTCCTAAAACAGACCCTTGGGTCTGGGACGTTGTCACTCTTGACATGTTTTTCGTGAGTAAGTGTGACATGCCACCATGTAGATTATTTGGTAAGATTAGTTAAGATTTGTATTTACTTATTCGTTATTCATATTTTAATTATTTATTGTTATTGTTTGTTTCGTTGTTAATATATTTGTTGTTTGTTTCCTGTTGTTTATCTCATCTTCCCCTTGGTTAGTTTCTTGCCTTCAGCAGTATACCTGGCCAGGGGATTGATAACCACGACCTGGGTGGGAAGTGCCTTTAGTAAGCTACCCCTCATCCCAAAACACTAAGGCACATTCTCCTAAACCCCCCAGGCGTGACAGTATTTCGACAGTAAAGTGACAATATCTCCTAAGTGACATATAATATTGATTTGTATGAATTTCTAATTAATGATAGTTTATTGATAAACCTTTGACATGTTGGTTGGATAGACACCCGGTAGATAGCACTGTTTTGATTTTTAGATTATTCAACATCTACGTTGTCGGAAAACCCAGTAGATGGTATTGAATTTCGGTAGTTAAATAAATAGGTTAAATAAAATAAATTGGAAAATAGTAAATAATAGCAGAAAAAATTGAGGAAAAAAGAAAGCCAAAAAATACCCCTCTAAATCAAGTAATATAACGCCACCGTAAGGTGGCGCAGTTTATATCTAATATATTTATTCAATAAATCACATAAAACAATGAAAAAATAGTATAAACCAGGTAACTAACGAGAAAATATAATGAAAACGATAAAATCATAAAAAATCATTAAAAACAATAAAACAAACGAAGTCCGCCGGGTTAGCCAGTTTAATTATATTTTCTTAAAAGTTTTTTTAACAGTCACCTAATAAGGCTTCTTGTATATCTTTCATTGGTTCATATTTTAGAATTTTGGTATCATCAACATATTTCTTTATAGCTAGAGGATGAGTGCCATATACTTACGGTGTCAAAAATTGACTGGATATGTATCTGACTGTTGTAGGTATCCTGCTTCATAATCTGCAGCGGGCGTCTCCATTAAATAGCTGCGTAGTATGCAGATGTCCCTTTACCGGTGCATGGCCCGTGATGAATCCTGTAATGACTCTTAGCTTAGTCCTAATTGTTCCATACAACGTTTTAGCTCTTCTAACACACAACTGTTTTACGTTTTTTATAACTTTTAAAGTTATATATTTTTAGAGCAATTAGTTACCATTAACTGTAAATTCGCATAAATATAATGAACCCTTTTCTTATTATGTAATGCCTATACTTCTTATTCGTACTTTTTTGTTTATAACTTTTTTTTGTTTGTAAACAGAGATCTGTTTCTTAATTTGTTCTATCTAATTAATAGACAAGTCAATGTTTTATTTGTTTAAAATCCGCTATATCTTACTTTTCTATTAACTTTAGCATTTACTAACAAGTTGACTCTCTGATTTAAGTATGGATTCTTTTATGTTTTTGTAACCTGTATCCTTTCTTATGATGCCAATTACAATACAAAAATTCGTTTCTTTGATATATTGTTAAAAATGATTCTGAAATAGTTACTATTATTTTCTTGACACGAAGTCGTTTACGACTCGGGATAACTAGATACCCGTTGTTTCGTTTTCGACAAATTGTACAAATTGGCATAATTTGTTTTTGTTGACAATCTTAGACATCTTTTCCGTTTTACAAAATATCTGAAGAAATTTATTTCTGCGCATCATCAACTTGAACGTGTGATTTCAAATGGTTGCTTGTTAGAAAACCTATTAAGTTAATTTTTGTTAACATTGAAAACTGATTATATTTGAGTATATGTTTAGTCCAAATAGTTTTGTAAAAGGTAAATAAAATATTCTAGGCTTAATATTAGTTTTTCATGAAATGATATAGAGAGAATACACGAAAACCATTGTGGTCCTGGACACGGACACAGATAAAGGCATGTCATGTGAGATCCAAGTTAAAAAATTCATGGTCTCTGCCGCCACCGACTGACAACGACGCTATACTGCATTAATAAAGTGGGTTTTAGGCGTATTAACTTCATGTACGTAGTTTTACGAACAGACCTTTATTGCTCAGACTTGTAGCCATAATAGAACGTATGCCAGAAGGCCTAAAAAACGTAATACTCTTTTTGTGTGCATTTTTGTTTAGCTCGTGGATAGTTTGTTTCGCATTTGCTACAAAATAAAGTTCCACACACAAGGGTTTTTACAACTACGTTTGTAAAGTTTCAAGAGATTAAAAATTACAAAGTACTGTAATCATATTGTAAATGAATGTCACGTTAGTTATGAATAGTCGAAGATAATATTTGGTATATCTATTGTGTGCACTAGTTTTTAAAACCAAAGAGGTCAAAATTTAACACTGATCCTTTTAGTAATAAACATTTAAACGGTAATCGCTCGTTACTTATTTTAATCTCATATTTTTGTCTCATAAAAGCTTAACACCGATTAAATAATTATTATTTGGACCATCTCCACATCGGAAAAAAATGAATAGCGAAAAATCCAAGTACTGGAATGATCTAGAAGGACTAAGACAATCGAAGACGCTCCTGGGAAACTATAACCAGAAGAGATCTTACAGCTGTCTTAACTTGAGTAAGAAAAACCTCCGAATTATAACAGGAATACTAACTGGTCACTGTCGATTAAGAGGACACATGAAGAAACTAGGATTAGTAAATGAAGCAAACTGCAGATTCTGTGATGTAGAGGATGAAACCTCAATACACATACTTTCAGAATGCATGGCATTAAGTACTTCTAGGGTCAAATACCTAGGGTCATACGAAATAGAAAGGGAAGAACTACCTAATTTAAAACCCAATGATATCCTAAACTTTCAAAGGAAGATAGGACTAGAAGAGCGGCTATAAGTCTGAGAAATCATCAGAAATATAGCAAGAAAAGGAGGACACAATAGATCTTATAGGTTGCAGGTGTATCTGTTACCCCTAACACCATACATACTGTAACGTTTATTTATTTTTACAGTTTATTATTTAATTTATTTATACAACTAATACACTTAATTTATGTTATAACACAATTTATTTACAATATACTAATTTATATGAACACTGAATACTAATTTATATAAACACTTATTTACTTAGATTCAACTCAAAACTCTAAACTATATTACCAAAATAAAGTCTATTTATATGCGCTTCGAACAATGAAGAAACATCTCGATCTCTCGCGTAAGGGCAGAGATTTTTCCAGTCGTATGTGGAAGCTTCTATATGGTTCAATAGAACATTCCACGGCGTCGCCCGCCGGTCGGACTCGCCCATTTGGCCAACCAGGACAGAGCCGGAGTCGCATTACATTGCCCCCTCCTTAAGAGATAGTTCCTCCTGGAACTAGAGCTGGATGGGAATGATTGTATCTGCAGTCGGATCCTCTTCTACAATTTCCATTTGTATAAAAAAAACAGGGGACGGTCTTCGTTGTAAACTGGACACTGGGCGAATGGCTGCAAACCAATACTTGGACTTCGGTATCTTGAAAGATTACTTCCACCATGTTTCGAATGACCCTCCAGTCTAACTCCTTACACTCGATCTTTGGCATTGCTATATTCTGTATATTGGACTCCAGTACGTGTTCCCTCAGGCTAAGTAAAGATTCCCATACATCTTGATAAGTGGGTCGGTCGTGATAGGTGTTCTTTGTCACTAGATAGAAGAGGTAACGTGATCCATCTTGGAGTCTCAAAGCTTTTCCGGGGGCTGGCAATTGGCTTTGCAGTTCTGATAGTCGACCAAACTTTTTTCGGAAAACGGACGCTAATCCTCGGGCGTCGCTGATACTGGCAGGAATATTATGGACCAACGAGCAGTCATCTAGAAGCGTGAACAGGTCTTGATGTTTCTCAATGGTTACGCCATATCTTGCTTTCCCGGTACCCCCATAAGCACCCATAAACTCATCGAAGGCAAAATCAGGAGTCTCTTGGAGTCGATTTACATCTTCTTCTTGGTTATGATCTCCTTCAAACGGTGCCAGCCGGTTTCCATGTACCACTTTCGGTTTTCCATTTGGAATCTTACTTATTCGGTATATGACATCATTGATTCTTTTCTTAACGATGTATGGACCTTCCCAAGACGTTTGTAACTTCGGCGAGTAACCCTTCTGTCTTCTTGGGTTATGAAGCCAGACTTTGTCTCCTTCTTCGAAACATCCTTCCGTGGCTTGAGTATCATACCGTTTCTTCATTCTATCACTGGCAATTTGAAGATGTGAGCGAACCAGTTCATGCATATCGTCCATTTTCCTTCGTAACTGGATCACATAATCTTCTCCAGCCATATCTTCTCCAGGTCGGCATCCAAACTCAAGGTCGCATGGTAGCCTCATCTCTCGTCCGAACAAGACCTTTGCTGGTGTTTGGCCTGTTGTTTCATTGACTGCGGATCGGTAAGCCATCGCGAAGAGCGAAAGGTATTGATCCCAGTCCCGCTGGTCGTTGGACACTACTTTTGACAGATACTTTCCAATGGTCTTATTCATTCTTTCTACCATTCCATCTGATTGTGGATGTAATGCTGTAGTTCTTGTTTTCTTCATTCCTAGAGTATCGCAAATTCCTTGGAAAAGCTGGCTTTCGAAATTTCTACCTTGGTCACTATGAATCTCCAAGGGTACTCCAAATCGACTGATAAATTCTCTTATTAGGACATCTGCAACAGTTGTGGCCTCTTGATTTGGAATGGCGTAGACTTCTACCCACTTCGTGAAATAATCCATAACCACCAACATGTACTTATTTCCATTCTCAGTCGTCGGAAATGGTCCAGCAATGTCTAAAGCAATCCTCTCGAATGGGCTACCGACGTTGTATTGTTTCATGGGAGCTTTCCTTTTTCGCTGCGGTCCATTGCTCGCAGCACAGATGGTACACTTCTTACACCAGCTCTTCACATCATCGGAACTATTCATCCAATAAAACCTTTCCCGTACTCGTTGAAGGGTTTTCTTAACACCGAGATGACCTCCTGATGGACTGTCATGCAACTGTCGGAGTACTTCAGCCACTCTAGTCTTTGGAATAACTAACTGCTTTCTGATTTCTGAACCATCGTCATTCTCGAGTACTCGTTTCAATAAGTCTTCTTCCAGGATGAAAGAGTTCCACTGAGCCCAATAGGATTTAAGTACTGGACAGAATTTTGACACTTCTTGCCAAGTAGGTCGTCGATCTTCTCTCTTCCATTGGCGCATTTTCTTTAAAACAGGATCATTTTCCTGTTCCTCTCTAATTTTAGTCGGTGCCCAGTAATCGTTAACTACAGTTGTTCGTAGTACCTATAGCAGTTTCTTTGGATTCTGTCTTGTTGCAATGGGAGCAATCTGCTGGGCACGGTCTTCTGGAAAGAGAATCGGCGTTTCTATGGCTTACTCCAGCTCGATTTGCATTGGCCACTGGACGTTTACATGATTTGATGAAGTGTCCCATTTCGCCACAATTGTAACACACGCGGGGCCTCTTCTTTTTGTTTTCAGCAAAGTTCTTCATCATGTTAACTAATTGGTCCAATTTATTTTCGTCTTCTTCGTCTTTTACAGACCTTACTTTACTGTATCCCCCACAAGCCTTCGAAGCCGCTTCATACTCAAGCGCAGCGGACAAGACATCGACTAAAGTTTTGTGACGGGCTAAACGAAGAGTCTTGTTCATTTCAGGATCACGGAGCCCATCAAGAAATGCTTCTACTGCTAAACATTCTATCATTCCTTCATCAGCTGCAGGATAGGCAAATCTGACCAACCTGGCAATATCTACTTCATATTCCTGAAGGGTCTCTTCTCGCTTCTGTTTTCGTATCTTCAACTGTGACCGGTGCAAATTCTCTAGATGTTCATGACCATATCGCATGTTTAATCTCTTCTTAAGTTGTTCAAAGTCATCCGTCTCTTCCACCGGTATAGTCTGAAGAACGTCGCAAGCATCTCCTCTAAGAGCGATCGTGAGATTTACAGCCTTTTCTTTTTCTGACCATCCGTTCGCTCGTGCAGCTGTTTCAAACTGTTTAAGGTAATTTTCCCATGACATTTTTCCATCAAAGGTTGGGGCTTTAATGCGGACCGAACTTTCACTGCTTTCCAGTTTTGGTTTTCGTTCCACTTTACAGCTTGTCTTTTCTTCATCATTTTTCTCTTTTGATTCTTCCACACTAATCCTTTCTCCCTTTCCCATTTCTTCCATTTTTCGTTCAATCTCTTTTATTTTCTCCTCGAACGAAGTCATCTCATTCTTTAGAGAAGACATATCTGATGACATGGATGAAATCTCAGAAGAGACTTTATTTTCCAAAGAAGAAATTTCAGAAGAAACTTTATTTTCCAAAGAAGAAATTTCAGAAGAAACTGTATTTTCCAAAGAAGAAATTTCAGAAGAAACTTTATTTTCCAAAGAAGAAACTTTAGTATCCAAAGATGAAATTTCAGAAGAAACTTTATTTTCCAAAGAAGAAATATCAGTAGAAATATCTGCTTTCATAGAAGCAATATCACTTTTTATAGAAGACATTAATGATGAAATATCATCAGCAAATAAAAACTCTTCCGGGTCTAATTCTTGATCAACTATCGCTTGTCTAAGTCGCTCCACCAACTCGGACTTCTTTCCTGTAGTGTCCAATTCACGGTCTTCAAGCTCCCGACGCAAGTCTGCCACTTTTAGATCACAAAGTTTTTTTGGACATTTTTCTACACTATTTATTTACACTATCCCACTTCTGACACCAATGTAACGTTTATTTATTTTTACAGTTTATTATTTAATTTATTTATACAACTAATACACTTAATTTATGTTATAACACAATTTATTTACAATATACTAATTTATATGAACACTGAATACTAATTTATATAAACACTTATTTACTTAGATTCAACTCAAAACTCTAAACTATATTACCAAAATAAAGTCTATTTATATGCGCTTCGAACAATGAAGAAACATCTCGATCTCTCGCGTAAGGGCAGAGATTTTTCCAGTCGTATGTGGAAGCTTCTATATGGTTCAATAGAACATTCCACGGCGTCGCCCGCCGGTCGGACTCGCCCATTTGGCCAACCAGGACAGAGCCGGAGTCGCATTACAATACATACATACATCTCCACATTCCATCATCTACTTCGCAGTAATAAACATAATTGGTCAAAATATGGTTTTGGAGAGATCTACAAAATATTACCTACGCTGTCAAAATTTTGGTAATCGCAAATAATATTTCCTTTTAAAAAAATTATCTATCGTGAATTCGTTTTGGTTTAGTCTCACTTTAGTAACGTACGTTGTTCGCGTTTAACATGTCACATTCTAATCTTAGTAAAGACAGCACGGTGGAATTAATTATTTATGTTAAAAATGTTATTTATTGTTTAAATTTGATAAAAATCAATTGAAATATTGAAATAGGGATGTTGACTAATTTCCGGATCTGCTTTTATTTTATAGATAAACCCTTAAAAACCGCGAAAAAAATATTTTAATAATAAAAATGGTTTTATTTTAAAGAAAAAAGTGATAAATTAGAATATATTTAAAATTTCCCGCTAAAACGCCCAAAACTGTCATGTGACTTTGATTACGTCACGAACCGATAAACAATGCTCGCGATCTGTTAAACTCTAAGGAACTTGAAAGTTTTCTTGAGAAATAATTCTTTTTAGGCTTTAATACTTAATAATAAATACAAAGTGTGTGTGTATGTAGATGTACATGTAAAAAATGAAGATCTTAATATTCAAACAGCCCACAGTATTTCTAACCACAATGAAGTTATAAATATACTCACCTGTTTTTAACTTTTAACAAACGACATAAGTATTGGTATTGATTTATTAAAACAATTAAAATCAACTGTAAATTTAGAGAAAAAACTCCTTATACAGAAATACTAATAATATACGAATTAGAAGAATTAACACAACTAAAAAAGAAACTTAAAAGTAAAAAATTATTCTATTAATATTCCCGCTAGGTCATCCCAAATTGTAAAATTACCCGTTGACATAAAAAGCGGAACAGGACTTGTAAATTATATTAATTTTGTCAATCAAATAGAATTACCCTGTGCAGTTGTAAACGTAAATAAATTGTTTGCAACCACCATTACTAATTCAAGAGAAGAACCAATAAAAATTAATATTAATAAACCTTTTAAAATTGAAAAATTAGATATCGCAGATATAAATTTTAGGTATTGAAAAAATGGAAACCAATTCTGAATTAAACGAATACACCGATAATATTTTAAAATCTAATCTAAAAAATATACGAGTTGAACATTGTAATTACGAAGAAAAACAGGCTATAAAAAATTTATGTTAAGTTCCGCTGCACAAAAATCTTTGTAGCAAAGAAATTCGCCACCATCAAACAATCGATTCTCGGCAAGTTAGAACTGTTTCCTTTGATGAATCCAGTCTCTATAATGTAAACACAATTCGGTTTATAATAACAAGTGAGTTACAAATACTAGTAGCGAGTAATTAGCGAGAGAAATCAAAGAAATAACTCGTTCACACAGTGACACCAAGCGACGCTAAGTTGTTTATCGGTTCATGACGTCATGCGCTGTGATTGGCGTTTACAGTCACGTGATAATGTGTATTAAATAAAGTTTTTTGAATTAATTTTAATTAATAAAATATTATTAATTACGTTTAATAAATATGATTTTAGGTATTTAAATATTACCATTAATCATATAAATTCAACTTTACATGGATTTAAAACTACTGTCAACATGCCTATTGTATCTATATAAAATTCTACAAAAAGGTGCAAACCATTATAAAATGAACGAGAAAAGAAAACTAAAAATAAAATGAATATATCCTCATATAAAAGAAAAGAGATAGTATTTCCGCACATAAAAATGATTAAGAATCGCGTTATAAAAAAACTGACTCATCATTCCTAGATAAATATCTGAAATTCATCTTTAGTTAAGAAAGCTACCCTTAAAGTAAAGTGTTGTCCATTTCTGATTATAATTTCAACGAAAAGGCTTTGTAAATTTTAATCATTTTCTGTGTATATAAATACTAACATAGAGTGAGTTGTCCGAGACTATTAAAAAAAAAAAGGATATTTACAGATAACAGTGTTAAACTTTAACAGAGTTTCCCTTAAGAGCGAGACACATTGTCTAGTGATTATTCAGCATTTAAATACCGTAATAAGCTGTTCTAATTGCAAATCATCATTTGAAGTACATTTTTTCCTGAAGCAATTTTTCCAAAATTAGAAAGAAGTAATAATCGCTGTAAGAAAGATCAGGTAACTACCGAGCATATTCCTTGCCCAGTTAGTGAATTATTTTAATTTTATTTCCTTATTTTTAATGAATTGTTGTGAAAAACAAAATTGTTTCTTTGCAAAATGCGATCTTTTTTCGTAATTTAATTATTTAAACGATCCAGTAATGCGACTTAAGAGTCTTCTGTGTTTGTGTGTCTATTCTTTAGATAGCCAACAGTATTCCATGAGTATCCATGGGCAACTGATAAATGCTTGCCGATACCTTTCCAGCTAATTTTTCTGTTCTGAGGCATTTTCAGTTCCAACCATTCGCATATACGTAGTCTGTTCGAAGGTGACATATAATAGTAAAGCCACATTTCATCGACGCTACCCAATTGATATAAATACTACAATATATTAGACGGCATTGTGCTAAACCGTTTTTTGAACCTTTGAACCTTTGCGGTTTTTGTTGAAACGGTGGAAATGGTCCGATTAAAAGTATGGAAGTAGATTTATCACTTAAAACTTAACCTAAACTTATTACGAAGACATGAAATTTCAGATAAATTTATCAAAAGACCTAATTAGTAGTTTTGAACCTAAATCAATTAGTAAAAGTAAAGTTACTTATTCCAAAAATTAAAATATGGAACGCAGGTATTTTTATAACATCTTGTTATGGTCTGAACTAGTTGGTCTTTGTGTAGTATGCAAATATGATTAAGACTAGCTAGATAAAAAAATGACGGTATGAATCTATGGAACTTTTATCAAGTGATGAATATAAAATAATTGAAAAAAAGGGGTATAAAAGAGGATACCTGGGAGACGTTTGTTGTTTATTGATTTTTGTTCAGTCATGATAATTTTTTTTGAGATTGGTTGGTTTTCAAAATATTGAAACGATATAATTGAATAAAATATATTAGATAAACATTTGTATATTGAAGAATCACAAATAGAGAGTAAGGAAATTGGAGATTGAAAAACCATAGATTTATACTGAAATTTGGTTATCAAGAAGAAAATTAATTTTAAGATAAGTATTTCTTTTATAATAGTGGTATCAGCTGGTATTATTGTTTATAATTAAAATAATTATTAAAGGGTTTATGACATAAACGAAAACTCAAAATCAATCCACATATATAATATATTTGTTCACAATTACAAAATGTTGGCAACCAGTTTCGGGATATGATTCCCATCATCAGGCCTTAATAGTTATAAATAAGTTCAGTTCAGTTCAGTTTTTTTTTTTTTTTTTTTTGAAGTATAGGAAGACTCTTAACTAAGATTCCGATGTTATCCATATTTTTGAAGAATATATATTTATAACTATTAAGGCCTGATGATGGATTGATGTGGATTGATTTTGAGTTTTCGTTTATGTCATAAACCACCACATTTGAGGATGGATAATCTTTTCGATTTATTAAAGGGTTTGTTTTTTGGAAAAAAGGGCAAAATTATAATAAATTAAGATTGATTGTACTTCATTGAACGTTTTTTTTTGTTTTTTTGTTGTATTGTATTGTACTATTGTATTAAATGTTATATAAAATGTTGTATTAAATGTTGTATAAAATAGAAAATGAATTTTTAGTAAATGCTAATCTATGAACCCGCCCTGAAGAGTCCACCAATATATAGATTGTTATAGCATATCATAACAATATGTATACTTCCCCAATGAAACAAAGTGCACAAACTTTATATATTATATACAGTTGGGTCCGTGGTTCTTTACCCGTGCGTCACTATTACCTGGCGAGATAAAACACATACTTTTAATCTAGCGTCATTGTCTTTCACGCATGAAACTAAAGACAAAACAGCTACCGCATGTTATTAAGTTGCAATTTCCGACTTACTTCGTATGCTTTAAATGATGACGCACGGGTAAAGAACCACGGACTCAACTGTATGTCAGAATAAATTAAATTTTTATTTGGGTTTTCTACTGGCATCGGTTATATATCTGATGTACTATATGCCGGTACAATTTTAATCCTTCTATAAACCACCATTCCTCGTTGAGGCACGCAAACTTTCCCAGTTTCTCGAAAACTTCTTCCAACGGTTTATTTTTATCACTTGTAATGAATTTTAGAGTCTCGCTAAATTAATTCTTACTAATTTATAAAGTACCATTTTAAAGTTACAAGGAATTTAATCCTCGCTTAAGCGTTCGGGTCTAAACTTTGGCTTTCCATCTCTTTTGAGCTAATTTCTACATAGGACCCTTGTATTGAATATTTTCAGAAGCACAATGCTCTGATAATCAAAGAATTTCTTAGAGAATAAAGAATATTGAAAGGATTTGCGATAAAGATATACGATCGTTAACAAAAATGTTCTATATTAACCCATTTTTAGATAGTTGAACTTGAGATTTAAAAATAGGAGTTTAACTATCCTCTAAAAATAAGTTAAATTAATAATAAAGTTTGCAGTTAAACTACAACATTAAAGAAAGTGACATATTTTTCATATTTATAAGTTTATCTCTTTTTCTATTCCTTGCATTACATTTATACGGACAACTTTGGAGTACTTTTTTGTTAAATATTAAAAGAAAAAGACCAAAAACGAATTTAACAATAATTTGGGACCTCCTTTATTTGAATAATTTAGTAAGTACTTGTAGTATCAATAAAATTTGTTAAAATAAACATTTTATAAAAAAAAGGGTGTGGCAGTCAGTGGGACTTCTATGCACGCGCCCGGATTAATAAATTTTTATGCGAATGATTTTGCAAAATTATTATATGATATTCGTGTTCAGCGACCTCAAAAACCTCCTAGTACCGAGTACATACTCATTTTGTATCAAATTTGCATAACATTTCCTGGAGACGAGGTCTGTCTTAAGTACACCATCGACATTATCATATTCGTATTCAGCGACCCAAAAAACAGCCAAGTTCCAAGTGTAATTTTGTACAGAATTTACATAAAACACCAGGAGAAGAGGTAAATACTCTAGGCACCAAGTGGCGCGGAGACTTTTGACATCACGATATTCGTGTTCAGCGACCACAAAAACCCGGAGTACATAAATTGAACCCATTTGGAATACTTACCGAGTTGTAATTTTTCTATCTATTATCTGTTCAGAATGCACTTTTCGAATATTCTTAAAAACTCTGTTTATGTAGCCAACAACCTCAACAGCATAGTGCAGGATGTAAGGCAACCATGTGACGGTAGTATGGACTACAATACAATACTCATTACTGAATATTATTATTAATATTATAAATATAAATTACTAAACTTTATATGTTTACTTACGTGACAGAATTATAAAATAATCTGTCAAAGACAATGTAATACGTCACTATGCTATTCCAAAACATTAGCTTAGAATGTTTTTTGTATATCTATCTCTTTTCAATGTACTGAATGTTTAAACGGTATTTAAAGGACTTATAGTTATGACTAAACATGTGGTAAATATTTCATCTTTGTTTTTACCAAATCAATATACCTTATATGTGTTTCTGTCTCTCTCTTACTCACACCATTACATATGTAATGATTTTTCCCATTTAACCCCACACAAATCGAGTGCATGAATAGAAGTATAACTTCAAAAACGACAATAAAGTTAATTAAAATATAGAGAATATTGTTTAGAATATATAGATATGGTAAGAGTGACTGTTCTCTTGTATCAAAACCAATTTACTTTGCACTTTCCTTATTGATAATCCAATGTAAAGCAAACTGAAGTAAGTTGGGCTTATGCAAGTCGTAGGATAATGAACTTACTATATTTGTTACATACTAGGAGAGATGCGAGAGACGGAGACAGAGCAGATAATACTTTGTGTGTGTTGTAGAGATTATTAACTAGCTGAGGCTCTACCACCAACGTTCTAATTTCTATGGCAAGTTATCGGAAGTTACATGACGAGGATAATGTTGGTTATTATGTGTGTAGTCATATTTAACTTAGCGGATTTAGACTTTACATAAAAGTTTGATATTAAACTAGGAAAATTCATCGGCTGATTGAAAATGGTTACATTTGGATAAAGCTAGAGCAACTTTCTTTATTAAATTTTGTAACGTATTAATATTACCAAGAAAAGTTTTAAACTATCTTGGATATTTAATTTTAAACTGTACTTTAAGAAAAAATTGTAGTGAATAATTAAGAATTTAAACTAATTCACACATTATATGGTACGTGGGACCAAAATCGTTATATTTTACGTCATAAATCAGTTGCTTATCAAACAAACATACGAAGTGTACTAGAAAAGATACATTGTTTTGGACCTTGTCATGATGATGTATTTGTCTGCAATGTTTGGTCTGACGTGAATGACTTTTTTATAAGCTTTTCAAAATTTTATTTATTGTTTGTCCTAGAAGATCAGATTTTGATGTGAAACATCTATAGCCGCACGTGAATCAGATTTCTCGCGTGGCGACGGTGACGTATGATTCGTATGACGTAAAAAACCTAACGCATCGATAATATATAATAAAGAGATGTACTGATATCTTATATGAAATTGGTCTCATGTTTTGAGCGACGCCGACGGTGGCGCGCCAACAATAGGGGGAAGAAGCTCATCGATTCAAAAATTTGGCGGGACAGGGTATGAATTGTTTCATAAAAACCTAACTCGATTCCGCCTACTATCTATTCTATATATATAAAAATGTTTGTTTGTATAGGCAACATAATATACCTACATATTTTGCTGACCTGTAAAATTGACAGCTTGTTAATCAAAATAGATTGTTGGTGAATAGTCCCTGTAAAATTTGTGTATAAAGTGTTTGTTTTAAATATGAATAAACAAAGTGTTAATACAGAAAGTGATGAAAAAATATTGAATAAAAATGAGTGAGTACCTACCTAATCTATATACATTAGGGTGTCCGTTATTTCCCAAATTTGGTGTTGTTCTCCAAACACCCATCAAATTTTTAGATTATGACCTAACAAAAATTATCAGACCCAAACCAGCCCTTAATATTCACATTAACCCGTGCCTAAATCATAATACATTTCTCATTTAAATACCGTTTAAAAGTTATTCAACGATAAAGTTGTATTCATAGTTAAATTCATCATTTTCCTATTTTTTATTTACTATCGCTTTTTGTTTGTACTAAAATTATGAAGTAACTACAATTATATTAATATAGTAACGTACTTCTATATTAATTTGTGTTTTAATAATTTCCTTTTTTAAGATTATTGAATTTAAGGCAATTAAATAAAAAGCTAAACGAAATTACGTTTTAAATTTATTTTCGTTCTGTAATCTAACGACATCTGTGAGCAATCTGAGAAAACGTACAATAAATATTGTGATACCATTGTGATACTATTATTTATAAGCGATAATATACTTTATTTTGTATCCAAATTTTGTATTTGTTAATTTTATTACCTATATATATGTATTTAGTTTGATATAAATAAAAATTATGGTGAAAATTACAAAAAAAAATCGTGAATTTATCTCTGATGACAAATTTATTGCAAATTGCCTACAAGAAATAGATATTTAATTATTTTTAGCTACATTTGTTTCAGTAAAAAAAATTAACGACAAAAAGTGCAAAAATGCCATGTTATTTAAATTGGAAATGTCTTATGATTTAGGCACGGGTTAATGTCGATGTTTCACATCTGCCAGGCGTCCCGTGACGGCTCACATTTTTTTTGTAAATAATACCTCTTTTCCTAAAAAAAAAACTAGTGTGGCAGTCAGTGGGACTGCCGGCAGAAGTTATACTTCTATACTATATTTGTGGTAAGTGACTCCAAAAACCTCCTAGTACCGTGTGCACACTCTTTTTGTATCGAATTTGCATAAAATTCCTGGAGACGAGGTCCGTCTTAAGCTCCAGGTGTTTCGAAGACCATCGCTATTATTATAATCGTATTTAGCGACTCAAAGAAACCACCGAGTACCAAGTGTGCACTGATTTCGTACAGAATTTACATAGAATCCCAGGAGAAGAGGTAAATACCCTAGACACCAAGTGCCGCGCGTGGAGACTTTTGGAATCGTGATACTAGTGTTCAGCGAATCCAAAAACCCCGAGTATATAAATTGAACCCATTTTCAGCAATACTTACCGAGTTGTAAGTTTTCTCTCTATTGTCTGTTCGGAATGTACTTTTCGAATGCTGAAATGCAATTTTAATTTTTACATTATAAAATATAGCGACAAATTTCCTGATACTTTAACGAATCCAATGCAAAAAAACGCACTCCGATCCATCTTACGTTACAAAATTCGGAGGTTTTGGTGCTTTATTTCCTCCACTATTAGTAAGAACTCTGTTTATGTATCCAACAACCTTAAAAGCATGGAGCAAAATATACTGCATCCATGTGACGGTATTTTAGACTACAATACAATACTCATTACTGAATATTATTATTTATATAAAATGCTAAACTTTATATGTATACTTACGTGACAGAATTATAAAATAATCTGTCAAATAAATATGTGGTCCGTCACCATGATATTCATACATTAGTTCAGACTGTTTTTTGTATATCTATCCCTTTTCAATGTACTGAATGTTTAAACGGTATTCAAAGGACTTATATTTATGACTAATAACATGTGGTATATATTTTATCTTTGTTTTTACCAACCAATATACCTTATAAGTGTTTCTGTCTCTCTCTTACTCACACCATTACATATGTAATGATTTTTCTCATTTAACTCTACACAATCTTTTTTTACAGGGTGTACGAATAGAAGTATAACTTCAAAAAAAACGAATTACCATTGATTTAAGCCTCAAACTTTCTTTGTTCGATAAAGACTCGCAGTGTGCCACTTCCCACATTGCTTCTTGGCATCAGGGTCTTATTATTCAGAAATCAAACAAAAAATCTTGCTCACTGGCAATTCTGTCAAAAAGACATTTGTTTTTATTTATTGTCTTATTCTTCTCAATTGTGACGTGTTTCGGTACCATTTTGGTACAAACCTTTTGCATGTTCAAATTTTCAGTCTAAATTTGATGTACCTATTGTAAATGTGTTTAAATTTAATCACGGTATGATATAACACGATTGATCATAGGTTCGATGTTTCCGTCAGTTTTAGTAGTTTCAGATCTCTCTAAACGATGTTCATCTTCAATGTGATCCATGTCTTCCGAAAATTATTTGTGCCAGAGGAAACCGTGATCCCAGAATAAAAAACGTTTCCCATAGCCACATTTAAACCTTTCAAACGTAACACTTTACAGAAAATTTAATAGAACTGCATTACTTCAAATTCTGGTGTTCCATTTTTTAAAAAGTTTTTATATTTTTGCCGTGTTCTTTGTATCTTTGTCCTTCTCTTTGTCATTCCGTGGAATTTTGTAATCGAATTTAAACCTATTTCCCGACTACCTAGAGCTCTGAAATTTTCAGGGTAGCTAAGAACTGGATGACAATGCATGTTTCAAGTGTGTTTAGGCATATACATAGATTTCGAAATTTATACTGAATTGTTATTAAATATGATTTAAGTTGGGTATAGATATTATCATTTTGAAAATTTTTAAATAACTTTTTCTTAGCTCATATGGATAGCGTCCAATTGTGACAGTTCTGTTATGTTATCGTTATGGGATCGATTACGCGAGAGAGAAGTTTTTTTCTGTTTTTTTTTTTGTTCTACATGTGAAAACAGTAATTATTATTTAAACTGTTAAACAAAATAAACTAATCTAGAAAGTTTTTTTTGACTGTACTGTGGACTATGTCGTAATCTATCTCGGTAAAGCGCTATTGGCCAAGGGACAGGTAGCACTTAGTAGAGTGCGTTCTCTTGATGGTGTTTGAATTTTAGATTTAGACATCACAAAACTTATAGGAAAGCACCCTGTAATGAAAAAGCATTGAAAGAAATGGACCGAATGCTATATCTTCCTTAAGATGATATGTAATTTAATTAATTATTTAGTTTCTGTTTTATTTCATGTTATTTAACGTATACTTGTTTATACTTCTTCTCTTAGTTTTCTTTACCCCAAGTTTTCCTTAAAATGTCCCTCTGTCCGTCCGTCCGACGCATCTTTTAAAGTGTGAAACGTCATACATGAGGTTTACACTACACTTAGGGGGTGATTCTGTAACTCTTAACGACGCCGTTAACTAACAAAAATCGTTCATGTACGAACGTCCTTATTCTGTATCTCGATGGTCACCGTTTACTAACGATACTTTCGTTACAAACTGATCGTACACTAACGAATGTCAAACAGCTCTCGTTGAGTTTCGTTAAGAACAAACCTAAGCTGTTTTCAGGAATTGATATTGTGCAAGTGAGAAAAAAAAATAATAAAGAACACAAAATTAATAAACAATATTTAACAGTCATTATTTTCAAAACTAATGTTATATTTTAATTCTTATTTTTTCTCGTTTAAGAATATTATTTGATTGTTTTGCTCAATTATAATTTCCAAATTTTATTAATTTTTTTCAGTTCACTTCCTTCTGATGACAACTGGTTTAGGGCAGTTTGTAATGTTGTATTTTTCTTTGTTTTTTACAAATAACATCTTCCTCCAAATCTGTCCTTTTTTGTCTCTTCTGTTGGCCTGACATTGAGGGCATGTTTTTTACTTCAACATTATCAGCTTTTATTTCGAGACCTACATCCTCTACTCATTCCATTCCTTTTATAACTACTTCACCAGCCAATATAATATTCTTTCTTCCAAGTTCGGTAATGGCTTTTCTGGATCACCTATATTACCAATCTGCTGTGCTGATACTGAAATATTTCTGGCCCTTTTTCTTGTTTGAGACTTCCGGTCCGAAAACGTCTAGAATAACAAAAAATGCCACTGCAATTTAATTTTACTACGAGCTGCTCCCAACTGTTCTTAATTATATCTTCACCAGTAAATTTATTTTCTCGAAAAAATCTATTATTTTCAAGTTCGTATAAATATATTTCGTACTATAGTTGTTTTAGCACCTCTTTTTTCCCTCTATCCATCATTAAACATTACAGATCATATCCTTTACAAAAAATATCAGACGAATAGATCCAGAAATAATAGATAATTTGTCTATGAATAGATCTGCGAAAAGTACCGAATTCCATAAAATATAACGTTGCCGTATATCCAAGTTTATAATTTCAAATTTCCAGAAAAGTCAACAATAAATTATACAAAATATTAAAGTCATCAATAATTATCATTTACAACTCACAGTGAAGTATTCTGCCTTTTAAAACTTAGTTAATAAAATATTCATGCAAACTCTATACAATATGTTTCTTTCAAAATTTAAACTATTGTTAGTAGTAAATCAAGACAAAATAAGTAAGAATGATAAATTCGGCATCAATGTCATGTCAAGCAATTCTATCAACATACTATAGTCGCTAAAAACGTAAATCTTTCGTTACGAATCAACTAGTCTTAACGAATAAGATAAAGAATAACCTTTTCAGAAATCTTCGTTAACAGTACCCATCGTTAACTAACGATTTCGTTAGTAAACGAAAAGTTACAGAATCAGCCTCTTAGCCTTTCATACTTATATTACTATGCTTAACTCGTGGTAAGCCAAGAATTTCAAAAAAATAAATTTTGGAAACCCAGTTGGCAATTGTCATAAAATTTTATAAAATTAATTTGACAATGAATAAATGTGCAAAATTTGTTTATAAAATTTAGGATAAAAATATCTTTTTCGGGTTGATATTAGTTGTAAATTGATTACAATATTTTCACATAATATATAAATTTAGGTAACAAAATAATTTAATAATAGTAATATGAATTATAAATCAGCAAAAAAAACTTTCTACTATAAAAAGTTCTTTTTATAAATTGTGATTATTACAACCTTAATACAGACTAATAGCAGAAAAATCATCTAATTAACGGAAGGAGTTAAAAATTGTACTGAGGTTTGAAGGAGGGGGTTCTGATATACGTGCTCTATAATAAAAAACAATGCATTGTTGCTAGATAACTTACAGTGTTGCTACTTTCATTACTTTCTTTGGGTGTTAAAAATTTTTGCATTTATTTTTACAGTACACTAATTTAGAGTACAGATAGTAGTATGAACCACTTAAAATGTATCAAATAAATTCTTGTGAGTTTTTTTTTTAAGATATAATTTTCATATTATTTTTAGGATGGTCTAAAGCTATCAGTGGTTAAGCGAAAAATTTTACAGAGGAATAAAATCTGTGGTGTTTATGTCTCTCTGTTTATTATATTTGGGATCTGTAGACTATCATTTATTAACACTTATTTAATCACGAAATTGGTAATCCTAAATAGTAAAGTTTGATAAATATTATCCTAAGTTAATCTAAAACCACGATGTTAACCATGTCACTTTGAAAATACGATCTTTTAGATGTGGATGTAGAAATGTGGTTTGTTCATATAGGAGCACAGTGTGTGATATCATATGTTAATGCTCTCTCAAATTGAGTATTATCATGTAGTGGTAGCTATAGGAGCACAAGCATTAACAATTGTATTAGATATTTACTTAGATACGTACAAGATCAGGGTTATCAGAATATAAAAAAAAAATAATAAAAAAATTGAGACATCACCCAACTGTTGCTAACACTTACAAGTCTGCTCATCGAATTTGTGAAATTAATTCAGAAGGAAATAATCCTATAAATTTAACAGTTGTAATCAAGTTCTAAACATACTTCTATAAATTGAAATTAAATTCATTACTTTACATGATTACGACCAAGCAATTTAATATACTTGATTCAATATTGAAAATAAACACGCTTGTTTACCATAATCCTTTCAAGAAATACTTACAAGGTGAATCTACCTAAAATATTGGTTGTATTTTAATCCATTAAACAGTTACAGTTTTCCGATTATGATGTTTTTAACACAGCAACCTTATTTACTTGTTATACCAAGAGGAACTTTATTCTACGACAAGCAAACATTATAAACATGAAAACTGAATAGCAGGATGTATAGTAGAGTTTAGTAAGATACCCATTCGACGCATTATATTAAACTGATAATTTAAATAACATTTATTCCTGTAAAACTTCTACGCCTACTTCTAGCGCTTCTACTTGTAATTCGAAAGATATTAAATTACATATGATCATGGCAAATCGTCTAACGAGTGTTGTAAACACAGATAACAAACCTGTTTTCAATTGAAAATATATAATAATCCTTACAAATTTATCTAAGAGACAAATCAGCTTGTTGTGTGTTGGCGAAACTATTCCTGATGTGGATAAGCCCCGAGACGTTAAGGTTGTAGGATTTCATTAAATTGCTACGTAACATTCTATCACGTGTTTATTAAAATGTTTAAATAGAAACGTCAATTAAGCTTAACTAGATTATGAAATTAAATCAATAGGTTTAATCAAAATTCTGTATAAAATTTTTGAAAGGTACATAGATGTGTAGAAATTTATTAGATTCATTATAAATTGTATATAAATTATATGCCCAAATATAGTTATTAACTAAATATTTACACAGCTTTGACTGAAACTTTTTTATGAAAATAGTTTCGTATCTTACGTTTTGTCGAATATAAAATCGATCAATTACTAATAAAAACGAGTCATATTGGTACCGTTGTCTTGTCTTCGTGGAAAACAAAACTACACTCCAAACAGTATAGTCCGTTTAAAAATGGGGTAAAAGTCCGGGAAATTGCGAAACGGATGAAACCACTTGTCCCCTACGTATTTTGGGCCGCTGATCACGAAAAAGAGGGTTAAAGATTCTGCCAGTGGTTGGAACACCCCTAAAAATGCAAAAAACACCCCTAAATAGGAGTGTTTTTCGAATATTTTCGTTGTTTTGCAAATGTAGCCATCCTATATATTTTTTGAGGCGCTGATTACGAAAATGGGTGTCAAATCTTGCACCAAGGGTAACAACCACCCTTAAAGTTGCCCAAAACACCCCCCCCCCCCAATAGGGGTCGTTTTCGACTATTCCTGTTGTTTTTCAAATTTAGACACCCTATATGTTTTTGGGGGCGCTGATTACGATAATGAGGGTCAAATCTTGCACCAAGGGTAATAACCACCCCTAAAATTGCCCAAAACACCCCCCAATAGGGGTCGTTTTCGACTATTCCTGTTGTTTTTCAAATTTAGACACCTTATATGTTTTTTGGGGCGCTCATTACGATAATGAGGGTGAAAACTTGCATTGAGGGTCGAACCACCCCCAAAATTGCACAAAACACCCCCGATAGGGGTGGTTTTCGACTAAAATTGTTGTTTTTCAAATTCACACATCTTATATGTTTTTTTGGGCGCTGATTACGAAAATGAGGGTGAAAACTTGCATTGAGGGTCGAACCACCCCCAAAATTGCACAAAACACCCCCACCAACCAGTGGACTTTGGTAAAAAATGAAATACAAAATCCAAAAACTAGAAATGGAATTTATTTTTATTAATCAATATGAAATATGACAAGTATCAAAGTCCTTACAACATATCGCTATACAGTTATATCTAAATCTAGTCTGGCTATTTTGCGAGAAGAAATTTCTTCATCCTCATCAAATTCTGTAGTTGTTTCAAAACCCATTCAACTTCTGAACCTATCTGTGAATCGCAAAAATCGTTCGTATCCCATTGATTTTCAGTTTCCTGAATCAATATTTCTGGCTCAAGTTCTAATTGTATTTCCTCTTCCAAATCTTCGGTTTCATCGAAGTCTTGGATAGTCAACATTCTTTGGCTATTATTGCAGTCGGTGCCTCTACATCCTTTACAGAATTTGGTACAACGCAACCCCACTTTTTTGCAAGAACATTTCCGCGTACATCCCTTCTTGCAACTGCATGTAAACTATTTTACAAAATTCTCAGGTAATAATGGTTTCGTTGTAAGAATTGGGAGTTTATTTCCGTCTAATTGCCAACCCCAGTCCCAAAAAACATATAAGATGTGTGAATTTGAAAAACAACTATTTTAGTCGAAAACCACCCCTAGCGGGAGTGTTTTGTACAATTTTGGGGGTGGTTCGACCCTCAATGCAAGTTTTCACCCTCATTATCGTAATCAGCGCCCCAAAAAACATATAAGATGTCTAAATTTGAAAAACAACAGGAATAGTCGAAAACGACCCCTATTGGGAGGTGTTTTGGGCAATTTTAGGGGTGGTTATTACCCTTATTGTTGCAAGATTTGACCCTCATTATTCTAATCAGCGCCCCCAAAAACATATAGGGTGTCTAAATTTGAAAAACAACAGGAATAGTCGAAAACGACCCCTATTGGGGGGGTGTTTTAGGCAACTTTAGGGGTGGTTGTTACCCTTGGTGCAAGATTTGACCCCCATTTTCGTAATCAGCGCCTCAAAAAATATATAGGATGGCTACATTTGCAAAACAACGAAAACATTCGAAAAACACCCCTATTTAGGGGTGTTTTTTGCATTTTTAGGGGTGTTCCAACCACTGGCGGAATCTTTAACCCTCATTTTCGTGATCAGCGGCCCAAAATACGTAGGGGACAAGTGGTCTCATCCGTTTCGCAATTTCCCGGACTTTTACCCCATTTTTAAACGGACTAAGTAGTAATTAATCGATTTTACTCTCCCATGCAGGAACTAATTTTTCCAAAGGATCGTGGAAACTTTTTTGCGACTTTTAAGAGTTTTTCGTTTATTTCCTTATTGTAAATTGATTAGTTACTAATGTCTAAAGTGCAGTTTTGTTTTACACATCAAGGCAAAGCCAAAGGTACCAATACGACTCGTTTTGATTAGAAATAAATCGTTTCATAATAAAAAGATAAACAAAAAATCATAAATGTCGCAAAAAAAATTCGACGATTCGGTGGAAAATTCACTTCCAAAAAGAGTTAAATCGATTAATTACTTAAAGAGACTAGCTTTCTTTGTTTTCGTCTGATTGGGAAACTACCAAATTTTTTATAAAATATTGGCGATATTCGAATTACGGAATCTTGTCTTTGTCTAAGTTTGTTTTTGAGGCTGTTTATTTTTTATAGCAGCTTCGAATAATTATATACAATATTTTATAATACCTACAATTATGTCAAAATATGAACATTTTTGTGTTATTTATTTTATATTCTTCTCCATGTAAATTAGTTGACACAAGGTAGATATTAGGTGCTAAATATTTTTAATTCCAAACATTTATTGTTTTATTTAAAGATATTACATTACCTTTTAGAAGTAGGTATCGCTACAGCAAAAAACCTCTCAACATGACATAATACAGATTCATATTCTCGTCAAGTGGGCATCAAGTACGCCAATGCGGATGGATATCCACTTACAATTCCGACATATACATATAACGAAGCGAAGGTAATGGCCTGGAAAAGAAAAAGATAATTCAGGTCGAGTTTTTGTTCTATTTTTCTCCTTGCATTGCTTCCATTGAAGTCATTAGTTGGAGAATTTATACGGAGTACCGCGGGATGGCGTGGCATCTTAAACACGCACTTCATTCATTTATTTCACTGATTTTGAACACAATGACGAGATACGCGATGAATGATGATGAGGATCGTGTTGCAAGGTTCGAAAATTTATCGTTGTCTGTTGCAGAAACTCGATCGCACACGAGTTGAGTTTAAAACTAGCCGGACTGATTTCTTTTATCTTGTATAGAATGTTGGAGTCTTGATAAACTGTCCACGCATTGTGAACAAATGAAAGGAAACGGTTATACCATACAAATTATATTTTCTTTGTTTATAATAGAAAAAATTATGGAATTTAAAAATAACAATCTCTTTATATAAAAATGCAGAACTGTGTCTGACACTGAAATTCTAAATGATAAAGTTGTGTAAAAACTCATATATTATATATCACATAAGTACAATTTTTTAAACTAAACAGTAAAATTATATAGAAAATTGTAACTTTTAGGTTTAAAAAACATAAAAAATAGTGGGTTAGTAGCTTCTATTGACTTCTGTCTAAAGGCTATACGTTATGTGACACTTCTATGTTAATAAATATTTGCGTTTAATTCGATAGTTTACTTTGTATACGCCTAAAAGTTATACTGTCACATAGCGCAAAGAATTCAATACTCTGTTGCTTACCATCGAAATGGTAGGTGTGTTTCTCTTTTTTGAGGAACAATCGGAGTTTTAATTTTGATAAATTTATTTATGGTTTACATAAATTTTATGGAAATATAGCCAAAATCGTGATTACATTACTGCTGACTAAAACTACTAAAAGTCTCTGCACAATGACCAAACATAAGTTTAGGGTAATGTCCTTATCTAAAACATACACAAAGTTCACTTTCACGTAGGGCCCTTTACCAATATTTTAATATGTAATTAACTCAAGATTTTAATAATCTGGTATACTTTCTAAAAAAAGGGTTTGTCATCTAATAACAAATAAAATAGATCACAAAGAAAGTTAAAACTGACCTCTAAATTGGTGCCTTGTCTTTCAATGCACTTGCGATCCTGTCAACATGCACTTGATGAATCGATTTTTATAAACCAACTAGCTGACCTGGCGGACTTCGTACTGCCTAACACTGATGTCTTGTTCTCATTTTTTCAAATTTTTACGATTTTTGTTCGGTTTCTTTATTGTATATAGATGTAACCGGCACTCGTTGCTACGCCAACAACTAAACTAAATTTAAGAAAAATAAAACAGAAAAGATAGAGAAGAAAAGAAAGTTTATCGTTTTGTTTTACTTATCGCACTAAAAATATATTTTTCGAACTTATATTTAAACGAATTCGTATAGATATCTATTCATCATTATTGAATTGGATACATGGAAGCGCCATCTGGTAGTAACTTCCATTAATACGAATATCATATTCATCTTACCCATTAAAAATACATCATCATACTGATTTTCATGACAATCGGTTGAGTTGCTTCTCTGCAGCGCCACCTGGTGGCGAGTGGCATCAATGAGCATATCATGCAAACCTTCTCCGTGGAAAAAAAATACACATACCAGTTTTATGACAATCGGTTGAACGGGGCAGAAGTTGCTACCCTGCAGCGCCACCTGGTAGCAAATGGCATCAATGAGCGTATTATACAAACCTTCTTCGTGGAAAAATACATATACATACCAATTTTCATGACAATCGGTTGAACGGGGCAGAAGTTGCTACTCTGCAGCTCCACCTGGTGGCGAATGGCATCAATGAGCATATCGTACAAACCTTCTCCGTGGTAAAATACATATAAATACCAATTTTCATGACAATCGGGTGAACGGGGCAGAAGTTGCTACTTTGCAGCGCCACCTGGTGTCGAGTGGCATCAATGAGCATGTCATATAAACCTTCTCCGTGGAAAAACACATATATATATATACACCAATTTTCATAATAATCGGTCCAGTAGTTTTTGAGTTCATCGATTTCATACATACAAACATCTCCTTTTTTATATACAGGTATATAGATTGAAAACACCGACAAATTGGAGAAGTGAAAATGAGGTTTTTGAAAGATTAGTGTGCAAAGGTTAAATATTTTTTTAAGCTTTACTTATTTTGAGACATTTAGAAGAACAAAGTGAATCTAGAAAGAGCGACAGAAAAAAAACAGTTACATGGGATATACTCTACTTTCACGAAAAAAAAAATGCCTTTTGCATGCGGCAGTTCAACGCATAGTGCGGTTATTATTGCATACAAACAGGTACTTATATATAAGCACTGACACCTTCGTACAGTTATAGTTATTTGAAATTAATACAGTTTTTGCTTTAATCATTTTTTTACTTATTGAAAAATGTAAAAACATTAGAATTACAGTTTCTGTCGGTCATTCCTCCTATATATTTACAATCCTATCGCTTGTTAAAGTTGTCGGTTTGGCTTATTAAAATCTTTGAACCACAGATTATAAGTAAACAGATACGAAAGTGGCGATTTGGGCTCGTTGACCTTGAACGTAACGATGGTCTGATTGGTCAGGATTCAAATGCAAAATGACATATTTTACTACGAATTTACTACTATGTTGTTCGACGAGTATGTTCGGATTAGGTTTCAATAAATGATATTTGTCAAGCGAACTATAATAGATACAATTGATTGGTTGAAAATAGTCCGAAAAGCAAACGAACGAACCTATTTATTTCCACTTACGTATCTGTCAGATAATTATTGTTTTGATTTGGTTAAAATTTGCTGAAATTTAGATGTGCATTCTTGTCGATTTTAAACCGTTTCTTTTATTGCTTTTGCGAATATTTGTTATAATTTAATGATATTCTTATACTGTTTTTCGCAAAACCCGCTGAAGTGGAAAGATCTAGATAAATAAAAACCTGCAAACTTTGTATACAGTTTGCAGGTTTTAATTATTATTTATCAGGTAAGTACAGAAATGATTCTTTTATTGTATATTCTATAGTAAATAAAACTACTTTTTTGCAGGTTAAAAACAGCACAACCGTTCAAATTGATATCGTAAAGATTAAAAGTACGTACTCAAACTGTCGACGCATAAACCTCACAACATAATATGTCGATTACAGAGACTAAAATCTTTTATTTAGGAACAGAACAAGTTACTGAAACAAGAAGTAGTTATTCAAAGGCGAATTATTTTGGTTGTGAACAATATTTGCTCGGATAAATAGCAGCTGTACATATTCAAAATGCTAATACCACTAAAAGACAGAAAAATGACAAATATGTTATACACAGGAATTGAAATAGTATGCTCTATCGTTGTACTATATATGAGTCCAAGAGGATGTGTCAAGCTAATGATATCCTCAATACAAATACCCTATTTACTTTGAAGGTAAATTTTAAATATTTTCTGCAGTACTTGTTATTTTGTAAATATTAACATACAGAAATCTATTGTACACTTTTAAGGGGCCACTGAAAATACAGATCCAGTAAACAGACACTGTATGAAAAGTGGTTGATGTCATCACATGAATCTTGCAATACATTTCAAATATGGAAACAGCAATAAAGACGGATTATGTAAAAACATTAGGAAAAAATAATCTTAATGTTAGAAGAACAGGTGCTAAAACTTATCAAAAGGATTCCTTTCCATCTTTTTTCACAGATTATTTGATGAAATTCTTTTTTAGATAAATCAACTACTCAATATTACTAATAAATAGTGTGAATTCTGCAATAGTCATTAACAAAATATACAGTCTCCAATACTTTTTTACTTTCTTGTTAAGTAGTGACATTTTATTTTAACTACTTTACCTTTTTTGCCTTAAGATTAGATTTTTTAGATGTATGGTTTCTTAGAATTAAAGACTGCATGTTGCATGTGATTGTTATATAATGTATATTTAGTGTATTTATAAAATTATATACAATATTTGATGTATTTAAATATATATTAGAAAATATGTGTGTATTCTTTACCTTTCCTGTTTTCTTACATTATATTTTACATATTATATTCATGGGTAATTCAAAATGGATCATTATTCAAAAACAACAGGTTTTAATAAATATATTTTTTTAGAAAATGAACAACAGAAGAAAGTTCTTTATAAGACTTAAGGTATCTACAAAAAATAAAATGAGAATTATTCTATAAAGTTATGTCTTAGAAAGTACTTCAAATCAATTACCTGTTAATTTCTTAACTCTGTTTAACCAATGATTATAGGAGTCGTAAAATGCAGGACATATAATGTTAATAAAGCTATGCTTTATTTCTGTAGACAAGCTTTAGATGGGAGTAAATTAAATGGATTTTTAAACTTGACATGTCCATTCCTAACCCCACTTTTAAATAACTATATAACACATATTTACAAATGCAAAACATTAATTAAACTTTGTTTTAGACCTTAAATAAGGCAATTTAATTGTTTTCCTTTATTTACTTTATTCAGATTAAGTTTAATTTCGGTGACTGTTGGTTATTGACTGTACAAAAAACTAGAAAAGGCACCGCTATTTAGTGGGTTATTGCTTTCAACCAATCAAAGCTCTCACCCTGGAATGTCAAAGTCTTATATGTTTGTATTGGAAATTTATGAATGACCACCCTGGAACGTCAAAAAATAACATTGCTCTTATGGACAAACCTTCTGATTGGTCGTTCAACGTCACCAGACGAAATTGTCGATTTCATTCATAAAAACGACTACTTTCGTATCTAGTATAATAATCTATGCTTTGAACTCTTTCACATTTTTTCTCCTATATATGGCCGTATAGCTTACTTTCCATCCGATAAGACACATTTCATCGTCATCAACAACTAAACAAACTTTCCCTATGTTAGAAACCAAGTATATTACTCTAGAGAATAGAACAAGTTAACAAGAAATTTAATTGTGTATTTAATGCGACAGGAACTTCCAATTGAATTCAAATACTTGTATATAGGAAAGCCATATACAAATGTGTAATTTAATTTGATATTTCAACGTAAGTAAAACATAAATTCTTCTCAGTACATTACCATGAGAGTATTCTGATTGTGTATAAGATATATCATTTGTTGAGTTTTGTAATACCGATTATCAACCACATGACACAAGAAACTCGATGAAACGAAGTTACTTGCGTCTTAAGAATCCATTTGAATGCTCCCAGATAATGTTTCCAAGCAAGTGAACTTGCGTTGAATTCCACCCGTTATTTACAACTTCTCAAACATCGTGACTAATATTTCTATTACACCGATTTTCGTCTCGACATAGACGGAGAAAGCACAAATTTTTAAACTTAGTAAATATATTTCATCTATGATTCATATAGGTATATATACAGGGTGTCCCAGAATTAACTACGGAAACTTCGTATACGTATCCTTGATGACAAATAAGTAGGGTCTTTCCTATAAGAAAAATTTTTTTAGAGACTCCTGTCAGAGTTATAACCCTTTAAAGAGGGGTGGTAAAATACTGTTTTAATTTAATATCTTCTGATTGGTCCAAGATAAAAAATTAAAAATTTGGGTGAACATCATTTTTATAAAGACGCATTTCTCCTGCCACTTTTCACCTGCCCTACCCCATTCTAAGGGTGCAAATCAAGGAACCCCTCTTAATATTTTTTTTGTAACTTTCTTAGCAATTAATATTTGCAATAACAAAAAATTATTTTAGGAAGTTTTGATTATTTAGAAACTTTTTTGTTCCTTGTCGTTTTTTGCGAAATCGTTTCGGTTTGGAGTAAAAAAATAAAATGTAGGACCATGTCAATTGAGTATTGTGTATCGCGATCAAGTAGCGCACATTTTACCATTTAAAGAGTTAAAGGGTTATAACTCTGACAGGAGTCTCTAAAAAGATTTTTTTTATAGGAAAGACCCTACTTATTTGTCATCAAGGAATACGTATACGAAGTTTCCGTAGTTAATTCTGGGACACCCTGTATATATCTAATTAAGTCGGCATCATATGGGAAACTTTTTTATTCTTAATTTTATGAAAAAAAGTTATAAAGTTTATAAAAAGTTGTGCATGCATAAATGTGCTTAAGAAGGAATAATTTTTTGTCATAAATGACATAAGTTAAGTCAAAACTTTAAAAAACTTAACTAAGTACAAATGCATCTGTGACTGAAGTGGTTAGAGGCGTTCCAACTGTATTGGTAAATATTTCAGATTCGAGACTTGCCGGATAATATGACATTTTTTCGATTCTTCTTAATGTCATTTTCTTGTTTGTATAATATTTAAATTTTAAAAATCACACGAAAAATATCTTAAAGTAATTAGTTTAATAGATGTACTAAGTGTAGCTTTAAGTGACGAATAATCAGTAAATAAAATTGAAACTCTAAGACTTGCTTCAAATTGAGATTTATTCCATACCTACTAATATATTTACCACTACAATTAACCAAAAATATTAATAATGTCTATTTTAAATAAAAATTTTTAATAACAGTTAATTTAAGAATATATTGATATGGATTTTTCTTCATGGTGCATGTTCCTTCAATGAAATGTTGGAATGTTGATCCATGATTTGTTAATTGTTTGTCTAGATTAAGGATTTTTTGTTGATTTTGAATTGTTTTTGTTTGGATAATAAGTTGTTTGGAAAATTTTGTTATTAAGTAAAAATTTGTCATTAATGAATGTTGTAAAAAGAAAAATGTCATTGAATAAAATAATTTGAATTTACATATAAAGAGATTAATAATTAAAAAAAAAGATATTGATCAAAAGATTAAAATTATACAAAATAGAAAGAAACTAGAGATTGGAATTTATAGAAAAGCAGGAAGGTAGAAATTTCAACAGAGCCGAAAGCCAATAGATAAAGATAAAGACAATAACAAGAAGGAGTTGGAAAATAGTAGGAAGAGTAAAATATTGAGAAAGAATTGAATAATAGAAGAAGAAAGATTTAAAAAGAAGATAATTTTTTTATATTTATAAAATTTATGTTTATAGACAACTAATTTGGAAATCATTGGAATCCACGACTGATAATTTTATTGAAGAAGAGTGTTCCGGAAGGAGGATCCATTTCAATATTTTAGCAAAAAATCTTTCGTAAACCTTTATTTATGAATAAATTAAATTTATTAAAGGTTTTCAGCATTATTAAAAAAAAGGAATCAAAACCTTTACTTTTATTAACTGACTGTTAATTCTTTCCGATTTCAATAAAATAAAATTATATATTTTCAAATAGTTTTCCGGTATTACCATCACTTTTCTTGTTTATAGATATTAATTTTGTTTGGTAACAAATACAGTTCTTTATAGCAATTGTAGATCTATTTTTAAACATTTTATAGTACGTTCAGGTATAATATTCACGATCAATTTTACAAACAAGATATTAAAATTGGTCATAAAAAACATGTTTTGAGAGGTATAAAATTGAAACTAAAAAAAAAAACAATGAACACTACAAAACAAAAATCCTAAACAAATCATATGTATTCGATTTAAATATTATTATTTGAATTTTCATACCGGTTTTTTAATTAAAATAAAAAATATATTAAAATTAACACAATCTGTGTTTCATGTATAGTCCGGGAGCACAAAGGATTTTCGTAGCCGTTAAAGAGACAAGAAACCACCAAAATTTTTTCTATGTATTTTGACCCCCTGATTACAAATATCAAGGGTGGATTCCCGAGAAATGGTTAGGAAATTTGTTATTAACAAATAATTTGTTAGTAATAAAAAAATTATCTTTATAATAATAAATGTGTTTGTATTTTCTGATTCTTATAATAATAATTATATTACTTTGGAATTATTTGTTTATGATTTCATATTGTGATACGCCAATGATTACCAGAAGGGTATTCGTACACCAAAATACCTACGATTCGACATTAATCAAACAAGCTTGCTAATATTCCTCCTTTGTTGTCTTTCGACTGATTCCGGAGCGACTTTTGTGAAGTCAGAGAAGTCTCAGAAGTTAGTCCCGAGGCGGGTGAATCGACTTGAATGCTTGATGTTACACCGAATACGAGTTACATCGACTTGTTCTTTGAACAAAGGATCAAAACTAACTCTCTCTTGTTTCTGTCGTTCATTCTGATAAAATTTTCAAGTACAGATGGTCACAGGAAAACGTAGTGATAAGTTACTGACAATTCAACTTTTTTTAAAAATATTTGATATAACAGTAACAGCAAACCTCGAGCAAATCTTTTATAATGAAACGTAGAAAACCATCCTCATTGACACATACATACATGTTAAAGCACTTTAATGGTAGTAGCAACAAGTGATTAAGTTACCATAACTTTCAAAAATCCGTAAGTGCTATAATATTATACATGAAACAAAAAACTTAACAAAAGCATCGATAAAAAAAATTTCACTTAATCTAGGCAAGCAATATCTAAATCTAAAGAGCAGGACTACATTCCTAAAATTCTACTGAGAGAACGTGTCCCCAAAGAAATATTGAAATTTTTGGAAATATACAAACAAGAATATATTATATGACATTAAGAAGAAATTGAAAAAAATTTCGCATCCAGAAGGACTCGAACCTTCAACCTTTGCCTTTACGCGACAACGTTTTAACAAATAAGCTATAAATTACTTCTCTTTTTGGTCGTTAAAGACGTAAGAGTTGCTCCAAAAAGAGCAATTAGAAACGTTGTATAATTACATGAAAATAAAACGGTAAAACGTTACAATTCCATTGCTTAATGAAGAACTGAAAAAACATAACGCTCTAAAACAAGTTTATGGCTCGTGTTGGATCACTCTGGATTTTCGTTCAAACTTAAATATAGTAGAAGAGTCTTTTGTGAAAACCGAATGTTGTTAGAAACGATTTTATTTTTTGAGGCACTGCGTTAATAATAATTATTCCTTTTTTTAGACGAAACATGTATATTTTTGAAAGGGTCGTATAAACGTACATGGCAAGATGACAATGTAATGCTATAATTTTTAAAATAGTACATTACGTAACGAGTGCGGAAAGCAGGTGATCCCATCACGAGTGCGATAAAAAGCACGAGTGATGGGATTACCTGCGCACCGCTTGAGTTGGGTATTCTATTTTTCATCACCCCGTGAGGAAAGCTCTTGAATTTGTCTAAAATAAAAGGAAAGAAGATAATAAAAGTAGTATTAGGTCTGATTCGCCTGCACCGCGAAAGCGCTGAAGGAGGTTAGGGGGAGGCCGATCCCCCGTTAAAACAAAATTTTTAGAGTTAAGAAATTATAACATTTTTATTAAAAAAAAACACTTTTTTATTACAAAATTATGTGTAGTTATGAATCTTTGTTAAATACGTTAAATGTAATATTTGCACAGTTGTTTAATAGACATATTTTTTTTATTCAACTTAAGTATATTAGATAATACTTGAGAATCAACAAAATCTTTATTTAGTAATGAAACGTTTGATTGATTATATCGTGGTGCATTTACTACCGCGTTATCAGATGCAAAACTATTAGAAAATTCATCCTAAAGTTCTCTTAATTCACTTTCTATCTCATTTATTTTTGATTGGGAAACACTTATCAACTCTATTTCGGTCATTCATTGCTTTCCGCACGGTCCTGCATGGTCGAAAGCAGTGCTTTCCGCACGGAGCAATGAAAAGTTTTATATCTCGTAACGTTAATGGAAGCATTGCTTTCCGCACGGTCCTGCATGGTCGAAAGCAGTGCTTTCCGCATGGAGTGATGAAAATAATTAATTTAAATTTGGAAAATATATTTCCATCTGCCTTTGTTTTTTTAATTGACAGTTAAATCTTAGTTCAGTCGTTTCTAATATGAAATCGGCCAAGAAGGATGAAATGGACTATTCCTACCCATCATGACTTGTTATTTAAAATAAGCAATTTTTTTAAAAGGGTTTAATCTAGGAAATTAACTAATACTTCAAAACAAGTGTGGGTAAACCCAAAAAAAGTTATATACCTATAAAAACGTTGTTCTTGGACGGAACTAATGTTAGAAGTAACTAGAAAAACTTTGGGATCAACAAATATTCTGTTTAAACCCAAATTATATTAAATCAGCAACTAATCAGCAATAGCTACAGTCGATTAAATATATACTACTAAGTACAGTTTTCCAAGCCTTGCGATTAGTAGTAATGCGTGCGACCTATCCTCGGTCACACAGGTGTTGCCTTTGCTTTACTTGGAACCTGTTACTTGCTTACATTAACCTTTCCGATTTGTTGGTATGTCATTGATAAAAATTAACAACCATGCACGCTGCAACTTTTTCTTTTAACGATGAAGCTTTACCTGGCAATTAACTTTTATTGATGTAAGTTAAAATTCCTACGGAGATTTTTTATTCGGAGATCGATATCTATCGTTTACAAAAATAATGAAATTTATAGAAAAGATTGCTTAGTTTTTTGTCAAGGTTGTGTCAAAGAAAAAATGCTCAAATACTCAGCAACTATGTATGTACATACCTATTTAGATATTTTGGTTTAAAACTTGAAATTTAAATTACTGGTTGCTTAATGCGGTATTTTATATAGATAATATTTTTTAATATTGTAATTAAAGGAGTAAGTTCATTAAAAAGCGATTGTTAATTACAGTGCGTATTGAATAAATCTTTATTAAGTAAATTGAATTGGACTATTAAATGTAACTTTGAAGTATTTAATAGAATATGAAAGCTGTCATGTACAGCTACTTATCTGTTACAGCTATTACAACTAACCAAATGAATTTTTAAGATGTATACTATTTATCACCTACATTTTGTAGCATTTTAAATTTATTTTTGAAGTTATACTTCTATTCATGCACTCGGTGGAAAAGATTTGTGTACAGTTAAATGGGAAAAATCATTACATATGTAATGGTGTGAGTAAAAAAGAGACAGACACACTTATAAGGTATATTGGTCGGTAAAAACAAAGATGAAATATTTGTCACATGTTATTAGTCATAATTATAAGTCCTTTTAATACCGTTTCAACATTCAGCACATTGAAAAGAGATAGATATACAAAAACAGTCTGAACTAATGTATGAATATCATAGTGACGGACCACATGATTATTTGTCAGAATATTTTAGAATTCTGTCACGGAAGTTAACATATTGCAACACTTATGGGGGCTTTTTACACAATTTATTTACAAAATTGTTAAGATACACTGAACTCTGCTGGATAACGTCTAACTACTTGACAATACAATGAACTCTTGTGAACACTTGACTCGAACTGACGTAAACTGCCCATGCATCCCCTTATATACAACATTATTTAATCTAGTCAGTGTGTTTAGAAGTTTATAGAATTTTCTAGAAACATTATTTAAAATGGTCAGTTGATTTTTTTACAAACTTCTAAAAATCAACTGTCAACAACAATCTTTCAAATTAAGGTCCCTTCCTTTACGGTTATCCCGTTACATTGCCCCCTCCTTAGATTCATTCCTCCTGGAATGTTATTTCCTACATCGGAATCCCGCACACTCCCTGAGCCAGCCAAACCATCTTCTTGGAGTTGCTGCGCATCTCCACTGTGGTTTCCCTGGTAAGGCGCCAAACGATCATGATGGACCACGACGGGTTTCCCTCTGGGAATTTTCACGATCCGATAAATGACATCGTTAATCTTCTTCTTGATGGTGTAAGGACCTTCCCAGTTCTTTTGTAATTTGGGACAAATACCTCGTCGCCGTCGGGGGTTATAGAGCCAGACTAAATCTCCAACTTGGTAACTCTTTTCCATTGTCCGTGTGTCATAGTACCTCTTCATCCGATCACTAGATAATTGTAGTTTTCCACGCACCAGGTTGTGTATATTTTCCATTCGATTCTGAAGGTCGGTGACATATTGTTCACGTGCCATTTCTTCACCAGGTTTACAACCAAACACCAAGTCACATGGTAGCCTCATTTCTCTACCGAACAGGACCTTCGCAGGCGTTTGGCCAGTTGATTCGTTGATGGCCGATCGAATTGCCATTAGAAATAGTGGAATATGTCGATCCCAATCCCTCTGACAATCTGACACCACTTTTGACAGATAGTTGGTTATAGTCCGGTTCATTCGTTCCACCATTCCATCAGACTGAGGGTGCATCGCTGTGGTTCTCGTTTTGTGGATGCCTAATCTTTGGCAAACCTCTTGAAACAGCTTGCTCTCAAAATTTCTTCCTTGGTCTGAATGTAATTCTAATGGTACCCCAAATCGGCTTACGAATTCTTCAACCAATATGTCTGCTAAAGTGGTAGCTTCCTGATTGGGAACTGCATATGCTTCAACCCATTTAGTGAAGTAGTCCATTACAACAAAGATGTACTTGTTTCCTACATCGGTCTGTGGAAGTGGCCCCAATACATCTACTGCGATTTTTTCAAAAGGACTTCCAACCAGGTATTGCTGCATTTCCGCCTTCGGTTTTCGGTGCGGACCGTTACTGGCAGCACATGTAGTGCATTTACGACACCAATCTTTAACATCATTAGTGCAATTTACCCAGTAAAATCTATCTCGGATCTTTTGCAGCGTTTTCGTGATACCCAGATGTCCTCCAGAACTATCATTATGCATCTGTTTTAAAATTTCCGGTACAGCATTTCGTGGGACCACTATTTGTTTCCTTGTTTCTGTGCCCTCGGAATTTTCTACAAGTCTTTTAACGAGCCCACCGTCCAAAATTAAAGAGTTCCATTGGGCCCAGTATGCTTTTACAGCAGGAGAGGATAAGGATATCTCTCTCCACAACGGACGACGGTCCATTCTCTTCCATTCTCGAATCTTCTTCAGAACGGGATCGTTTTCTTGTTGCTCCTCCAGCATAGAGCTCTCGTCTTCTGGCACAACCTTAACTAAGGCAAGTTTTTCCTCGTTCTGCTCCATGCGGGTACAATGGGGGCAAGTATTTCTTATGTGGCCTAGTTCTCCGCAATTCCAGCACCTCACTGGGCGCCTTCTTTTTGAAGAAAACTTCATTAACCTCTCCACTACCGCTTCGACTTCTCTGACGGCATAAACGGCATGGTCGAAGTTACCAGTGTCTTCCATTAGTCGAGCAGCTGCATGTGAGGCCTCCGTCGCCGTATCGAACTCCAGGGCAATGGTCAAGGCGTTTACAAGAGATCTCGACCTCGCCAACCGTACAGCCCGTTGCAATTCGGCGTCTCGAAGACCATCGGTAAAGGTTTGGATCGCCAGGCACTCCAGAAAATCTTCCGCTGCATTTGGATACGCAAACCGTACCATTTTTTATACTTCAGCTTTGAACTCCTGGATAGTTTCTCCATTTTTCTGCTTCCGGCTTTTCAACTGCACTCGGTATACCGGTTGTAGATGACTTTGACCATAACGCATCTCTAGACGATTTACCAATAGCTCAAAATTGTCAACCTCATCCGGTGTCAATACATGCAGGACGTCTAAAGCCTCGCCTCGCAGAGCCATGGTTAGGAACAATGCCTTCTCTTGGGGTGACCATCCATTTGCTCTGGCCACTGCGTCAAATTGTTTCAGGTAATTTGACCAGGAAGTCATCCCGTCGAAGGTCGGGGGTTTTATCGTCATCCGTACCTGGGCCGCCTCTCCGTTTCCTCGTCGTTCGACGTCTACGTGGCCGGTTTCCCTCCTTTCTGCATTTCCGTCGCCGTGGTGGATGATTTGGTTTCGGCGACAAGCTTCCAGTTCTTGTTGAAGCTTTCTTATTTCGGACTGCATTTGCTGATTGATCTCGTCTCTGAAGTTGGCCACCTGCTGATTTTGCTCCTCTCGCAAGTTGGCTACTTGCTGATTTTGCTCGTCCCGAAGATGTGATATCTGCTGGGAGAACGAACTGGATAACTCATCTGATAGGGTAGACATCCGTTGTGATAGCTGGAAAAATTGTTGCGCCTGTTCTTCTTGCTGGCTCGTCATTCTTTGTGACAGCTGGGACATATCTTCGCGCTGGCTCTTCATCTGACTGGATAGCTCCTCTTGCTGGCTCTTCATCTGACTAGATAGCTCCTCTTGCTGGCTCGTCATAGTCGTCATTCGTCCTGATAGCTCCTCTTGCAGCCGGGAAAGTTGTTAAGTTTGTTCTTCTTGCAGCCGGGAAAGTTGTTGAGTTTGTTCTTCTTGCTGGCTCGTCATTCGTCCTGATAGTTCAGAAATTGCTTTTTGAACCGGGTCATCGAACTCCACAACGTCAGGGTCCAAATTATTACTTAGGTAGTATTCACGGAGCCTATTCAACAATACAGATTTGGTCCCAGTAGTTTCCAATTCTAATTCTTCGAGCTCTCTTCTGAGCTCTGCCACCAATAGTTAATTTATCTTTTTTCCAGGCATTCTTATATCTTCACCCCACACCTGACACCAATTTGAAACACTTATGGGGGCTTTTTAAACAATTTATTTACAAAATTGTTAAGATACACTGAACTGTGCTGGATAACGTCTAACTACTTGACAATACAATGAACTCTTGTGAACACTTGACTCGAACTGACGTAAACTGCCCATGCATCCCCTTATATACAACATTATTTAATCTAGTCAGTGTGTTTAGAAGTTTCTAGAATTTTCTAGAAACATTATTTAAAATAGTCAGTTGATTTTTTTACAAACTTATAAAAATCAACTGTCAACAACAATCTTTCAAATTAAGGTCCCTTCCTTTACGGTTATCCCGTTACAATATTAAGTTTAGTATTTTATATTAATAATAATATTCAGTAATGAGTATTGTATTGTAGTCTAAAATACCGTCACATGGTTGCAGTATATCCTGCACTATGCTTATGAGGTTGTTGGCTACATAAACAGAGTTTTTACGAATAGTCGAGGAAATAAAGCACCAAAACCTCCGAATTTTGGGGTTTTATGTAAATTCTGTACGAAGTCAGTGTACACTTGGTACTCGGAGGTTTTTTGAGTCGCTAAATACGATTATAATAATGGAGATGTTGTTTGAAACATCTGGTGCTTAAGACGGACCTCGTCTCCAGGAATTTTATGCAAATTCGATACAAAAAGAGTGTGCAACGGTACTAGGAGGTTTTTGGGGTCGCTTACCGCGAATATCATATAATGAGTTTGCTAAATCATTTGCATACAAATTTATGAATCCATGCGCGTGAATAGAAGTATAACTTCTGCCGGTAGTCCCACTGACTGCCACACTAGTTTTTTTGTTATGATACTACCTGTCAATTTTTAATATTCATTTAGTTTTCTTTCTGTGATGTACTACGTTTGAAGAATTAACATCTCCCACACAGTACTATTTACATTATTATTAAGATGTAATTTAGAAGCTTGGAAGTACTCTCTTTTTGCAAAAAGTAAGATAAAAAGTTTTACGACATTATTAGTTTCTACTCTGGACCAAAGGAGTTTCTATAATATTTATTCTACCTTCTTTAATCACTAAATGAACGGTGTTTTTAGCTATAAGAGTTGTATACATATGTAAGTTTCGGTTTATGAAAACACATTAAAACATATTTATCGCTATTCACAACATATATGTTTAGTTCTTCTTTCAGCATTAGTTAAAATAGACGATGAAAGATTTTACAAAAATGTAATTCTGAGCTTAGTTTTTGAAATTTTAGTATAATCAATCAATGTTAACTTATACAAGAATAAAAGCAGTTATTTAAGTCTAGTTGACACCTTCAAAATCTCTGTTTTAAATGCATCGACCGCTTTTTCTGGCGACTGGATTCGCTGTCCCCTCATTGAATACTTGACCTTTGGGAACGTGAAGAAGTCGTTGGGAGTTAGGTCGGGACTATACTTTGGATGATCAAACAATTCCATGTTTTGAAGCTCCAAACATTCGATTGTGTTTTGGGTAGTATGAGCACTGGTATTGTCATGTTGAAGAAAAATTCGTCGTTGTGTGTTGCTTTTCGGAGTTTCGCGATAACTCTTGGTAGACAAACGTTTATATGCCTATCAGAAGTAACCGGTTTTCGATCATCTAAAGCAATTGTTGCTACATTACCAGATTTAGACACAAAATTGCGACCATTTTCTTTGACACACTTCGAGAGCGGATGATTTTGTTGGTTTTTCCTCATCGTGAGACACCCACACAGCATTTTGGCGTTTATTTTCCGGTTCGTAGGAGTACATTCAAGAGTCATCGCCACTAACAATACTTTAAACGTTTAGCTTCCGTTGTTGAACCGTTCCAATGTTTTTAGACACCAATTGACGCGAACCACTTTTTGCTTTTCTGTGAGCAAATGAGGGTCTTTGAAATGCTGAAAGATGCCTCTATCTACCAGCAAGAAATGGTTGACTGGTGTGATGCTTCGTTTCCAAACATAAAACAATTTCAGCGAGACATTGCTGTTGGGATAATCCTCTACGAAATATTGCTCGAAAATGTTCTCGAGTAAGATCCATTTTTCGACCGACTTGTCAATTTCAAAAATTCACTGTACCTATACGAGTTGTATCGAAATGAAACTATGGATTTATGTTAACAAAGGATTAAGATTAGATTTGTATCTGAAGGTTCTATTGGTCGCGTCTTATGTGCGGCTATATGGAAAACTAAAAAAAAAACTTTCAAAGTGCTAATCTTTATATATGATACATATACATATTTCAAAACATTGGAACATGCACAAACTTTACCGACTTTTTATGAAACTATTTTGTTATATTTAAATTAAAACCATCACTAAAAGTAGGGATTGTCTTTAGCGAATATTTCCAGAAACCTTTTATTAGCAGAATAATCTTAAGCTTATCGTCGATAAAAAAATATTGTATTACCTGTACTCCGTGCCATTGAACTTTTTAATAAAGCACTTTAGAAATTTATTTTATCACCATGTTTTGAACTGCTTCATCTTAAACTTACCATCGGATATAAATAATTCTAACTAAATTATTGTTATGTAGAATTATTAAAGTTTAATTAATTTGACGACCCCTGTTTAAAGAATCATTTATTAATTGACAATAATTTTATCAGACTCCAGTCTATATTGCAAGAAGCATCGAAAGGATAAAATACTCATCAATCACTATTGAAAGCGTTAATAAAATGCAAACGAAAACCAGCACTTAATCAATCAAATTGATATGAAATGCAAAAGAAGCGCATAATTAAGTTTTATATAAAAAATTAAAAGTGGGTTAGGTATATTATACATCATGATGAAGGTAGAGTATAAAAATGCCTATGATAAAGCTGTTATGTGCGTGTCAATATTATATAAATAAACATTTTCATGTCTCATTAGTCAAGATACGCGGTTTTCAAATTGCTTATTATGCTGTTATGTCACGAGTAACACCTTTATATTTAGGACATTCGGTGTGAAAAACTTTTTTTGGTAAAGTTCCGTGATTGCTAAGTGGCTTTACCAACTTTATCAATGGTCGCGTATCTTGGGTTCAAAAACACCAAGATTAGGTCTGTGTATTCACGAAGGGTGTGATACAAGGATTAAGGTTAATCCCATACATACAGTCATAACTTGAACGCTACAATGTTGCATAATCAGATATGGGAGGAAGTTACACCTCAAAATTCAATTTAATATTAGTAGTTAGATATATTTGACATGAAGAATAGTGTAGTTTGAACAATGGAGAAAACTGAGAGTGAGAGAGCCAAAGATTTCTTAGAAAATATTATTATTTTAATATCTACGAATTATTCACATTTTATAAGGTAAAAAAATTGCTGTATAAAAAGGAATATATACTTAAAATTATCCAGAACTTTTTTCATATTTTTGGAACGAAGCTCCCTTTCGCGCGTTACGACTGAGACTAACCGGAAAAAATTCAGACCAAAAAATGTCACGACACGACACGACCGACACATGCATGTTTCTCTGTCTGCATGTTTGTCTCTCTCTCTCTCTCTCTCTTATAGATAAATATATCTTTATTTAAATAGGAAACCCTAATATACATAAATACTAATAAAAGTACGATTAAAGAGACACTAATTTAAATTAAAAGAAAATTTACATTAAAAAGAAAATACTTTGGAAAAAAATAAGTACCTATAATAGTATTATATTTTATTTCATCCTGTTTTGATAAATTAATAAATTCATAAAAAATTTAAAAATAGTTCGTAACTTGACTAGTTAGGTACGTCAAATTACCTTAACTGTCAGTTACTGTCAAATATTTTAAAATTTTGTATTAAATTGTTAATTGCTGTTTTAAATTAAATTGAAATAAAAAGTAATTTTTGGTATATGTATGTCATCTAAACCTCTGGTATTGTATGAATGGACACTTTAGTTAAAAGAAACGAACTGTTGAAAATATTTAGGTAATAATGGATTTACTATTTTCTATTTTGCTTTGAACAGTGTAGTGTCGCGACTTTGTTAAAAGTTTATACAGGTTTTTTGTAGATAATAAATAATAAAATAATAACAATAATTTATCCTGACAGTGTTTCTCCACAAATTCCGGATATTGCTGATGGAGTTAGGTAAGTAGAGATTTTATACAGACAATAATAAATGCTTATGTACTATGTATGTATAAACACTCTGTTGTGTTTACAAATTACAATTCCTTCACTAATTAATCGAAAAAAACTTCGTTCCATCCGGGTGTCCCTTGACACCTCTCACATTTTTTTCTTAAATTGTATTTAATCGACATACGACCAACATTTTCTAATTTTCCATCCATTCTGTGTTCGCAAGTACATCCTGTTTTTTTTTTTATTTAAATGCTATTTTCTTTCTCCATTGATTTATTATTTCTGTATAAATGATTTACGAATTGGGACCGAATAAGACAAAATATTTGTTTTGTTTAGCAGTTGATCTTCAAAGTGCTATATTACTTGTACGAGGTCTGTCAGAAGTTAGAACAGTATTCGATCGCTTTATAAGTATAAGCGCGCACTGCAACTTTTTATCAAGCGATAATTTTATCGCAAAATTGCAATACATATACGGATAAGAGTTCGCGCATATGCGACAAAAAAAATTACGGAGATTTTAAAATTGTGATTTGTCAGGATTTGATTGTCGCAAAATAAATTGCAGCTTATGTACAGCGCTCAGTTGTCATTTCGGTCTCAAAGCGTTAACATGTCGACAACGGTTTCTCCCGCCGAGACAAATACTTCTGCCAAATACATTCTTTATAATCTAGGAACATCATCTGCTCTTAATTTTGTTAATCCACGAAATATTGTGATAAAAATTTGTTAAAAAAACCTCAGGTTAATAATAAGTTTAGTAATTTCAGTAATTCTAAAGTGCAATAGAAAATGGGGCTTCTAAGTTTTTATCGCTTCGCACTGGATTTGCAATCTCCTCAATCCGACGTTTCAAAAGAATCTGAATGTTATTATGACGTGACATTATGGCATCACTTAAATAAATAATTATTACTTAGACATAGTTTTATTTTACTTAAATGAGTGTAACTGAAAACATTTACTCAGCTAACATTGCATTTTGCTATCTACTGTTTTCATATTAAATTTAAGGTCCAACAATGCTCAGTAATTTGTTAGATGTTTAGATATTCAATCTATGGTAGCCAAAGAAGTTTCCGAGATATATTCAAAATTCATTGTATTTTATCTTAAAAAATCTTTTTATATGCCTTTTAGCTATAAAAGGAAGAAACCAATACTGATGTATTCTTTTTTTATTGTTCTTCCAACCCAAGCAGACAAGCAACTCGTTTGAAATCCATGTTCAGAGTGAGCACATCTTTGTATTTTTATATTACAGTGTGCCTAAAGTTTTTTTATTGCTAACAGACCACAAAACCGTTCTAGAACTGTTACTAAACAACTCAGTACTTCAAACAAGAATCCGTCCACTGCGTAGTTCCCGTACGGTTCTGGAATGGAACAAACTTATATTTACGCCAGTGTGTTAAGCGATCTTTGTATATGGCATGAAGGTCAACAGTAAGGGATGCATAATTTCACGCAGCGAATATATGTGTGCAAATCCCTTTTTTGTTTTTCGGATTTTGCTATTCTTAAGAGTGACTGAAAGATCAGATAAACCAAATTATTTGAATCAAATTTTGGTTCAAACTCGAACTAATTTTGGATGACTCTCTTCATATTACGTTTTTCTAATTATCATTAGTCTCTAAGTATGCTGCATGAGAAAACAGTTTTGATAGTATGTTAGCTCACTAATAGCCAATCATAATTAAATTTATCTGGTAAACAATTAAAAGTAATTGGTAATAATTCGTTAATTAGTTAAAACTTAACATTCTTACAAATTTGTGTCTGTTTTTGAACAAATAAAAATAGAAAATAGTAAAAATGGTAACGTTAAAGATTATTTATTGTCCAACCTGTGCAATACACCCACGTCGATTTCAATACGAGATGCATCCATTGATAGAGGTAGCAGCTCATTAATAATGCATGTGACAATATGGACTAGTGATATTCATTGGTCGCTTGCGTTAGACTATAACGATTGTTGATTGCAATTTTATCGTAATCTGGGTTTGATAAATTGATATCTACACTGTAATAATATTATTTGATGCATCAGATTCAGCACCGAACAAAACAGTTCAGTGGTTATCGGTGTGTTTTGATTAATTCTGTATGAGGAATCCATAAAAAAAATAGATATGTGGTTCTAATTTAGAACTAGTCAGATAATTATCGTATACTTACTCTTTAATTTGTTTAAATGTTAGTGATCATTCTATTTCTCTTTCATTTTTAGTAAAATATATTGAAAATTCACTTTCTACATATCAATATCAAAATCTTTACTTATAAAAGGAAAAAGCAAATACGCGAATAGTAGGAACAGGTAATACGATACCCCTTTGATTCTTTACCTTCTATTAAATCACTGTAAGCCGTGACTCGCTTTGACAAGTCATGATCGATTTCCTTTTTGTTCCGTGACGAATCTAATTTCATGTTCCGTGTTCTAAGACTCAGGATGCGGCTGTATAGAAGGATCGGTTTCATGAGAAGATCACAGGATTCCCTTTATAATTGTAATTAAATGATTGGTATCTCGACACGAGGAAAAACAAGATGGTATACTTTTCGGAATTGAAATTCTTTAAGCCTCTGGCTTGAGATGTTTATTATTGCTTTTTCTTTTTTATACCGGTTTGGTTTGATTAAATTTATGTAACAGTGTTTAACATTCTGCTTTTTAAAATGATTTAAAAATGTATCTTCGTTTATTTTCATTTTTCATGTTTTTTTTTCTTAATGTCCCAACATTACTCCAGTTTTTTGTTATTGTTTTTTTAGGATTCCTTAAATTTTTTATAAATTGGCTGATTTTTAAAAATTTTTCACATATTTAAATATTACAGTTAATAAAAAGAAAGCCTACTGAAGTCATTGTTTATTTATTTATTGTTCAGCACGATTGCTGAATGTCCCATAACAAAAATAGCTTCTAAAATGAATAAAAAAAAGTGAGAGGTGTCAAGGGACACCCGGATGGAACGAAGTTCCTTTTGATTAATTAGTGAAGGAATTGTAATTTGTAAACACAACAAAGTGTTTATACATACTTAAGCATTTATTATTGTCTGTATTAAATCTCTTCTAACCTAACTCCATCAGCAGAACAGAAACACTGTCAGGATTCATTTTCGTTATTATTTTCTATTATTTTATTATTTATTATTAACAAAAAACCTGTATAAACTTAACAAAGTCACGACAGTACACTGTTCAAAGCAAAATAGAAAATAGTAAATTCATTATCACCTGAATATTTTCAACAGTTCGTTTCTTTTAACAAAATTCGAAAAGAGGTTGACCTTAAAGGCCATCCTTGTAACTTCCCGCTAGTTTTAACCGCAAAGCTATAGTAACGTGACGTATTTTGACGTTTTTGACTTTTTTTGAAATGTTTAAAAAGCCATAACTTTTTAACGCCTTATTCGATTTTGATGTTCAAGATGGCACTCGACGCAGTTTTTTGAGACCTAAAAACGTTACCGGGAGTGCAAAATCGGTTAGTCAAAAAATCTCTAAGTTATTGAAAAAAAAAACACTTTTTTTGAAATTTTTCGACAACGATATCTCACGAACGAATCAACCGATTTTAATTTGCAAAACGGCATTCGACGTGGCTTTTTAAGCTTGAGAGCTGATTAGTTTATGAAATTGATGGATGCAATAGCCAAAAAGATATGCCCAAAAAACATCATTTACCAATTGTTTTTTTCGGTTATTTTGAAATTTCTCTAAATCTACTGGCTCGAATCGGTTCAAACTTACAGGCAATCTAAGTTAGATGGAACTCTTTGGAATGCTTTTTATTTCATGCCGATCGGTCAAGCCGTACAAAAGTTATAAGAGGTTTACATACATCCACACACACACACACACATCCACACGTACATACAGACATACAGACACCCTCGTAAAAATAGTCAGGGGAGGTTCCTAAGACCTCAAAACGTTGAGATCCGATGAAAACTCAATTTTCGAAAAACGGGGTGAAACCAATAACTTCCCGATTTTAAAAAAAATTTTAATTTTTTTTAGCGGGAAGTTAAAAAGTGTCCATTCATACAATGCCAGAGGTTTAGATGACATACATGTACCTAGAATTACTTTTTATTTTAATTTAAAACAGGAATTAACAATTAATACAAAATTTTAAAATATTTGACAGTAACTGACAGTTAAGGTAATTTGAAGTACCTAACTAGTCAAGTTACGAACTATTTTTAAAATGTTTATGAATTTATTAATTTATAAAAACAGGATGAAATAAAATATAATACTAATTATACTTATTTTTTTCTACAGTATTTTCTTTTAATTTAAATTAGTGTCTTTTTAATTGTACTTCTATTAGTATTTATTTATGTATATTAAGGTTTCCTATTTAAATAAAGATAGGTATATCTATCTATGAGAGAGAGAAAGACAGACAGACAAACACGCGTGTGTCGTGTCGTGACAAATTTTGGTCTGAATTTTTTTCGGCTAGCCTCAGTCCACGAATCAGTCGTACCTAACATGCGAAAAGTAACTCCGTTCCAATAATTGTAATTTTGTATTACTATTACTATTGTCATATGAGTGCGCATTTTTCACATTCCGCGGGAGAATAAGTAACACTTCTTTCTGTTACTACGTACAAATCGTCCTTCAAAACGTCCCATAGAAAGCAAAATTTCAAAAAGTTTTGCTATCTGTTCTTGCTAAAACTTATCAAATTTGGTATCCTACACGATATTTCCAACTTTTCATGGTTTTTCTGATTTCTCAGTTTTTTTTTTCAAATTTAAAGCCTAAAAAAGTTTATTTTGCTTACAAAGATTTATTGATTTTTTCTTGGAGGAACTTTCCATATCGTATAAAGCCCTTTAGTGTAATCTTCCTATATGGAAAATGTTATTGATAGGAGCACGACACACAAACCATGAACCAGTGAATAACAATACTGACTAGTGAAATCGTCGATTGAAAAGCATTTGTCATGCTGTTCCCTATGCCATAAGAAGCATGACTGAAGGATTACCATAATGTGAGCGTGGAATCAGATTCATGCTGTTAGAGCGTTATGTACATAGAAAATTTTAAAATATTAGAAAGCAGAACAATTAAGCTCAAGGGTGTATGTCGTTGGGTTAGTTTTAATTAAAATCGGTAGGGTGAAGCGGAAACTATTCGAAACATTAAGATTCAACAACATGTAGATATTAGTATACAGTACATTTTGAATGATACAGCAAGTTAATTGTATTGAATTTTTTAATTAAAAAATTAGAGTTGATAACTTGTAGATCGTTTACCAGCAACACAAAAATCAAAGTGTAATAATATAGCAATTTAATAGCTTTTTGACTTGATTTGTGTGGGGTTAAATGGGAAAAACTTCTATTCATGCACTTGATTTGTGTGGGGTTAAATGGGAAAAATCATTACATATGTAATGGTGTGAGTAAGAGAGAGACAGAAACACACATAAGGTATATTGGACAGTAAAAACAAAGATGAAATATTTACCACATGTTTAGTCATAACTATAAGTCCTTTAAATACCGTATAAACATTCAGTACATTGAAAAGAGATAGATATACAACAAACAGTCTGGGCTAATGTTTTGGAATATCATAGTGACGTATTACATTGTGTTTGACAGATTATTTTATAATTCTGTGACGTAAGTAAACATATAAAGTTTAGTATTTTATATTAATAATATTAATAATAATATTCAGTAATGAGTATTGTATTGTAGTCGATACCACCGTCACATGGTTGCATTATATCCTGCACTATGCTTTTGAGGTTGTTGGCTACATAAACAGAGTTTTTAAGAATAGTCGAAACGTGCATTCCGAAAAGACAATAGATAGAAAAATTACAACTCGGTAAGTATTCCAAATGGCTTCAATTTATGTACTCAAGGTTTTTGGGGTCACTGAACACGAATATCATGATGTCGAAAGTCTCCGCGGCACTTGGTGCCTAGAGTATTTACCTCTTCTTCTGGTGTTTTATGCATATTCTGTACAAAATTACACTTGGAACTCGGCTGTTTTTTGGGTCGCTGAATACGAATATGATAATGGCGATGGTGTCCGAAATACCTGATACTTAAGACGGACCTCGTCTCCAGGAAATGTTATGCAAATTTGATACAAAATGAGTGTGTACTCGGTACTAGGAGGTTTTTGAGGTCGCTAAACACAAATATCATATAATGATTTTGCTAAATCATTCGCATAAAAATTTATGAATCCGGGCGCGTGCATAAAAGTATAACTTCTGCCGACACCCCTCTGACTACCACACCCTTTTTTTATTACAATTATTATTAACTTGATTATTATTTAACATCAACCATATTCTAGAGACAACATTTGAAATACAACTTTAATTTTTTCTAGAATAATTAATTGTTTTTGTTAATTGGCTTTATGATTCAGAGCAATTGTAGTTGTTTTAAAATTTTAGATTTATTACGAATAATAGTGCAATCATTTTTTATTTGCGTCTCAGTGACAGCTACCAAATGTATCCCAAATTTATGTTTCCGAAGCTCGGAAGAATACGGACCGAATTACAAATAGTGGTAATCAAGTCGGCAAAGGGCTTAAAACATCGCAGCATGCATACGATAAAAACTGCTAAATAGGTTCGATGTGAAGGAATACAAGCTCCAGAAGGCGCGAGATCTTACAGCACTACAAACAAAGTTCGGTTCGAAGAGCAAAAGAGTTGTTACGTTTGGTTGGACGTGTCGAATTTGTTTTCTGATGAAAAAATTCCATTAAACATTTTATAAATATTAAAATGATCAGGCTCACGAACGACCACCTGAAGTAACTTTCCATCTCAAGGAATGGTATGGGCCGCCGTAATCGCAGATAGGTGATTTCCAATCGGTTTCATCAAGTATAGTTTTAAAGTAAATGCAACTTATTATTGTGAAAATGTTTTGCAAGCCACTTAAGAGCAGTACGTACACGTGATCCTTAATCTTGCTTCGTCTTATTTCTTCTTCTTTGTAACTCCTTTGCTTCGTTCTTTCTACAGATATGTATTGAAGCGTCTAGTAACGATGGTATCAATTTATTTCCATGTAAAAAATCTGCCGTACCAAACGATAGTCACTGCAAAAATAGTTATTAGAAAAAAAATGTTAAATTTGAAGTTGGTTTAACATTTAAGCATTTTTTGGTACACTGAATTTGATTTAAATTTATTTGATTTAATTGATTGACTTTTTACAAGTCTTTTTTTAAAGTAAACTTCACGCCTATATCGTGTTTCGTGTAATAAAAATAAGAAAGAAGTAGTGACAGTTTTTTGTTTTTTCAGTTTATTAAATAATTACGGTTGATTATGTTGAAAGAAACATAAAAATAAATCAGTTCCCAGTTCTGAATCAACAATTAAAAAGTGGAAGATACTGTTTCAACAATAAATTTTCCTGTCAGTATTTTTCATCTTAAGAAAATAAAGTGTTCAAATGATAAAGACGTGAATATTGTGCTTATTAGACCGTGCGTTTTTGATACAGTGCCAGAGTTTGGTCTGAGCAATAATTATCAAGAAAATCTTCAAAGACGGTGAGACACAGTGAAAAGAGACTTAATATCAACTTGCAAACGTGAAATGCCTTGTCATAATTGATGACTGACTTTAAAGTACACCAGAAATAAGATGATCAAATAGGAAATAAATATTAACTAAGATTTCGCTTTTACTTTAAACTTTAGATCTGAAATACATGCTGCAGTGAACAAGTCACACATTGAATAAAATATGTATAAAGATTGCTCTGTGTGAATGTGATGAGGTTTTTCGCATTAATACCTACAAAAATATTAGATACGTCTGTTATTAAGGCATCCAACAGAAGCTAATATATGGAGTAAAATAGTTTGATAAAATTAATCTAGCATTGTATAGTTGTTCCAAAGTCAATGTAAAATTTTTTTCGCTTTGTCGGAATTTTAATGCCTTTGATAGCAATGCCGACCATTGGCGTGGAATTAAATAAAAAGGGTTCAAAAATTTTTATAATTTTTTGATTTAAATATCAAAAGAAAAACGGTTTTTGTATATTTGTAAATTTTGTATCAATTTGAAAATCGTCAAATAACAAATTAAATCTTTTAAATTAAAACTTGTTAATTTTAGTTATTAATGAGAACATTTGACTCATTATTCAAATAGTACATAACTCATAATATTTTTATAACAATTGTCTACAAATAATACTTATTTTGTCAGACAATCTTAAAAGATTGTCTGTCCAGCAAGGACCACGAGGAGGTATGAGCCTTCCTTGCCTGGAAAGGAAAGAGTTGGGTATGTTAGTAAGAATATAAAATTAGTTTGTTTTTGAAAACAAGTTTTCAAGATACATCACGATAGTTGTAAGTGAAATTGGTTAGAATGACTAACAAGAATTGTCAGAGTCTTCTGAAGTAGAATTGTTCCCAGGTTGAATAACTAATGGTGCTATTAGCGGTACAACAGGATATTCCTTTTCTATTTTTATAACATGTGCTTCGCAATTTTCCATACATCGCTATTAATGCCACTAATTACCTCTCGAATATTATCAAGAAGACTGATTATATTTTCGTAAACGTTTCTTTACAGTACTCCAAACCATTTCGATTGGATTAAAAATACAGTAGTATGGAGGTAAACGCAAAAGGGTATGACCATGTCTGCTGCAAATGGTGTCAATGACGTATTCATTTTTAAAATTCTGACTTTTGATCATTCTTATGAATTCCTTCTTTACTGGAACCTTTTTAGGAACATTGATATTTTTGATTGCCATAAATCTTAATATTTCATTCTTTTTTGTGTTATTATTAGGTATTTTGTTTAATATGCGGAAATGATACGATGCATTGTCCATAACAATTACTGAATTGTAAGAAAACCCAATAGACATTGTTGAATTTCGATTCGTAAATAAATAAATAAACGAAAAACTAAAAAAAAGTGAAGAATTAAAAACAGAAAAAATGCGAAAAAAATTAATTCAAAAAATACCTTTCTAAATCAAATAATATAACGCCACCGTAAGGTGGTGCAGTTATTATCTTATATATTTAAACGAGAAATTCTTACTATATTGTCACTATGAAGCCCATCGTAAGGTAGTGCAGCAGATATCTAATATAAAAAATCAATGAAAATCAATGACTACTGGTTACTGTAATGAGGCACAAGTCTCTGCGCGGTATTTAACTCATGTCACATTCTGCAATTTGCCTCTTTGATGTTTCGTTTGCGTAATACCGCGGCCGTCGGCATTTCTTTACATTAATATCAAAGCGGCGCTAAACGACTTGAAAAAATACACAATGTTGCCGTTACTCAAAAATGTCTTTAAGTATAAGTAATATATAAAAAATTGATATCATTAGAAGTGAAAACTGTTTAAATATAAAGAACCTAGTTAATTAATTTAAGTATATATTTTTTAAGAATATTTTTATATTATGATTCTAAGAGTCATTGGCAAACAATTGAATAGTAAAGTAGAGAAAACATTTTCAAAATATATAAACTTAGGAATTTTCGGAAATATATCTGACAACCTAGATTCGAAAGTCGGTTTCTTTGTTGAGGTTAGAAGGCGTAGTTGTCTTTTTACATTAATATTAGTTAAACTATATATGGTGTTTCAGGGGTAGGAGGAGAGCGAGGCGGGGATTTGAGTTGATAAGAAGTGATGTTAAAGTTGAGTTTAACTAAGAGATATAATTTAGTAAAATAAAATAAATAATAATATTTATAAGGGCTGCCACCTTATTTTTGGAAAACTGAAACCACAGACTTACCTACGTGTAGTCACATATAAAAATATTGTCGGTAATAAATTGTAATAAAAATAAATGATGGTGGCAATAGTTACAGAAATATCAGTAGAAACAAGTGACTTAGTTTCCTATATTCAAAACCTACGAATTGAAAGTGAAATCATAGGTTTTTATAACAAACTTATATCCCAGATAAGCAACAAAAGAATTTCTTCTACTATTATAATAAAAAATAGATTAGTATTTTTCAAAAAAAATAAATTAATAAACCACTGAAAGTATTTTTCTGAATTCTCTTGTTTCAACTTTAGCATAGGTGGTTAAATTTTTTTTCAAATAACTATTAAACTAAAGATGGAATATATATTAGACCGTGAATGAAAGACAACAATTGTCTTTAACAATTATTGTCAAATTTAATACATAGCACTTTAATGTATTTTTACATCAACATTACCATTATTTTATCTTATAACCATGTAGACTGTAAAGCATTAATAAAAATTTAACATCCTTTTCACATCAATTTCTTCATTTTTGAAATTTACTTTTATTTTATTTTAAATTTTAATTGGTATATGAAATTTTTAATCAACGGATATATCAAAATCAAAATTTAAATTCCCTATATATCAAAATCTAATTTTAAATTTTGCTAACGATCAAGCAATTACTGCAAGTTCTGTTGAGAATACAATCAGACTAATTGAATTAGTAAAACAACTTTTCCAAGAAATCGGTCTCGAAGTTAACCCAAAGAAAAGTATTGCAATAAATATAATCAAAGGTAATTTGACTAAACAAGAATTAATTCTTTCAAATGGCGAAGCCATTAAAACTATCGACAAAGACGAACGAATTAGATATCTTGGCTGTACATTCAAAAAAACAATGGTCTTCAACAAAGATGTTATAGAAAAATTTGCTGAAAATATTGACAAGATGATGGTATCACCCCTTCTGAAGCCCGATCAAAAACTGAATATCTTCAATCAATATATATTTCCGACTCTCATATATCCACTTCAAGCTGCTCCGCTAAATAAAATACCGTCAACAATTACAGAAGATATAGTGTAACCTCTTTTTTCTCAAGATGTTAAAGGCTCGTTTTATAGAGGTTAACAAATGCGAACGGCACTCAGGGGGTAGGAGGAGAGCGAGCGTAGATTCGAACGAGCTAGATGATATCGTATGGGAAAGATATACGGGGATATATTTACTAGAAAAAATAAAAGATAAAAGAATTTAAAAGGGACTAAAGAGAAAATGAGAGAAATGATGGAAAAGGGAAAGGTAAATGGGCGCCACTTATTTTTTATCATAAGGATGGGAAAATATAAGAAACCCAGATAAAAAAAATATTAAATATATATGTTGGATAAAATGATTTATCAGATGTTGTAGATAAAGTTAAAATAAGAAAGATATGAGAGATATAAGATAAGATAAGGTAAAATTAGATAACCCGCCAGATGTCCTTGCTAAAAATTTAAATTACACACTCTTATTTAAAATACTAAAAAAATGATACTTACACTTTTCTTTTACTCATCCTTATGGTTATCAATTTAATCGGTAAGATAAAGATAGATTCAAAAAAGCACAATCTATTGCTTTAATAAAATAATATATGCTTAAGAAATGAAATCTATTACTTCAATAAGATAAGGTATATCTAAGAAACAAAATCTATTACTTTGGTAAAGTGTAGATTAGAGAAACTGAAGGTATTGATCAGAGTAGCAGGCTCTAGCTAGGTAAAGAAAATCTAGTTAAACACTAAACAGACTTTATTATCTGGTTTGATAATAAGTAAGAGATACAATAAACAAAATAAAATAAAGAAAATATCTGTGTTATAAACAGTAAATCATATATCGGTATCATAAACAGTAAATAATATTATTAAACACATTTGTGTTTAAATTTAAAAACATAACTTTTACTACCATAAAACAACAGCTAAGTATAATTCTATCGTTATTTTTGGTATGTTTAAAACTAAAAGTGAGAGAGAAAAATTTAGATAAAAAAATTAAAAATATCACTTTTGGTTTTTCAATTATCTCGAGATAAAACGTACCTACCCATATAGAAAAATATAGAGAGATCTTAATTAAATAAGGCGAGATAATAATTAAAAGATAAAAAAATATGTAAAACAGTTTACAAATAGCAGGTACAAAAAATATGAGCAAAAAAAATTACAGATAAGCTAAAACACAAAAACACATCCCGAATTTTCTTATTACGGCACTGATCACTTGATTACAGGTGAATACAATTAAGGTAAAATGTTCCATAGAAATAAATGGTACGTTAATGCTTGATACAGGTGTAAAAAAAATTATTAAAAACTTACATTGTCTCCTAAATGTTTCTGAGAGATATTTATAGTATATGGCTTCTTTCTCTCGGTAATTGGTCTTAACGGTACGATATTATCTAAACCCATTTCTGTTTAGATTTATAGATAATTAGAGAAAACCATAAACTAAATCTTCGAAGCGTTGGTTTCGAAAAAGGAAGCGGTAGACGTAGCAATGGCGGGCGTGTCGTTGCTACATAGAAAACCCAGGAAAACATAAAAAAACACTATCTGGAATACTTTAAGTGGTTCCTCGGTACACTAAACGGTAAACGATAACAGAAACACTTAATAGCAAGTAATTTTTAACTATCTTAAGAAAATTTGCCGGGAACTTGAAACTAGTGGTTGTACGTATGATCTTGATCGTACAAATGCCCAAGCTAGAATGATTCGAAAATCGCGGTACTAAGGGACGCTGCCTTTCGCGTCTCATCATGTGATGTTAAAGTCGGAACCTTATTGGTTAGTCCACCGATCGATATTCTGCTTAGCAACAAAAAACGTTAGGAATGTAACAACATCTAATAAGTCGAGAATACAGGGCGGCAATAAGTAAGAAAGAATTATAAAAAAAAATAATTTTATTCTTAGAGTTTTTTAAACACGCTACAATAGACACAATGATAAAACGTGCAGTGAAAGCTATTGTTGGACTTCCAACATCAACTTCAACAGAGATGTTTTATGCACCACGAAATGTTCGTGGACTTGGTTTAGTTCGTTGCGAATGGGAAGCCAAACTTCAACATTATTCAATCGCAAACAAACTAAGTAAAGTGAATGACGCTATTTTGCACCAGCTTGTAGATTGTCAAGCAGAGATGGCTGAATGTGCCTTAATGCTTGGCCTCGAACAAGAAACATCATTAATGATGAGAGCAAAATCACAAAAAATGTCTTATGACAAATGGTGCCGCCGGAATTGGCAAGGAATTGGAGTAAAGCACTTCAACACATCCCATATAAGCAACCAATTTCTGTCAAAAATGTCAAGATTAAGCTCTTCAGAATTTACTGCTGCAATTAAACTCAATACCAACTACGCAAATGTCAAGGAAATGCCTGGTGCAGTGTCCGATAACAGCCTCTATCGCAAATGCAATAGAGAGAAAGAAACCCCCTCTCATGTTATCGGATTTTGTTCATCAAATAAACCCCAAATTATTTCGAGACATCACAAAGTAAAACACGCAATAAAATCATTAATGATTGACAAAAAATACAAATGCTTCGAGGAAGTTCATGCATAATATGATCAACATGGTAGCTTCCGGATCATAGACATAATTGCGTTTGATACGAAATCAAATAGAGCCCTCATAATTGATCCAACGGTGCGCTTTGAAACAAATGACGATGATCAAGATGAAAAAATCAAACAAGAAAAGTCAAACATATACAGCTCTTGCATCAACCATTATGCCGAAAAATATCGAGACGGATTTGGTGAAAGAAATTGGTCTGTCCATGGACTATGGTTTGGCGCTCGTGGTTCTATTGGAAAAAGTGTACTTGACTTTTTCAACGAATTTAAGCTTGACAAATCAGCGATTCCTGAAATCACTGAGAACATTTTAATCGATTCTATTAATATTTTGCATTGTCACATCTATTCCTGATTAATTCATTAATTATTAATAGTTTTTAGTTCATTATTTTTATCAATTTTAATTATTTTAGTTCATATCTAATGTTTTAAATTATATAATTGTCCTTTGGATTGATCGGTATGCTGTGTATTAGCAACCTATGATATGTAGGCAGCACATCCTAATAAAGGAATTTCTCTCTTAAAATCTAATTTTATTTATGTTTTAATGACACTGTCAAAATCAAAAATTTATAGGTATATAAATATTTATAAATTTATAAAACTACGTCTTAAAATCTATGTATCCCCAAAAAAACTCTCTTTGTATATGTAATTTAAAAATCTTACCTTGTAATATAATCTTATTTTATTTTTTAATATCCAATTATTTCTGTCTCCCATATGTTCAATTTTCCAATCTCTTTTTCTGTTCAGGCTTCCAGGGCAATAAGTTCCTTGTATTGTTCATTATTATTTCTTTCATTTATATTTTATTAACTGTAACTTTTTCCTCTGGCTAAATTATTAATTTTAATATATAACATTTTATAAATAATTAAATGCAATTTATAAACTCCCTCTATTTCTCCTTCCCCCCTCAAACAGAACATCACTTAAAACTTTGGACATAAAACTTTCAAATTACATATATACTGATTTATTATCCATTAAGTTAAGTTTTAAAAAACGAAGAAAATTTACATTATAAATTATAAATATTTAGCATGTAATTACTTGCTGCTTTCTTCTCTTCTTTACATAAACGCCAACTAACAACTAATATAAAGACACCATCCGGTTTCTGGTGCTGATGGCGTTGTATTTAACTTAAACAGACTTACATCACATATAATTTTGACAGCAGAAAAGTAGTACCTGTTGTTTGTTAATCACTCATTTGTTAAGAAACTCACTTCTGATTGTCATTAAGATAATAATATTACTTACATTTTTGTTCAGTGTATGAATAATACATTGCAATAACTTTGTTTTGACACGCTCGTTTATAATTTTGACTTTTGAAATAATGATATACATGCTTGAGAATATCCACTCTTTCTGGAAAAAATCTCACAGTAAAATATTTTTTTTATTTTAAAATGTTCTTCTCACTAAAAAGAAAGGAACTATCAAAGATTCGATTCCTGTTTCTTTAATTCCTAAATATAGAAAATTTAACAAGAGACGTCTCAAGCATTTAAATTACAATTTTTCGCTTTCCATTATTTAACGTTATATAAGATATAGCCGGTTCAATACATTATTTCTAAATTTTAAAAATACGATAAGGAATGTCCCAAAATTTATAATACTAGCAGCCCGCCCTGGCTTTGCACGGGGATTAAAGAAAAATAACAAAAGCCATTAAATTTATTGGGTCAACGCTTCCCTGTAAACAATATTACATGTTTATTTATTTTCTGGCAGCAAAATAAATTGATTTTCAGGTGCTCCGACCCCCCTTAGGCGGTTGGCAATGAGGAAAACCGATCCCTACTATTTGGAAGGTTTGACCTTGAGACTTTTTATTAGTAAAAGCGAAAGATGTTTTGATAGGAAATTGAAGCGGTTTAAATGGATTTGGTAAATCATTTGGGATCATCGGTATCATCAGTGTATGAGCTAGTTGACCAGCTGGTGGTTCAGTTATATTGGTTGTTACAACTTAATTGTCCTTTAATTCCTTTATGAGTAGCCTCGTCCCATTGCACATGCTAAATTTGTGATATCTGTCGTGATTATGAAATAAGTTATTTTGATAAGGAATAATACCAAGATAAAAACTTTTAAAAAATTAAAAATTAGTTATTGTGACGTAACTATAACAGTTAGTACATTATTTTATTCTATAATCAGCGCACGCTATGTAAGGATTTTAAGGTCATTTTTGGTTACATTAATGGCATTTTAGTAAGGATCCCTATTTTTTTAAATGAAACATAGCCTATGTCACTCGGGAATAGTGTAGTTTGCCAACGGTAAAAGAATTTTTGAAATCGGTCCAGTAGTTTCGGAGCCTATTCATTTCAAACAAACAAACAAACAAACAAAAAATCAAACCTTTCCTCTTTATAATATTATTATAGATATCAGAAATATTTTAATATCGATAAAGGGCTGTAAAGAGTAACTGCGAAAATTGGTGTACTAATTTATGCTCACAATCTATGGAATCAGTATGTACCATTTAATTTGTGGTCCCGAATTGATACCTTGAGGTATTCCGTCACCTCCAGAGATAATAATAAACTTGTCGAAACTTTCGTGTGGTATTTTAAGAGATGCGTGCAGAGAGCTGGCATTGTTTTATTACTGAGGGCGTGTAGATTCGATAAAATACTGAGTTCGGCATTGAATTACTTCTCTTTATTTATAGGACTTTTGACGATAAAATATGTATTAATTTTTCTTTATTTTTATGAGCTGCTATAAATCCACTAAGCACACATACATATTCATGAAAATTACACTTATACACATACGAGGCAATCATTTATTCGGGGTAAAATTTCTATTTAATGGAAGTTTTAGTATTTTGTAAATTGACAAAAAATATGGGGTAAATTAAAGCAATTTATATCATTTGTAAATGTTGGTCGGTCTACGGATTTATTATAGTATTTACATTCACAAGTGTTTATTAGTAATTTAGTATTTAGACGCCTTGGCTATATTAAAGTCACTAAAGTCATTAAAGTCACCAATGAATCAATTTGTTTTTATTTATTTTTAATCGTCTATTATTAAAATAAATTAAATTAAAAGTTTTTAAATTTAACCATTGCTTTAGCGATATCGATATTCCAAAATTAAAACAATTGAATAGGAAGGAGTTAATAATTGTAAAAAATCCGCTTAATTAATATTTGAAAGGCCCCATATCCAGTTTACTTATCTTATCTCACCCTGACCTGAAAACCTTACTTCTGCCTCTCCTGCACCTCACTTGGATCTTAGAGTGTTTAGAGCGGAGCATCAACATAAGTGATGACCTGAACTTAGCCTTTGTTTTGTATTGTGTTTTTTTTGTATTTTATAATTAATTGTATTTCATTTCTGGAAACAATGAAGATATTATTTATTTTTTTATTTTATTGTATTTTAAGTAGGTACTTACCTTGCCTCATCTATATTTACAGAATTTTTCTGACCTCACTTGAATCCGAAGAACTTAAGTTACTTTACTTTATCTGTTAGTTAACGATAATATTACTACTTTTTCATCTAATTACCCTTATTTTGTCATCTAAATGTCCTTTAATCGTTGAATATAATATAAATCTACATGTACTTTGTAACTCTTAAATTACCCTAGGCTAGCTCCTGAGGGTCGTGGCTTCCTTCTGAGTCTTTACCAACCCTTCCCAAACATTAATTTAGGGCGCCAAGTACAGACAAACAAATAAAAAACGGTAAAATCAGTTTTAAGTTGATTTATTTAATCAATCAAAAGTTTAGTGAAAATTAAAAAAAAAAAATATTAATTTAATCTGTTATCTTTGGTTTATTTTAATTCTTCCTGTTGGAGCTTGATTTACTGTGGATCGTAACTGCTCTAAATCCAAACGTGGATTTTCTTTCAAGGAATATTCCTTTGCGTCCAAACCCGGGAATGGTATGGCTTCTCTTAGGTAAATTTTCAATTATCCTGTCCAAGGAAGGTAGGTTTTCTCGTCGATAAGCTTATCGATAACGGCAAACAAAATGACTGACGGCTTGTCACGTTCTCAAAAAATTTCGGTATTTCTCTAATCGGGCCCTTCTGGATTTGGCAATTACCTAAAAGAAGGGCCAAGGTAATCAGATAATAATTCTGCTATTATTAAGAATCGAAGATAAAACGAATGAATTGAAATAATTTCCTAACGAAGTAACAAACTTTTTCCTCCCAAATCGACGCGAACAGACCATCCGCACCAGCGCGATAAAATTGAAATAAATAAAAATATAGTCCGAAGGATATACTCAAAAATGAACGTTACAACTTACAATGTTTAGTTATTATAGAAATAAGGTTCACAACGGATTTTTGGTGTCTTCAGACCGGCTATTGATTTAATGTCGATAATTTAGGTAGTGGTTTGTCTGTTTAACTTTTACTATAATAGTATAATAGTCAGCATGAAAATTTAAAGAGTTTTGGAGTATATTTACGTATAAATACTGCACTGGTAAAACTAGCCACTTTAATATATTCAGAAAGGAATAACCTAATGACATATTTTGTCTACACTTTTTTAGTCAGTAATATAAAAGATTACTGGGGAATTTATAGTTACTAAAAAATCGGTGTTACTTAATAATATTTGTTACTTTTTCTTTTAATTTTAAGCTATCTGAAAAATATCTTTCTTGAAATTCTTTTAAAAATGCTTTTAATATCTTTTATAGAAAGTACAGCAACCCAGATATAAAAGCTTCCTAATAAAACTATCGAACACGTTTTCTCCATCAATCCAGTATTTTTCATTTCTCATTTCTCCGTTATTTAAAGCTTCAGCAAGTCCATTATCGTAACTCGAATTTTTAAATACGAAGTAAAGTTGTAATAATCTTTTCTTTAACGATTATTTTATGCAAATGTAAATAAAACATCGACAAGACTATAATTTTATAACTATTAGAGATGTTTTCTCACTTTCTCCGATGGAATACAGCTAATCTGGCACTTTAAAAGTGAATTTACTGTCGATTCATCAAATTGATGCCTGAAGTGTGTAGTCGTAAACCGGAGTAGTATTCAATGTCTAACGAATATTTTGGATGAAGACTGCATTCTTCTGATCATTTTATTCAAATCAATATTTGGTCATTTACAGATAAGGTCTTTTGATTTAAGATATATACTGACTGGCTCTTTATTTAACTACTGATTTTAATTAGATACTTAAAACATGTCGACAGGTTTTAGTTAGTTAAACTTAAGCAAACAATTAGACAAACATTAGATTTGTGTAATTGATATTAAAAAAACAAAGAGAAAATGGAATGTATACCTACATAATTTAAAACAACAAACAGGCATAAGATCTAACAAAAACGTTAATAGATATTACAAAAGGGTGGTTATTGTGAAATAGTAAACTGCACCAAACAAACCAATTAAAAAACATAAGGTAATTGAATGATGTACTTTTTGCATTTAAAACGCTTATTTTGGTTCAAAAAAACTTGCATTCAGTTGCGGGTGTGAAATAAATAGAGACAAAAGACGAATTGCTGGCATCTTTATTAGTTGGGTTGCTTCAACTCTTAGAATCCCAAGATCACCGGGTTTTACATACTTAGTTCTTGTTAACCTATAGGGACTTTCTAGAGCTTTCCTCTTAACATGCAAGGGCGAAATATCTAAAATTACCTCCAAAACCACACACTAGGATACAATCTCATTGTTTTAGTGATCCCTATACAGGTGAGTCTTTGCACCTTTTGTAACTCTATGATTGCCCCTTGTGGCGTTTTTTTGTTCTATCAAACCAATACAGCCTAGGTGATTAGGGGGTCTCACAACCGTTAGATATGACCAATAGATCATTTTATGTTAAAGACTCCATGCTTTCCCAAAAAGCTTATGGCAAGTCCACGTAGCCTTTGTAGCTTTAGATTTTTGCGAGGTGTGAATTCTACGTAATTTTTCTGTCGAGAATAACTCCGGGATATTTTACCACTTCTAAGATTGATAACAGGAGGGTTAATCGTTGAGTTTCTTCTGTTGGTAAATGAAATTCCGCTACAATAATCAAAATGAAGCTAGCTACAAGCCAACAATTTGAATGGATTGAACTTTGTTAAAGACTCCTTAGAGTAAGAACGCCATCACATTATGCCTAAACATGAAATAAATTATTAAAAATAAGGTAAAGGTACTTAAATGGATAGTACAAAAAATTATAAAAAGCTCATTCTGGGCATCCTGAAATGGAAAACGCACAAAACAGGAGAGAATGCTTGATTTTCCAATTTTTTAAAAACTAATAAAATATTTTGGCGCGAAAAACTTTTTCTTATTATGGTAAATGTATCAGCATAAAATGAATATCTTTTCCTGCAAAAAAAGAAAGATTCCTGGTATTAAAATGTCGATTAATTTTCTCACAGCTATTATTCAGTCTAAATTCCCTGTGGTATATAATGCACTTTTAATTCAAAATTCTTTGCGTGCACACCAAGTATTCAAATACTCTCAGGTCTTTTCTTGCATGTTTATATCACCAGTGGCGTAGTTTTTTCAATGAAAATTTAATTTTTTAATAATCTTATACCTAGTAAATATTTAATATACATATAGTGCACAACTATAGTCCATTTCATCGTTTTTGGCCGATTTGATATTAGAAACCACTGAAATAAGATTAAACTGTCATCGAAGTTACCAATGGCGGAGAGAATTTTTTTTCTAAATTAGGTCATAAGTTTCTGAAACTATCAGTGTGGTTTAACATCTACAAAAATATGACCAAAAATATGACATAATAATTATTAAATTCAACCCTTCAACAACGAGCCGTACATGACGGCTACTAGGAATGTGAATTAAGTAAAGACTTCCGTATTAAATACTTTTTATCTAGGTACCGGTGAAACAAGATGCAGTTACGTAAGTGTTGTATTAAAATACAAACATCCTCATTTAAATTTCTAACTTGCCTGTATCTGAGAGAGATGTAACTCTAAATTTACTTCGAGAATGATTTCTGTCATCGGCCAAAATCGGTGAAATGGAGTATACACAAAAGTTTATATGTTCGCCTGAGTTGTTTCGAAAACAATAGTAATAATTTTTGTTGATTTTTACTTGAAACATCTCTTTATTGTGTATTATCATACAGCTTTTCGTATAGTGCAGCTTATTTAGTTAATTTTAATAATTTATTTCCATTTTCTTTCTAATATGTTCTTTTTTTATTTCAGGTAAGTACAATTAGCTGTTTTATCTACTTGTAAGTATATTTAATTTTATAAGTGAAAACATTCTGTTAAAAATGATAAAGAATATCTCGTATAATTTTAATCTGTTATTGTTTCCTTCAACATACGATCGCAGAGACATTATTATATCGGATAAACTAGTAACGCCTTAACAAATATCATTTATTTTGTCTTTTTTATCTTTGTTTACATTTGGCCAGAATAGTGCTACTTGTATTGTCTTAGATACTTTTCAACATCCTGAATTACACCACTGACGATATAGTTGTTTTTGATTTGAAATTTAGTTATTGTTCTAAAATACGCGTTAACTAATGAAGTTGTCTGCAATTTAAAAATAAGGAGGCATAACACTTTATGGTGCATACAGAGATATAAGAAAACTACTTCTTATCGTTACGCGTAACAATACTGCGGAACAGCGTAACACTTTAACATTGTAACATCGCAGATGTCGGTATTTTGTATGTTGCATCATTTGTGCGCATATCTTGACAGATTTGAGTTACATAGTTGCCATTTATTTTTTCTTATATTATTTTTTGTAAATTACTTGTTAATTAACAAAGAATTTATACATTTTTGTTTGCTTATATTTAGTTATTGTTCTAAAATACGCGTTAACTAATGAGTTGTCTGCAGTTTACAAATAAGGAGGCATAACACTTTATGGTGCATACAGAGATATAAGAAAACTACTTCTTATCGTTACGCGTAACAATACTGCGTAACAGCGTAACACCTTAACATTGTAACATCGCAGATGTCGGTATTTTATATGTTTGTACGCATATCTTGACAGATTTGAGTTACATAGTTGCTATTTATTTCTTCTTATATTAATTTATTTAAAGAAATTGCTGTAAACGTCTGTTGGCGCAATAAATTTTTTGTAAAGGCCACTATTTGCTTGAAATTTCAAATCCAGCCGCAAGTAATTTCTACTGTACACAATTCTATTAGTATACACCTAAGTCTGCTACCAGCGTCTTTCTGTGCTTTTTTTTTATTTTTCATAAGAAAGTATTTAATAAGCTGTTGCAGCTACCGTGTTTTTGTTAATAATCTGTACAATAGAAAAAAACAATTGTTCTATTTTAGTAAAGATGGAACAAAAGCGTGTTCCATTGAAAGGATACGGAATGATGTAGTAATACGAAGATTGTTGACAGAACATAGTTATCTTTGACGAAGTTTTGTTATATGTCTGTATACTCACCTTTACATTAATAAGAGGAAATAAGCATACTTTGGTGATTACAATAACACTGTTTCCTCTGTTGTTTTTTATTGAACTTTTAAGTAGTTACAGACATTACGGCATACTACAGACAAGTATTTTTATTCGTTTATTAGCTTAAGGAGCTTTTGACTATCAATTAGATTAGTTGCAGTTAAATCCCAGATTAAACTTTACTTTTAATAATCTGTCTTATCTAGTTTCTCTTACACATTTCTAAAGTAGTCAGGTTTATGATATTAATCTTACAATTTCGACATAAATAAACATTGTGGCGTTAGTATTATTCTATATATAGCATAAATAATATAATTTATTCCTTTTTAAAACTGTGTAATCAAAAGATGTAAAATCTTTACTCTTATTTTATAAGCATTAATTTTCTGATTTATTTGTTTCTTTATCGTAAAAGGTTGTTCCATTTATTGACTCATTTTCTTATCAAGTTAGATTGTAAAGTTTTATTACTTTACCAAAAAAATTTAAATTATGCCCCTCTATTTTATCGTAACCACTCAATGTGTTTCTTGACAATTCATAGAATTCCTTCGCTCTTACATTTTTCTACTCTAAAGTCTCCTGTTCTCGATTTCCTGCTACAAATAGAGACATATTTCGTTTTAAAAAAAGTTCAAAATTTGATCTTTGCAGGACTTTGAAATAAATTGGCGAGTCTAAATGAAATCCAGGAAAGCTGGTTGTGAGTGAAATCGAGCTTTTTTAAAAATCGCTGAATCGACTTGTTGGCGACCTCTCGACTTTTCTCTTAAGTTATTGAACTTGAATTGGTAGAGAGATAGTTTTTGTGGCAAGATTTTTTATTTCTTTTACTAAATTATTGTCTATCTGGTATCGATTTCATGGAAATTTATTGGGCCAATCAATCATTTTCTGTCAATATCACTTTTCGCTCACACTTATTCTCAATCAGACTGGTTAACCTGCGATAATCAGTCAGCAATGCTTCTTATAAAACTTTTTGGGGAATCGAGAGAACAGCGGCAGAAAGAACGTTACTTGGGATATATCCCCCTAAAGTGGTCAGGAAAAAAGCGCACACATACGACAGTTCATTACATGGCAAGCTTAGTATTACATTCATTCAGCTACCTATCTAAAATAAAACAACTGTTACACTATATACTAAAATACTTTAATTTGTAAAAAATTCGTAAAACTTTCAAGAATCAGAATATTTATAAAAAAATATAAAAAACGCGAAAAATTTGAAAATCTGGTAAAAAAGTTGAAAAACTATAGAAAAAGGTCTTAAAAAATAGAAAAAGATCGAGGAAAAAGGGAAAGTCGAATAATTGTAATTTAAAAAAATTGTAATTTAATCAAAATTTAAATAAACAACCTAGAAATTTCAGAACAATTAAAGCTTTAATGGTGCATAGTAGAAGCATAGCTTTTGTGGGTCACGATTACAAAGTTTATTTTTGAGTATTACAGCTTATAAATTAGAACTTCAACTACTTGCAGAAGTTAACTAGCTGTCCTTTAAGTTTTGAAGGTATGAAAATATTGGTTCTAGGAAAAATGCCCACAGGAAAACTGCCCACGGGAAACATGCCCACAGGAAAAATGCCCACACGGAAAAATGCCCACACAGAAAAATGCCCACACGGAAAAATGCCCACATGGAAAATTGCTAACATGGAAAAATGCCCACACGGAAAATTGCCCACAATAAAAAAATAATAGTGTATTAGACAAGTTTAAAAAAGCAATATTTTACCAAAAAAGTTTTTAAATTAATATCATAAATTCAGATTTAGATTTAAGAATTTATTATTTAGATTCATACCAAATTTTGGTACTCATTACTTTAATGTGAAACACCTCGTATAATGACGACAATTAAACAGATCCATGTCGTAGGCGGATTGTAAAAGCCGTCATATGAGATCATATGCCTAGGCATATGATCATACGTCAGGCATATCATTAAACACTTGAATTTTTTCGACCGTCGAGCAATATGCCTAGTCATAATATGGGGCCTATCAATTTATCCGGTTTATTGGTAAAATATTGCTTTTCTAAACTTGTCTAATACACTATTATTTCTTTATTGTGGGGAATTTTCCGTGTGGGCATTTTTCCATGTGGGCATTTTTCCGTGTGAGCTTTTTTTTGTGTGGTCATTTTTCCGTGTGGGCATTTTTCCTGTGGGCATTTTTCCTGTGGGTATTTTTCTTGTGGGCATTTTACCTGTGGGCAGTTTTCCGGTCACCGAAAATATTACATACATATATTTTATAAGATTTGGCATATTATTATTGTTTTAGGCAGAAAAGTGTGATATTCTGGGCACATTAACGGATTAGCTATGCGAGTACTGCCAGTAATGTTTATTGCGCATATAATATGTTGTTTTGCAATTGAAAGTCTCATTCTAATCTATCTAACATTTTGTGCAGACTTCCTTAATATAATATGCTGAAGTAAGCTATATTTCACGGGTAAATTTTTTTCTTCCGACAACTCAACAATATTTTTTATTATATAAAGGTTGACACCTGCTAAATATTAATATTTCTTTAGTACTAGAAATTGTAGATGAGGCATTTCCCAATTTGCGAATTCTATTTGTTGCGGTTGAATATGATTATGAGACGTTTTCATTGAGTTTGTCAGTAGAATTTATAACCAAGTTTTAAGCGAACTCGTTTATCAATGTCGCTGTAACTGCGATTCGCTTCACAAGCCTAAATAATAAAGACATTTCGCGTTACTTCCCTAGACGCATGAAATATTTTCATTTTCTTGTTAGTTATTCCGGAAAGAGAGAGGGCCTAGATTGAGAATAATTGAATATGAAATGTTTTCCTGGTTTGCCCGAATATAATGTTGAAAAGGAACGTAATTTATTATATTGTTTGGCATATTCTGATGCAATATAGTTTGCATTTTTGCGCTCTTGCTTCAAGATATAAATTTAAACATCAGGTAAATAAGGAGACAAATAAAAGAAGTTGTTACAATAGAAGTTACTTAGACGGTGTTGTGTACAAGCGGTGAATTCTACAGAAATATTAAACAAAAACAATCTTAAAAATAGATACACATTAAAAACATGTTATAAATTGTTCTTCACAAATATATTATAAAACATCTTAATGCAAAAAAACTACAACGACATTCGGGAAGTGTAGACAGACAGAATTTGAAACTTGCACCCAAAAGAGAAATATATAAATACTTATACATGCAGTTATATGCATCAGTATGATTCATAATTTTTAAAATCTCTTTAAAATATCTTGTACATGTCAATTTCTAAAACTAGCTTGTTTTCCTTGTACGAAATATACTGTGTCGGTATTGCAGTTTATATGCAAGAGTAACTTTAAAGTGATTCTTTTGATAGCGTCTGTTGTTTTTGTTCTGCAACGTATTTCTTCATTTGGCATTCAGGCTCTAAGAGAGATACCCAACATCCTCTGCTCCATGGCTCTCTGAGTTACGCGAATCTTATTTACTGTCTTTTTTGTGGGGTTACTGTTTCGGCTTCATAAGTGACAACGGGTCACACACACTGGTCAAAGTCTTTTTTTTGAGGCACATGGGTAGATCCGACTTAAAGACATAATTTAGTGTAGGTACTAAACGATGTCCAAGTTAATCCAATGCGACAAGCCAGCTCACATGTCTGGTTGTCTCTACCAAACCGGATTTTATGTTCTAAGTATTTATACGACGTGGTCTGCTCTATGTCCATTTCTGCGAAAGAAATATTAAGATTAAGCAGCAGATTAGTCATAACTTTGGTCTTACTTCTGTTGATTTTTAGTCCGACTGTTATAGAGGCATGATATAATCTATATATATATAAAAATGAATGTTTGTCTGTATGTCTGTATGTACTCAATGAACTCAAAAATTACTGGACCGATTATTATGAAAATTGGTATGTATATGTATTTTTCCACGGAGAAGGTTTGATGCCACTCGCCACCAGGTGGCGCTGCAGACTAGCAACTTTTGTCCCGTTAAACCGATTGTCATGAAAATTGGTATATATATATGTATTTTTTCACGGAAAAGGTTTGTATGATATGCTCACTGATGCCACTCGCCACCAGGTGGCGCTGCTGACTAGCAACTTCTGTCCCGTTCAACTGATTGTCATGAAAATTGGTATGTATATGTATTTTTCCACGGAAAAGGTTTATATGATATGCTCATTGATGCCACTCGCCACCAGGTGGCGCTGCATAGTAGCAACTTCTGTCCCGTTCAACCGATTGTCATGAAAATTGGTATGTATATGTATTTTTCCACGGAGAAGGTTTGTATGATATGCTCATTGATGCCACTCGCCACCAGGTGGCGCTGCAGACTAGCAACTTCTGTCCCGTTCAACCTATTGTCAGGAAAATCAGTATGATGATGTATTTTTAACGGGTAAGATGAATATGATATTCGTATTAATGGAAGTTACCACCAGATGGCGCTTCCATGTATCAAATTCAATACTGATTAATAGATATCTACACGAATTCGTATAAATATAAGTTCGAAAAATATATTTTTGGTGCGATAAGTAAAACAAAACTATAAACTTTCTTTCCTTCTCTATCTCTTCTTCTCTTTTATTGTTCTTAAATTTATTCTAGTTGCTGGCGTAGCAACGCGCGCCGGGTACAGCTATTTGTTTTATAAATTTTTTGCATTATCTAAAATATTAGCTATAAGGACGATGTCGTCTGTGAATCTTAAATGGCTCAAATGGCTCTTTTTATGTTGATACCATGTTCATTTCAATCCGCCCTCTTGCAAGTAAATTCTAGAAAAGTCGTAAATAGTTTTAGATAGATAGCATCTCCTTATCATGCTCCTCATTGTATACAAAATTTACTTGTTGCTTTTTCGGATAGTCTTACTCTAGATGTAGCATTTTGGTGGATATGTTTGACTGTGTTGCTATAGCGATGGTCTATTTGGCATTCAGTTAATGCTTTTAACATTTCTTGCTGATTTATAGTGTCAAATGCCTTTTCGCAATCTATAAATATTAGTGCCAAATGTTTATTGGATTCTATAGATTTCTCTATTAGAGTATCACTAGCAAATGGTCATTTGTGCCATACACCGATCTGAATCCAGCTTGTTCTCTGGGCTGATAAAAGTCTAACTTAGCTTCCAGTACGATTATTAGAACATATCAACGCTTTAACTGTACTAAATAAAGATTTGTATCTAAGAGTGTATTCTACAATAATAAAAAGCTATTACAATATTATGGAGGCGTATAAATCTTTTTTCAGTTATTTGTAAATATCAAATGAATTTGGATTTACCTACTAGCATATAGATTCTCTTTTAATTTATAAATAAATGGTTTATTCTGTAATTCATTAGTTTCGTGGCCATCATCAATAATTTCATTTCTACCTCAAAATTCTCTCGATCTCGGTGATTCACGCACTTGTTTCTATTTTATCTGGGTGTCGAAATGAACTGGGGAACACACATATGCTTAATGCGTTATAGAGGGTGTTTAACAAAAGAATTGTTGGGTGGGGGTGGTAATATGTAAAGTTATGTGTGCGATATAACGTAGTCCAGAGGGATTCTGACTCATTCTTATTTTTGTATCAGATTAAACGACATTATAAATGATGAGTGGAGCCCCTGGTGATTGGATCCAATTTTAGTGGTGGGTGCATTTTTTTCTTTTGTATTTAAAGTGATTGAAACTACTGGAGGTCAATGGTTTTATGTTTAAAAAGAACCGAATAATTTGTTAATGTAGCAAGTTGTTTTATTACATTAGCAAAATTAAAACCAATTTATTTTAATGAAATTACCTTTCAATATTCTTTATTAAGCATACCATTTAAACGGTCTTTCTTTGGCTTCATTTTATAAGTGATATAGGGTTACAAATTTCTCAATTGATTTCTTATATTTAGTCATTTGGTGGCATTTACAATAGCAAGTTACCATTATGTCTCTACATAAAACTTAATTTATCTTCATAGAAATTGATTTAGCATGAATCATTATAAGATATATAGTACCTTTCTATTTCCAATTTTTGTTTACGATTTTCGTTCACCTACTTTAAAAACACTATCTTAAAAAATCCTTCAACATATTCCCTAACTCGTCCAACTACCTATAGGGATTCCAGCAAATGTGCATTTTCGAAAACCTTTCATAAATTAAAGTAGCTTCCTGAATTTCAAATGAGGCACAAAAGATGGCCTGTGATAGCGAAGGGTAGTCGGCTGTAAGACGAATAAAAGAAATTGATTTCGACTTTTTTGAGAGCCAAACTTTGCCGCAAGTTATTCTAAAGTTTTCTGCAGTTACAAGTGAAAGATGGATAAGATGCTAATAGCGGTGTTTGTTACTCAACAACTAGCGATTAAAGAGGAAAGAAAAATATTGGATATTACGAAGCTTTTAGTGTCTTTAAAAAAGTTCTGAAGTAAAAGAGATATGCAAATATTTACGGTAGATTTGTTTACTTATACAGTTACAGACAATAATTCTTTTAAAATAATATTTCTACATACATGTAGCATGTAGTCGGTTGTTTATAGTTTGGTTGTGACTACAGATTACATTTCAAAATTAAAGCATTTGAACACCTTAAATATTTCCGAAATTATTAAAAAAAGTTATGGTTAAAGATTCTTTGAAGTCACACCTTACCTAGGCCCAGCGGGTGGTCTATAAATGAGCTATAAAAGAGACCCTTTTTCTTACCCTAGACTCGAGATCTGGCATGTGGTTGTATGCATTCACAATTTTACAATCTATTGTTTAAATTTAAAAAATATATGTGATTATTTTTACATGCTTTCTTTCTCGCACCTCTGTTTAACTTGATCGGAAGTTAGTTCATACAATTCCCTACAGCAATTAAAAGAAAGATACGAAAAATAAATCAATAATTTTTTGACCTGATTATTAGTGATTATAGAATCAATTTTTGACAAGTTAAACGTGCCAGACTTCTGGGCGTCTATCAATATTGCAGAAGAAACTTTTTTTGAGAGACAGAAACGGGAAAGTTTTAGTATCGAGTTTTAAGCAGAATGGCTTGATCTAAAACCATGTTGAATCAAAATAAAAGAGTTGGTGCCTAAGAAGTTCCTGGTTCTATATTGAAGTAGGATTTAAAATAATTTATCAATAACGTTGTTTCGCAACTTTGAATCTTCCCAAGATTTTTCCAGGTTTGGGAATTAGGATTGTTTCGAAAGTTTTTATGATTATAGAAAAGTAGAAGTAAGAGAGGTGGATGTGGATGTTTTACGGAAAATAGAGTAAAGTCTTTTTGACTTGCTAGTTTTGAGTCTTCTTTAGACAAGAAAAACGGGAGCCCCACATTTGCAGCTTTAAAATCTGGAAAACGATACCAATGTAAATACTATTTTAGCACAGATTCACGTTTTTACTTTTTATGGTTTTCTTATCGGAGGCTGTTTTCTGTTTTCTCGCCTCTTACATGTATATCCCTTATAACAATAACAGCCACTAAAAGTTAAAAACCACTTGCTTGTCAACGTGACAAGAGTATGGATTTACTCTTGTAGAAGTTTTCTTGGAGACAAATTTATGACATTACATATTTTAAAATATATTATCGCTTTCACCGAATGCATGTGTTAATTAACTTCTGAAAGATATAATGATGCTGTTTAAGCAAAATAATGTGTGATAATATCACAGTGTTATGAAAAAGCACATTATCTTTTAAGCTATTTGAAATTTCATACGACATTTTCTGACTAGTTTCTACTAAATGCATGTCTATAAATCTTAGCGAAGAAAACGTTTTTGTACAGTCATAATATTTGCATAATGATGCAGACACGAGATTAACTTAGAAACTCGGATATAAATTATTATTTTTTATATTTTTTTCTACCTTATTTAAATAATTTACTAATTATATCTTAAAACGAAATAATAAATTTTTAGAAAGTCTTGAATTGTTTTAATTTTAGATACTATATTAAATTGCTTGTGCTTTTGGTTATTTATCTTAAATCACAATAAATATAATCAATAATTCCACATAGTTGTTTATTATTATTTATAATTCAATTTTTAAGGAATTTTATAAGTTATATAAAATATATTATAAGCTAAAGCCGCGTCCAGACATGTGTAATGTATCGTGTAATGTAACGCGAATTCTCCGTTTGGACGGCACTGCGAGCATTACGTTTAACGCTCGCCGAATGGTTCGAGGGAATCCATAGGATGTCGGTTTTTTGCCCGAACACAAAGGCGCTCGCGCTGTGCTCGCACTGCTGGCAGTCTACGTTTGGACGTTCCCGCAACTACTACCTCTCTCGACATGTTCGCGAATACTAAATGGATAGACAATTCGCGGTAAGTATTCTGGATGCATTCGTTCTATGCTCAGGTAGCGTCCAAATGAATTCGGATCACATTACACGTTACATTACATATGTCTGGACCCGGCTTAATAATCAATATTAAAGGGTTTAAAAAAATTAAAAATAAAAAAATTAGAAAAAAAAACAGTAAATCGCGAATTGGAAATTTAGAATTAAAATGAAATACAGTTAAAATGAAAACGATAATTTGTTACATACCAACCCATTAAAACTGACCTATAAGAATTATACTTTCTATCCCCTGGAACTAAACCTGAGTTTGTAGTTCCAATAAATTCTGTTTACACGTAATTTTTGTTATTCTAACTTATATAGATTTTTTTTTGTTGCTTTTGGAACGAAGTTCCCTTTCGGGCTTTACGACCAGTTACGACTGAGGCTAGCCGAAAAAAATTCAGACCAAAAGTTGTCAAGACACGACACACGCATGTTTCTCTGTCTGTCTGTCTCTCTTTCTCTCACAGACAAAAAAATAAAAAACTCTCTCTCTCTCATAGATAGATGTATTACAATTAAAAAGACACTATTTTAAATTAAAAGAAAATGTACATTAAAAAGAAAATACTGTATAAAAAAAATAATTACCTATAATAGTATTATATTTTATTTCATCCTGTTTTTATAAATTAATAAATTCATAAACATTTTAAAAATAGTTCGTAACTTGACTAGTTAGGTACGTCAAATTACCTTAACTGTAAGTTACTGTCATATATTTTAATTTTAAAATTTTGAATTTAATTGTTAATTCCTGTTTTAAATTAAATTGAAATAAAAAGTAATTCTAGATATATGTATGTCATCTAAACCTCTGGTATTGTATAAATGGATACGACACTTTTGTTAAAAGAAACAAACTGTTGAAAATAGTCAGGTGATAATGGATTTACTATTTTCTATTTTGCTTTGAATAGTGTAGTGTCGCGACTTTGTTAAGTTCATACAGGTTTTTTGTAGATAATAAATAATAAAATAATAGAAAATAATAACAATAATGTATCCTGATAGTGTTTCTGCACAAGTTCCGGATATTGCTGATAGAGTTAGGTAAGTAGAGATTTTATACATACAATAATAAATGCTTATGTATGTATAAACACTCTGTTGTGTTTACAAATTACAATTCCTTCACTAATTAATCGAAAGGAACTTCGTTCCATCCGGGTGTCCCTTGACACCTCTCACTTTTTTAATACAGTTTAGAAACTTCTTTAATTTATGACTACTTAAATAAATGTTAAATGTTTTATTATTCTCGTTAATAGAAAAATAAAATACGTTTTTATTTTTAAAAGAAACTTAACACAATCTTTTGACAAATACAATTTAGCTTTAAAAAAAGATCCCCTAATTTAAAAAGTGTATCGCTAAATTTCCACAATACTGTTTATTCCCATCTCACTCACCAACACAAAAGACTTCATCATAACTTCCAATAAATCAGTTATCGGTGTTGCCTTTTCAAAAAGAAAGCTCAAAAACTTTTTATTTCTCAATGTAACCGCTAGTCGAGATGAAAAATCATTCTCCTTTATATGAAAAGTCAGAAAATAAAATCGCCATACAAGCGACATAATAAAAGGATCGGTGACCGCAATTTTTATATCGCCTCGTAAAAGTTATAGAAGAAGGCTTAGAAGGAAGCGTCTGAAATTATTACTTGATTTCCCTTGATAGTTATCGCCCAACGAGTAAAAACTTCTAGTATGGGGTCGAGGTATACTCGCTCTACAGCGATGTGCAGAATAGTTAACAGGAGGATTTATTGCTTGTGTCTTTAGAAAAACGTACTGCGATATATATAGAGAGATAAAGCTTGTTGTTTTTTCATTTATTCTGCAAGAAATTTCTGCTTCTACTTTTTTTTAATAATTTTAATATCATTCACATTTTTTTAATTTACTGATGTATTGGTTATAAGAGCAAGCATATTAAATAGAAATTTAAGATTTAATAAAATTTTGAAAACAGTCGATTGAGTTAATACTAAATGATGCTAAACAAGATTATATGATGGTATGTTCAAGATTGCAAAAGTAAAATATAGTTGTATATTAAATCGATTATTCTTTGTAATACATTTATAATGTTTAAAAGTAATTTTTTTTATATATTTTTTTAATGTCTTTACAATTTTTTATTATATCATATGCAACATTTGTGATCGTGTGTCCAATGTTACATATTTTATTTACGGAAGCCGCCGTACTACCTATTGTACTTTTTCCATTGAAACATGTCACTATTGTCACCAATTTCAGGATCTTTGTACAGGATTGGTGCGTTACATGTGTGGGGTAACAGTATGGCACAGTATGCGTTTAAATGTTTCATGTTTTTTGCTGCATAATCTGCAACTAGGGCCTGGATGGTTTGCAGAGGTACCTTAACTGGTGCATGTTCCAAGAAGTCCTGTAATAACATGTAGCTGATTTTACGCAATGTTTTAACATTTCCAGAGTACAAATTGTTTTTAATATATCTCTCATGAGATTTTTGAAATCAAAATAGTATTCTCCCTAAGGAGAAATTGAAACAATGTCACATCTGGCAGGACTTGAACCTGTATTAGAATATTGTGGCTAATCCTTCTTCTGAAGTTTATCAACCTACTTCACAACCACTAGTTTCTTAGTCTTCTCCACGGCATACACTTATCGCTTTGCAATGATAATTTAATTTTTAATCACATTTCTCTTCTTCTCACTTCTCGGGGTTTACTGTGACTTTTAAATAAAATAAATGAACATGCGAATTATTATACCTGGTAAACAAGCTATTTAATAGAATGATGAAGCCACCATAAAAGTGATTTTCAGTAGATATACCCTGTTATACTGTCTTATTACATGACTTAAATGTAAGTAAAATTAGGTACTAATAAAAAAGAGAATGATACACCAACATCTATATACAAGTTCCACAGAATAATTGAAACTGATAATTGTATGTACGGCAGCATTTGAAATAGATAATTAACTTTAAATGCGCAAGAAGTCAAAAAAGACGCTCCAAGTAAGAATTACATAAACAAATTAAACAAGTTAATAAAGACTCATTTAGGCAAGGATGTCACTAGTTTCAAAGTTGAACAGAAAAAAACACGAAATAGAAAAACGCTTAACAAAAGCCGAGAATACCACGCACATATGCACTGAAAACGACGAATTCCAAAAGTGATCTGAATTGTCATTATGGAAAGGATTTATCTTTAGAAGTAGGGTTTTAAATAAAATTGCAGCTTGGTTACTAGGTCTTCATCTTAAATTTTATTAAATACGTATAAAATATACATGCATGTGTTTGTTATAAGAAACATATTCTCTGTAATTATTAAATAGCGGTTGATCTCAATCAAGTTAAACATAATTGTATGTTCTATTAAAAGTTAATAATTTATATTCCACCAATTGCTGCAATATACCTTACAAATACCAAATATCTTTTGGCGCAAAATCCAATAGCATTTTTATTTTGTATGCTTTATTTAAATATCAGAAACAAGGGAAAATAGAATCCCTTCCGGAAATGTATGGAAATGTTCCCGATCACCATAAAATGATTTCTTCGTATTACCATGAATCGTACACTTGCAATGTTTTAAATATTGTATGTATGAGCATTTGCTTATTGCCTTCAATATATTTTATGCTTTGGTACACGCATAATATAGGGTATAAAACTGCTGAGTTTCTTCATCAGATGCATGATTGATAATTTTGTAGTAACGCAATGTTTTGATGTTTTAATGGCTGCAATTAATAAGTCCATTTTTTTCTGTTTATTACCACCATTGGAGAATTTATAAAGCACAGATCCAATATTTTTGTTTGTATTTAAATTTTATTTATATTAGTGTCGAGATCTAATTCTAAGCCATAAATAATTTGTGTTTAAGTACAGTAAACTGTTTATGCTTTTAATACTTTTGCAGACCCTTTACTTACGACAAAAAAATCCGCGAAACGATGCTTTCAGGTAGTTTTCGTAATTTTGCCATTCGAACTTCACGGTGGTCCTTGATAAAAGTTTTGTGATAGTTATATTTCTCTTGATGATAAAAGAATATTATTCATACTTTTTTTTAGTGATCTAGTGTAATTCTTAACTGATCTAGTGTAATCCGTAAGTGAACTAGTGTAATTCTAAGTGATCTATTGTAATTCTTAGAACTTTTAAGCTAATGACTTATTTTTTTTTCTTTGCCAATGAAGTCGATTATTATGATTAACCGACTTCAAAAAAAGGAGTTTTTCAGTTTTACTTGTATTTATATATGCATGTTTGTGAGCGATTATCTTGCGTTTGGCTAATCCGATTTTGATGCAGTTTTCAGCATAGTATTTGTCGGACTTAGGGAGAAGGTATTGATATTTAAACAGACTTCAAAAAATAGGTAGTTTGTGAGTTTCACTTGTATGTATATAACCTCTAAAATGTATTAATTAAATAAATTCTATATTTATTAACCGACTTCAAAAAAAAGGGGGTTCTTGTTCTTAGCTTGTCCTGTATATCTGTGTATGTATGTTAGTCTCATAATTAACTTAATCAATTTTTACACGGTTTTCAGAAAATGTTTTTGGATAGAATTCAATATCAATATTTTGTTCGATATGGTGAATTTTATAAAACCGACTACCCAATCAAGATTTCAATTTGATTTAAAATTGGTATTCGGAAGATAGTACAATGAATTTGCACCCACATCTGACAAAGTCAAGTAGCAACTAAATAAAGAAAAAATATAAACTTTTAAAAAAAAATTGAACAGCCTTTAAATAAAACTGCACTAAAAAGCAAAAAATAAAATCTTTATTTCTTAAAAAAAATTTAACAATGTATCTGATTTCGATTTCGATTCCAATGGCAAATTATTCGCTATTTTAATTTTAGCTATAAAATCTAGATTTCGAATATAAGTAACTCGAATATTTTACAAAGATATAAATCATTGAAACCGACTTCAAGGAAATCGAAATCAGATGACTAGTTGCTTCCAATTTTTTTAAAAAATAAAGATTTTATTTTTGGTTTTTTAATGCATATTTCTTTTTGAAGGTGGTTCAATTTTTTTTTAAATGTTTTTATTTTACTTAAGTATACGAAGAAAAAAATTTTTAAAACATAAATTTTGGTAAGAATAAGTCAGCGCATTAAAAATACTAACAAACGATAGCAAAGCTCACAAAACAATAATCTCTGATTTCTAAGACGGATTTTTTGTTAGTATCTTTGCGTTACCCTTGAATCTAATAGTACTTGATCCGTAACACCCAAGTGCCTCTGGTGAAACATGCCCTATTGTCATATTTGCCAAAATCAACCCCTAAGCTTGGACTGTTATTTATGACCACGGTTATTTTTTACTGGAGGGATTGAAATTATTTTTTAATTTACCGTGAAACCGTAATCACCCTACCAACATAATGGTATATGGTCTAAAAAATAGTGAGTGATATTTAAAACTATACTTATGAGATTCCTATACAATTATGAAATATTTGTCTATTAAAAATTCTATTTTGTCTAAAGATTTCAATTACAATAAAACATAGAGAACACAGAGAAATCACCATACAATTTGCAACTTTTTAAAGGACAAAAAAATAATTAAGCAAAATTGCAGAAATTGAAGATATATATTTAAAAATTTTATAATAGGTCAGCGGAAAATCGACAAATACGATCTTTTCTTAAAACAAACTGAAATAAATGTAATAATTTAAGAAACCTTTGTAATTGTACATTATTGTACAAGTTATATTATTGAATATTATTTACCTATATTTTTTCAAATTGAAAAGCCAGTCAGTTATACCATTTTGTTTTTCTAACATTAATGATCATAATTAAAACTAATGAATTTATTTGTACCTACTGTTGAATCGGTTGAATCACATAAAATTTGAATGACTAAATTAAAAAGTTTTCTTTGAAGCTTTGCTTTGTCGAATACTCGTGGAATAAAGGTTAAATGACCACAATGCGTTTTATGGGATATACAGGTTGATAACTTTTGATAGCAAAAATGAAAGAATGTGTTTTTTTAATTAATTTTTTTTATTCAACTTAATTTCACTGGGCTTGAACACACTCATTCCAATCATCCTCCAGCAATTTTACACCATCTCTGTATTGATTTTCCGGAAGCTCTGCAAAATATCGGTCCATGGCTTTAATAGCTCCTTTATTCGACTAAAAACTCTTTTCACGAAGGAGTTGTTTAAAGTTTCTGAAAAGGTAATAGTCGTAGGGAGCCAAATCTGGTGAATACGGTGGATGTTCAAGCAATTCGTTCTTTAATTTTTTCAATTTAGCCGTCGTCAACAAACTTTTGTGAACACGTGCATTGTCTTGATGGAAAATTATTGTTTTCTTCTGTAAACCAGATCTTTTTCCAGGATTTTTTTATCCATCTGGTCCAAAAGGTTGTAACAATATTAAAAGTTAATTGTTTTACTTATTTTAAAATAAAAAACAAAACAAACCCTTTTGCATCCCAAAAAACTGATGCCGTAATCTCTTTTGCTAATCGCTCTAACTTCACCTGTTTGAGACCTAAAGAACAGCTTCATTTCACTGTGAACGTTCTTGTTTCAGTTTAGAATCATGAATTTACTCTCAGAATTTTTTTCAATTTAGTTTTTGTTGAATTGTTAACGAATGCGGCACCAATGTAATTCTTCGTGTAAAATATGGAGTACTCGTCCATCTGAAATGCTAATGGTATCAGCAATTTGATTTTTGCAAAAAATATCATTAAATTGCTAAATGATTTCTGGTGTTGTTGCACTTTTTTGACGTCGACCACATGGTTCAAAATTAAGAAACAGATTCCTGTAACACTTTCACCATTTTTGTATGAACCCCTGTTGCTAATAAACCTTCCAAAATAAAGAATTTTATCGCTGCACAATACGGTTTTTCCATCGTAACAAAATACACTAACACGTAAACAAGTATATGTAAGTATAGTTATATAAAATTACAGGTAAGTAATGTATTGTAATAATTTTTGACCCTCTATATCTAAGGACACGTCCTGGCGATCGTGCTAAATGGTAAATAACCGACATCAAAAAGTGTGATACTATTTATTATAATATTACATGATGTAAAAAATCTTGAAAAATTGGAAAAACCTTAAAAAATCAGAAAAACTGTTGAAATATTAAAAAAAGGATGTGGCAGTCAGTAGGAATGCCGGCAGAAGTTATACTTCTATGCACGCGCCCGGATTCATAAATTTTTATGCGAATGATTTAGCAAAATCATTATATGATATTCGTGTACAGCGACCTCAAAAACCTCCTAGGACCGAGTACACACTCATTTTGTATCAAATTTGCATAACATTTCCTGGAGACGTGGTCCGTCTTAAGTACCAGCTGTTTCGAGCACCATCGCCATTATCATATTCGTATTCAGCGACCCCAAAAACAGCCGAGTTCCAAGTATAATTTCGACTTCATGATATTCGTGTTCAGCAACCCCAAAAACCCCGAGTACATTAGCTCAGACTATTTTTTGTATATCTATCTCTTTTCAATGTACTGAATGTATAAACAGTATTTAAAGGACTCATAATTATGACTAAACATGTGGTAAATATTTCATCTTTGTTTTTACCGACCAATATACCTTATATGTGTTTCTGTCTCTCTCTTACTGACACCATTACATATGATTTTTCTCATTAAACCCCACACAAATCAAGTGCATGAATAGAAGTATAACTTCAAAAAATTATAATTAATTAAAAACATAGTAAAAAACTAATAGAGAAGTCATCAAACAGAGTTCTTATAACTCACTTTTTGATCTAGTGTAGGAGCACAGCGTTCCACCACTGCCAAGTTTTTTTACTGTGTTTCTATTTTAAACTTTAGTTATCTTATTCTTGCTGGGTATTTATTTTGAGAGAAACAAGAACAAATATTTATTTAGAAATTTAATTCATGTTGTTTGTTGGATTCGCGTTACACGGAAATTTGTAGCTACTTCAAATTTTAAAAACAGTTGATAAGAAACAAGTTGAGTTAAACATCTAATCCAGTTAAAATAATAGGTTTTATGTTTCACCCCCGTCTTCATATCAAAGGATTATTTTACAGGAACAGACAGAATGTGCATTAAGTATTTTAAAACTATCGATAATGCAAAAGTAGGTACAGTTATGTGTATATTATAAAGGGTTTGGTTTATGTGAAAAAAACCAAACATTTTTAACTTCCCGCTAAAAAAAATTAAAAATTTTTTTAAAATCGGGAAGTTATTGGTTTCACCCCGTTTTTCGAAAATCGAGTTTTCATCGGATCTCAACGTTTTGAGGTCTTAGGAACCTCCCCTGACTATTTTTACGAGGGTGTCTGTATGTCTGTATGTACGTGTGGATGTGTGTGTGTGTGTGGATGTATGTAAACCTCTTATAACTTTTGAACGACTTGACCGATCTGAATGAAATAAAAAGCATTCCAAAGAGTTCCATCTAACTTAGATTCCCTGTAAGTTTGAACCGATTCGAGCCGGTAGATTTTGAGAAATTTCAAAATAACCGAAAAAAACAATTGGTAAAAATGATGTTTTTTGGGCATATCTTTTTGGCTATTGCATCGATCAATTTCATAACCTAATCAGCTCTCAAGCTTAAAAAGCCACGTCGAATGCCGTTTTGCAAATTAAAATCGGTTAATTCGTTCGTGAGATATCGTTGTCGAAAAATTTCAAAAAAAGTGTTTTTTTTTCAATAACCTAGAGATTTTTTGACTAATCGATTTTGTGCTCCTAGTAACGTTTTTAGGTCTCAAGAAACTGCGTCGAATGCCATCTTGAACATCAAAATCGAATAAGGCGTTAAAAAGTTATGGCTTTTTAAACATTTCAAAAAAGGTCAAAAACGTCAAAGTAGGTCACGTTACTATAGCTTTGCGGTTAAAACTAGCGGGAAGTTGCAGGGATGGCCTTTAAGGTCAACCTCTTTTCGAATTTTTTTATGGTGATATTTGTTCCAAATAAATTAATTCTCCTTATTTTCTTTTATTTAAAAAGTATAACTCAGGAGCATAAAACTTATTTTTATGCAACTTCCTTGTACCTCTGATTAATATCAATTAAAATCGTAGAAATATAAGAAATATATTTACAACCGCAAATACAAAAAAAAATTTCAGTGTTTTCTCCCTTTTACATTGACGCTTTACTTGAACTACATAAAAAATATTCTGCTTGCAAATTACGCCCAAAAATTTTAATGAACAAAAGTTTAGAGCTCAAATTATTATGATAGTATGTTGCAGCAAACAAATATATTGGTTAAAAATATTCAAAAAAATGAGTGTTTAGCGGCTTTTGAAGAGTAAACTATGTTCTTGAGATATTTAGAAATTTTAGAAAATATACAAACAAGAATATATTAAATGACATTAAGGAGACATTAAAAAAATTTCACATACATCGGCTCTAGCTCCTACTCTATTCTTATTACATATTAATGATCTAGTAGAAGCCACTAATAACCAGAAACATGGTTTTGTAGATGATAGCAACCTACACTGTAGCAAAGCTCAAAACCGTCCCATACATACTGGAAGAGGACAGAAGATCCACAACGGCTTCTTTTAATGAAGATTTGAGAACTGTAGACGAGTGGGGAAGAACGAATCTTGTTAATTTCAACGCTTCCAAGACAAAGACATGTTGCCTATCCAACAAGAGGCAAACATGCGATTCATCCATTACAATCAACGATCAGACACTGGTAGCGGGCGACTTCATTACGCTGGTTGGTATAACGATCTCCCAGGACTTACTCTGGAACGAACATATTGCATCCATAGCAACTGCAGCAGGAAAGAAATTAGGCTTTCTGTTTAGAGCACGGAAATATTTTTCTCCATTCAACTTGGCTACACTTTACAAAGCCCAAATACGGCCTAATCTTGAATACTGCTCGCATGTATGGTGTTCGGCGGCTCCGTCAAGGCTCGGAGTTCTTGATGCAATACAGAGAAGGGCAGTTCGACTAATAAACGACACCAGTATCACGAAAAACCTAACCCCATTATCCCATCGAAGAGCAGTGGCTGATCTTTCCTTGTTTTACAGATACATAAATGGATTTTGTTTAGAAGAACTCCGCTCTATAATGCCTCCACTTGCTAGACCAGCCAGAGCAACGCGACGTGCCAACTCCATGCACCCTTATACTGTTCAGTGCCCGACATCGAGAACGCATCGATTCGATCGTTCGTTCATCCCCAGGGTCTCCAGATTGTGGAACTCCTTACCTCCCCACGTCTTCCCCACTCGTCCTAACTGGCAGGCCTTTAAATCCCTAATTAATAAATTACCTCTTCTGCCCCAATAGATGTTCTCGGTACATTTGTATTTAGGTCTATACCTACGAGGACATCCTTAATAAAAAAAAATACAGCAGGACTCGAACCAACAACTTTTGCGTCTTCGCAGCGAAGCTGTAGCAACTAAGCTATGAATGCTTGGCCATCATTTCGCTTTTTGGTCGTTAAATTCAACTTATGTCACATGTGATACTTACTCACTATCTCCCTGAGCACATATAGCATTCATGGCTTAGTTGTTAGATCATTGCCGGCTAGGGGCAAAGGTTGCGGGTTCGAGTCCTGCTAAATGCGAGATTTTCTCAATTTCTTCTTAATATCATTTAATATATTCTTGTTTGTATACTGTTTAAAATATCAAAAATCTCTTGAAAGATATCTTAAATAATCGTTTACTAGTAAACCATGTTGTTACAACAACACGACTTTCTAGTTTTATTAATATTTTTATCTGTTAGTCAGAAAGTGGTAAATTTATATTAATACATTATAGTATTAAAGTATTATTACAGAAAACTGTAATAGTGTCTTACTTAATAAAGCGAGTTATTAATGAACAAATGTTGCAAAATGCAGAATATAGTTATTCTATCGCTTTACTAGTTTTGAAAAATATTTTCAAAAACATTGACCATTTAACTAAGAAGAAACAACTACTTCCAGGGCTATGTGCCCCGACGGATATTGAATTACACTTCAAAGTCAAATGGGGTTGGCATCAAACTAAAATGGTTGGTTTAAATTATCTGTTAGATATCTGTTCTATAAATAAGGTTAGCCAAACGGTATTTTCCGAAAAAATTTTATATGCTGCTCATTTAATTCACTTTGGACAATAAAACTGTTGATTCGCATTTCTATTGCACCTATTTTTGAATTATTATAAATTTATACTAAATTGAAAGTCGTTAAATGAAACAGCAGGCAATTAAAGAAACTCAATCATCTTTAATACTCAGAAAAATCATTTCTTAATACACATTTAGTACGAAAAAGATGCTATAAAATGAAATCTCTGCTTGATATCTTAGAGAACAAGATTTTGTCTACACACATTAACTTTTTTTTGGTAATAACATTTTTACGATTTTAATGGAAAATAACAACACATTAAAATCTAAAGACAGATACGTGAGATTATGATACCTACTTAAGTGTTGTTTTTATGTTTCTTAATGGGACAACCAGTTACAGAAAGCAAAATATTGCTTTGTGTTTTGATTCAATAAAAAGCTGACCTACACTAACACAAGAAATAGGCCTGCATTAAAGGTTAACATTGAGTTCTAGTTTTTAAAATATGTTTATTAAAACAATTTTATACAAAACTGTACGTACAAATTAGCTTTAAATAAGAACTTTTTTTTTTAATTTGTTAACAGTATATTTCTAATCCTTTTGGTGCACTTTGGAGGTACAAAATTAGTTGCCACTATTTTGAACGATATGAACTTTTTTACCTTTTTGATTTATACACTGATGAGCTCCAAAAAGAGCGAAACACGGTGCCTGTAGTTGGTTTTGCCTTTGTATGAGCTGATTAATAAGTAGACTATGTTGTCACGTAGAACAAAAATCTTGTACCCCTACTTATAAGATTTTATTGATAAAATGACAATTTTTCTTAAAAAGACACTATTTACTTAGCTATACATAACATTTTATGTTTGGTTTATTTTATATGTTTGACAAATTTATCTGTGTTTACATCATTTTGGTATTTGTAATTATAAAAAATGTTAAAATAAATATTCTGGTTCAAGAGTTTTAATCGTTTTCTGCTTAGACAATCAATATATTGGGTATAAAACGTAGATATAATCTAATTAGATTGTGAAGCAACTTATTACTATGTAATTTTGACTGGCCTAGAAATGAAAATTTCTTAAAGTGAGAGCGTAGGTGCATAATTTTATAACCGCGAGAATTTGATCTTTCTGTCGAGACGTCGGATGCATGTATTTATAACTGACACTTTCAGCGTTGGGTGTTATTTTTCCTACCTTACCAATGCCAGAGTTGTATTGTGTTTCAACGATATTAAATGGAATAAATTATTACAAATTTAGTTTTTTATCTTTAGAGAAATCATCGTCATTTTGGTACGTTTTATGTTTCTTTTTCTTCTTAAAATTTTCAAGATAAGTATGATATTTTGCAGTATTTCTATTTAACTCTTACAGTTTATACCTTTTGGTTGTACTTCTTATTTTCTTTTCATATGTTTCATCTCTGCAATAAAAAAAGCGTGTAATTCAATGACATGTTACATTTCACATATTATATACCGAATATTCGTCCAAATTATATATACATACGAGAGAGTATATGGAAATGCAGAAGCAAGAGAAAGAAGCATATGCCACAGAAGGTAAACGGGTACGGTAGAAAGAAGCATATGGCAGTGAATGAGATCAAAATATAAATATAATAAATATAACCACTCTTTTTCAGCTTAGGTACTCCTCTCCGCCCAACCTAACATTAACAGTGTTGTTTAGTAATTACATAAAAAAGATTTTGTATATAATTTTTGTCTATTTAATACTTAGACAATTGTATGTATGCGCAAGTTAGGGGTAACAGATACACCTGTGACCTCAAGATCTATTGTATCCCCCTTTTCTTGCTACATTTCTGATGATTTCCTCAGACTTATATCAGCTCTTCTAGTCCTATCTTCCTTAGAAAGTTTAGGATATCGTTGGGTTTTAAGTTAGGTAGATCTTCCTTCTTTATTTCGTATGACACCAGGTATTTGACCCTAGAGTTACCTAATGCAATGCATTCTAAAAGTATGTGTATTGAGGTTTCATCCTCTACCTCACAGAATCTGCAGTTTGCTTCATCTCCCAATCCTAGTTTCTTCAAGTGTTCTTTTAATCGGCAGTGCCCGGTTAGTATTCCTTTTATAAGACGGAGGTTCTTTTTACTAAGGTTAAGGCAGCTGAGAGATCTCTTTTGATTGTAGTTTCCCTGGAGCGTCTTAGTCTTTCTGGATCATTCCAGTACCTGGATTTTTCGCTATCCATTTTGTTTTAGTTTTTCTAAGATTGTACTACTGCTGATTTTGGTTCTGGTCCCAGGTATGAGGTTTCAGCTCCTTCTTTTGTCAGCTTGTCTGCTGTTTCGTTTCCTTCTATTCCTATGGGTCCTTGAACCCATAGGAAGGTAACACTGTTATTCTCTCCTGTTCCTTTATCTGTCTTGGATCCATCCGTGTACCATTTTATGGCGTTTTGGCTTAGCCCCACTATGGTGTTTTTGTCAGATTTACTTCCCAGTTTTGTGGTAAATTTTCTTACGAAGTTAAATTTCTTTGGCATGTCATCTTGGGTCATTTCCCAGTTTGATCAAGTTGCCACTGTTTTTAATACTCTTACATCTCTTTATTTCGTAACAATACTGATACCATTTTATTAAAAAATATCAGCAACCTGTGTGCTAGAGTTAAAAGTTAAGTATAAAAAACACCTCTTTTATTTTTTATTTTTATGCAATTTTTATTACTTTCCTGTGCCAAATGGTTTTAAACATCAGATTCTAATTTGAATTTCATTTGACATAAGGTAATAAAACCTATTTGAAAATTCGTTCTCCTTTCGAACGGCGCTGAACGGTTATTTCAACAAAAAATTTATGAACCTTTAGCCACAGCATTGAAAGTAAGTGCATAGTATATCTTCTGTGTTGCTGTATTATTTATTTAAACCACTAACATCTTGGGCATCTAAATAACTAATGAAATGTAGAGGCACGCGTCGACCACAAACACTAACATGGAGATCGAGGAGATTTAGAGATGGAATCTAAAATAACAGTTATTTTATAAAGAACTGGGTTTAAATGTTGTTTGCAGTATTGTTTTTCTTTTCTACCTTTTATAAGTACTTTTTACTGTATTTTTTACAATTAAATAAGTAAAGGTTTATCACATTGCTGAAGAAATTTTGTTTTCATTTTAATTTTCTTACGCAATACTGTAAACTCCATGTTTAAAATTAATTCTAGTAAACCGAGTTGTCAGATCCAACAGTTTTTAAAAGATTTTAGTTTAATTTTCTAATTTTTAAAACTTTGTAGGTAGCCAAGCTAAAGTCTATAACTGAAATAAAAACGAGATGCTAAACTCCGTAAATGACTGAGGAGAATACGTGTGGCTTACTGTTATCGCTCTGAAATGTTGACCGAAGATACGTATGAAAAACATACAGTTGCGATCACTTAAAATCAATTGCAATCGTCACTAACCTTACTGGGTTAAACAACTCTCCCCTCTCGTTTTCGATTTTTTGCCTCTAAAAACCGGTCGTACTGCAAATAGACTTATTGTACTGCTTCCATTTGTACATGGTACCCATTCTTGGATTTTGGTTATAATTATCCAATCTCCTAGCCTTGCACAATAACAACCGATATATTTGATGCGGTTGTTGGTTGGATTAAGATTTACTTCTGTTTAAAATAATATCAATCCAATGACACTGCATAAGTCTATTTTAAAAGCTTCATTGACAGGATAGGTCTTCTGCTGTTGACAATGATTATCAGAGGCTAACGAAAAATATAATGTGTTATATACTTTTGTGTTACCTTCTCTCGAAATTATAAATATATACTTTTTACATGTTAGGCTGTTTCGACCCTCTATCGATTATTATTGATAAGCAAATGTGAGTCGTTAATGGTTCAAATTCATCCTACTTAGCTTTCATATAAAAATCAATGAAAAGCACAAATTTAAGTCACTTTATTTGAAGTATTTTATCAGTTTTTTAATTTTGAATAGTGCTGTAAATGGTTTTACCTACGACTCATAAGTAAATTGCCTATTTTTTAACCTATATCTCAGTAAGTGTCAAATTATTGAGGAGTTGTGTTATAGTTTTATTGGAACGAAGTTCCCTTTCGCGCGTTACGAACAGTTACGCTGACGCTAGGAGCTAGCCTAAAAAAATTCATACCAAAATTTGTCACGACACTATGCACCGACACAATGCACTGACACACGCATGTTTCTCTCTCTCACAGACCAAAAAATAAATAACTCTCTCTCCCTCTCTCTCATAGATAAAAATATTACAATGCATAGAAAAGTGTGACGTCAGCTATGGGAGGAGCTTACAAATCTTTCTAAACAAAACACAAAACTACAAAACATATTTGCATTGAAAATGCCATAAAAGATTTTTCTATTACTTGTAGTGGTTTCCAATCAAAAATCTTAACGTTTTCCGGACACTTTCCATACGACCTATTGTATCCAATTTGTGATAGTGAATAAACATTGAAAGTTAGTGTAAGTGTTTAAATTTTATATGCATTTTAGTGGAATTGATGTTATGTTTTGTTTCAAAGTTTATAAATTTTATTATGGTAATCTTGTAATTAATTATGTATTCTTTAACTATTAAATAGTATTCTGTTGCAGTAAAAATGGTGATGTGTTTCGTCCCCAATTGCAAACATTATAGCGAGCAGAAAAACTGCAATTTTTTTACTTTTTTTTTTTCTATTTTGCTTTGAACAGTGTAGTAGTGTCGCGACTTTGTTAATACAGGTTTTTTGTAGATAATAAATGTTAAAATAATAGAAAATAAAAACAATAATGTATCCTGACAATGTTTCTGCACAAGTTCCGGATATTGTTGAGAGAGTTAGGTAAGTAGAGATTTTATACAGACGATAATAAATGCTTATGTATATACAAACTCTCTGTTGTGTTTACAAATTACAATTCCTTCACTAATTAATCGAAAGGAACTTCGTTCCATCCGGGTGTCCTTTGACACCTCTCACTTTTTTTTTTACTACACTAGTGGAGTAAGTAGATAGAAACCTGTATTATTATGTTGGTTGCCTACTGTATACATTAAATTAAACTAACATTTGACATTTCTCAGAGAAAACTGTATGCGAAATCGAATATTTTTGACAATTTATACCAAAATTTTACTTTTATGTTTGTTATTTTTAGTTTTATACAAAACCATTTGGTAAGTCGTGGGTAAAACATAGTACCTACTCGAGGAACAAATTGCATATATAGCTCGTTTCTTTAGCCCATTCGCTCGCAAGCTCGCTCATGGGCCAAACACACTCGCTGTAATATGCAATTTACTCCACTCGTAAAGTAATATACTATTAACGTTAAACAAAGATTTGCTTAAATAGCTAACTTACCATTAGTTATGTCTAGGACCCACTGAATCACGGCATTGTGGCTTATTTGTAGAGATGCAAGTTTAATCCCGTTGAACATAACATTTTGTTATTAAATTCCAATCCCAAATTAAATCTGTAGTATTTTAGAATTTCACTCCTATTTATCTGATTTTCTCAATAAATCATCTTTATTGAAGTAAAACTTCTTTAGCGACACTATGAGTAAAAAAGTTATTCTAACGGACGTGACGTCATTCTAATAACAGAAACCGGAAACAAAACCTAATACTGACACGATTTTGCATGGGCGCCGGCAGCAGGGTGCAAGAGGGTGCGCTTGCACCCCCCTGCTATGAAAGAAAATACCTGAATTTACCAGAAAATTATATATTTTTTTAATTTTTTTATTAAATTATTGTTTGAATAAAAACTAAAGGCGTCGCGGTTGCTGTCCAAATCATTCTACATTTTATATATATATATATATATATATATTAGATCATAATAGTGTGTAGATGCAAATGCACCCCCTGAAAAGAATCCTAGCGGCGCTCATGCGATTTTGCCTCCTATATTAAATAAAATTAAATCTGTAATTGTATGAATTGACAGCTGATCATCTTGTCAATCGAAATACATTGCTTTATATAAATAGTTTTTTGTGTATAAAGTGTTTGTATTAAATATGAATAAACAATGTGGATTTATTAATGAAGAAAGTGATGAAAAAATATTGATTGAAAATGAGTGAATAGGTAGGTACTCTATATGCATAAATTTTATTTTTGGTGTGTAATTACACTATTTATACCTAATTATTTATACCTATTATTTATACCTAGCTATTTTCGTTTTATAGACTTAGAGCTAAAAAGAAAAAGAAATTGTGAACGTCAAAGGGGATATTATAAGCGCCAGAAAGATTTGAAGAAAAATGAAAAAAATGAAAAAATGACGAGACAGCCACATTCATTATGATTTGATTAAGTAAGTTTATATACATACATACATATTATGATAGTAAATAATTGTTTATACGGAATCTTTACGTTGAGTAAAGAAGCATGTTGCACGTTTTTGTTCATAAAATAATAATATTCAAAATATTTTAACACTTTCTTATACTTATTTTAGGTTTGGTTAGGTAGCCATAAAGGCCATAAAACCACTAGTCAAGATGGCTAATCTTTTACCACCAATAACAGATCCTTCGTAGACGTGAAGGAAACAAACTTAACTCAGGATTTTAAATTTTATGGAATATGCTATAAAATGCTACAAAATGAAATGGTTATCTAACTATCGAAGGCTCTTGTGTTGTGATGTATTACAATAAGGTAGATATAGCTACAAAATCACACATTCTAAACGTAATGTGTGTATATTTTTAATATTGTTTACCTATTATTAAAGCAAAACTTCTTTAGGCACGACTAGGGGTAGATTCTAACGGAAGATTCTGATGGAAGTAACTGTATAATTTCAGCTATGGGAGGAGTTTAAATTTCCGAAATTTATTTATGAAATTTTCAAACGGTTTCAAATACATTAATGGTATTTATAGACTAAAATCTATGTTTCACATTTTAGTTATCATAAACCTATTATTTCATATATAAAAAAAATAATGATAACTTTCAAATTCCTATTTCTAATGAATAATATAAATATAACATCTCATTTTTTTTGTAAAGTATATAGGCAATAAATATGATTGAATTGTAATTAAATATTTATTTTCTGATACGTACGTCAACAAGTTTTACTTCAATCGCGCGTAAAGGTTACACGCACACTCTTTTTTTCCTTTATGTTAATCTGAAAATATATATTGATTTGTAATTCCTCTTCTATATATCTATAATAGAAAATAATTCCAACACTACAGAGGAGAAATCAAAATTCTTTTAAGATGCAACAAATTATCTCAGCTCCAAGAACTTTCGTTTGCAAAACTACCATAAAAAATGTAAGAAACGTTGCAATATAACATTTTTATAATTTCTTATATTACCCTAGTCCCAAGAATAAAAGAATATATTCCCAAAAAAATGAGGTTCTTTAAAAATTAAAAATTATTGACTTTAAATTTATAGTTTGGCGGTTGCTAAACTTCTGTTGATCGTTTAACTTTTAAATATTGAATTTAACATTTAAAATCGTACTTTGTTTAAACTGCCTCATTTATTATTTTTAACACAGTTTTGTTTAAATAACCGAAATTGATTATCTTTATTTTATTTTCCCATCTCTAAATTCCTGATGTGTTTCGTAACAGCAGGAACGGTGGCTCTCGCGGTAAAAGATCTGTGGGTAACCACCCGAAGCAAGGGGAAATGTTAACAGGTTATAATACATGTGTCTGGGGTACACGCTATGTATTTTGTTATCTCGTAAGGATAGATAGTATAGAAAAAGAAGGAAATAGTTTTTAAAAGAAAACATTTTTCTTTAATAATTTAATGTATGTTTTGTTTCTGTTTATCTTTGACAGTATAATCCATTAACGATTATTGACTGAAGAGTTTTAAATTTTTTTCTAAATTTTATTATAGATGCATATATTTTACAGAAGAGTTAATAATATTCTTTACTTCTATTTAGTTTTAGTTAGATATAAATAAACACATCTTGACGTAAGCTACACCAGCATTAAATCACATCGTTTTGTCTCATTTAAAAGAAGATTTATCCTCAGTTTAGTATTTAAACAAACCTGTTAAACTCAAACATAAACTCAACGAGTATCTTCTGCATGTCTAATGCCCACCTCACTATTTAATTCCTGCTCCTGTCACCAGATAACTAGTATTATATATAGATATAAATTATACTTAACGTGTACGTATTATCTTTATACAAGTTAAATCTTAAAAATAAACGGTGTAGAACCAATTAAATGGTCTAAGAGACTAACATATACAGCTATCTGACATACGTGATCTTTGCAAAACAGTTTTGTACAAGTCCTGTAGGTAATTATTTGCGAAAGATAAGGATATCTATATCTATGAATAAAAAATATGTGAAGAAAATTGATTAAAAGTAAACTAGGAGATTGGTGATTTAATCTCTACAAATATTCCATCAAATGTATATAGATAATTCTTAGTTGATTGCTATTCTGCATTAAAAGTATATATTGGCTTGGTTGTCGTTGCACGTGAAGATTATGTATCTAAATTTGTTTAGTGTTAGATTAAATTTTATGCTAAACTGTATGCGTAAAAAAATACTGTTGTTTATATTTTCTGCAGAACAATATGCATGAGCTATGAAATCGATGGAAAGTCGATTAAAGTCAAAATACTATATTCTGAACCTTATTGCTTTTACTTGTTTTTGAACGAAGTATTTTATACGGAACTTCAGTTGTACTTGGTTGGTTGTTTGTCTCAGGAATAGTGCATTCAGGTACTGGTTGTATTTTATTTGCATTTTTATTAAAATTTTTTAGTTTATTTTTACAAACTTCATTTGTTATCATATTTCCATTCATTGCTTTCTCAAGTCAACATAACCAGCCGCTACTGCAGCAGTTTTTCACCCACCAAGACGCTGTATTTCCAACAAACTGCAATACGAATCTGCTAACAAAATGGCAGATGTTCGGCAAAAGATATACACTGTGTAGCTTTCTGGATCATTCAAATTTAAAAATTCTACTGCTCACCTTAATTTATTATTTTATGTTCTGGTCGTTAATTTTTCAATTTTTCCCCAAAATACTTCATAAATTGTTTAATAATTAAGATTTAATGAAAAATTAAAAATGCTTTTATTTAATAGATACCAAACATCATATTAAAGTTATGAACCCTAGTACTATGAGCACACTCTTTTTTCTATCGAATTTGCATAAAATCCTGGAGACGAGGTCCGTCTTAAGCACCAGGTATTTCGAACACCATCGCCATTATTATAATCGTATTTAGCGACTCAAAAAACCACCGAGTACCAAGTGTGCACTGATTTCGTACAGAATTTACATAAAACCCCAGGAGAGGAGGTAAATACCGCAGAGACTTTCGGAATCGTGATATTCGTGTTCAGCGACTCCAAAAACCCCGAGTATATCAATTGAACCCATTTTCAGCAATACTTACCGAGTTGTAAGTTTTCTCTATATTGTCTGTTCGGAATGTACTCGAATGCAGAAATGCAATTTCCATTTTTACATTATAAAATATAGCGACAAAATTGTTGATACTTTAACGAATCCAATGCAAAAAAACGCGTTCCGATCCATCTTACGTTACAAAATTCGGAGGTTTTGGTGCTTTATTTCCTCGACTATTCGTAAAAACTCTGTTTATGTAGCCAACAACCTCAAAAGCATAGCGCAGGATATACTGCAACGATGTGACGGTATTTTAGACTACAATACAATACTCATTACTAAATATTATTATTAATATAAAATACTAAACTTAATATGTTAACTTACGTGACAGAATAATTATAAAATAATCTGTCAAATAATCATGTGGTCCGTCACTATGATATTTATACATTAGTTCAGACTGTTTTTTGTTAAAATGATTGTTTTGTTCTTTTGTTAATTATTGTTAGGATTTTGTTTTAATATCGTTTATTTTTATTACATATCGATCATTCAAAATTTACATATTAAATTAACCACTTTACAAATTTGCGTTCATAAGATCTATAAGTGGTTTGCTATTCTTAGCTTATATGGTTATTTATAATGCTTTTATTTACGATCCCTTTTGAGACAGTTTCAGTATCGAAAGAGTGCGTTTATGTGCGTTGTCAGCCGAAGCGATAGACGTAACAAGAGTATGCCATGGAAATCGTCCCACAGGACTGTCAATCCCTTCTGTCCTTCCCCCGTTTGTCTCGTGAGAACAATTCCAATGATTAAATCACTCCCTTTCGAATGGGTTTTAGGTATAATGAGTTAAACTATTTGGTCCTTCGTGTCTTTTTCCAATGTCCTGTCCTTTGGCTATTTCAGCCAATTGTATGAGAAGATATCCAATTCTGCCACTGACTAGTGTAATTATTAACATAAAGGAGTAGTAGAAATCTTATTTGTTTAAATACAAAGATAGTTCGGTAACCACAAATTATTTTTGAACAAAAACGCTATATATTTTGAACTAGTCTCCATTGTGGCACATATTCCTACAGTACTCAGAACTATAAATTTCAATTAAATGCTTTTAAAATAGCTATTTGTTGTAGTGATGACTTCCAAATAGCCGAAACTCTCCTACGAGTCATTTTTTTTTCATTGAAAATCGGATCTAAGAAATAAGGCGATTCGTACAATAATTTTGGCCACTGCAATTGCAGACTCGTGAGCAGGTTTGTTATTTTAATGGAAAATATTCTTTTTACAAAATGCTTTTAGTATTGACTTTAAGTTTGTGCAATGCAAAAAGTGACTAGAACCACTTAAATTGCTTGAGCAATTTTGGGAACCAAACTTTTCTTGTATTTTTTTATTTTTAATGTTTTAGTTAAAATTCTGTACATGATGTCATTTAAATTCCCAGTACCTGGATAACCGAGCTTTGCTCGTTTAATGTCAGTCAAATTTTGCAGGCACGTGTGGGACGAGCAGAAACCTGATTATTTTCATGACGGTATCTTTGAAATGAGTCTTCACTGCGAGAAGTTATAGAATCCTGATCAGTTTGATGACGATGCTCTTCTAGGTGTTCTTGAGGCGAGTTGCGGCGTCGTGAAGTTAGATTGTTTATTTTATAAGCGTTTTTTTCCAAGATCGTTTAGGCATTTTTAAGTGAACACGTGCATTAAGAAGACACAAATAATATAAATAAACAATTGATTTTCTTAGTCTAACCTCAAAGCAAACACTCATTGACTTCGTGTTACTTAACAACGCCATCTGCTGGAATAGCTTTAGCTCTTGTTGTGTCGTAAAAGCAATTAGTTGCCCACAATTAAAAAAAAAGTAGTATTATTATTCGCCAATAGATGTCAGGAAGAGTCATATTTTTCACTTTAAGTTGATTATCGATAAAACACGAATAAAATGACATTTTCTAAAAATGATTCCTAGCTAAATCGATTTATCGCGCCCGAAACCCCCTATATACTAAATCTCATAAAAATCGTTGAAGCCGATTCCGAGATTCCAAATATATATATACAAGGAAACAAGAGTCTTAGGTCCAAAAGAAAATATATAGAGCAGAAAAAATGCTAAGGATATCAAACTTTTAAGTTTTATATATATAAAATATGGAATTTCCTAAAAAACTGGACAATTAAATAAATGCCATTTTAATCGTAATCACCTAAGGTAAAAAAACCGATAAAATTTAAAAAAAAAATGACTATAGATTTCTCTCAATACTAATTCAGAAATGAGGTAAAATAATGTAGAACGGTTATTTATAAGAGAAATTATTGACCTAACAGAGGTAATGACGCAGCGAGAAATGACTCTGATTGGGCAATCATAGAGTTGCAACCGAAAAGCACGTGAAAAGGAAGATGTGTCTTTTCGCACGCAGGCCTAGGCAGTGTGCAGTTTTATGAAATTATGGAAAATTTCAAGAAGCAGGGTCGTATTATATATAGTAAAGAAATTATTCAAAAGAAATTAATTGCGTTTTTTTTAATGCTGCAAGGTGTTTATGCAGTGTATTCTAAATGAAATTATTTTGATTTGAAATGTTAGTTTATTTGATTATACGAGAATTTTGTAGAAGTCTGTTTTCTTCCTATTAACTTTTTTTTTATTATATAAACAAAACCAAGCAGAAAATTTATTTCCTGATAATGTTTTAACCTCCCACATCTTAGGTGGTTATATAATTGAAGGTTAGGCTAAGGCCGTAAGCATTACGACTTATTAATTACCCTGTTATAGGATTTTTGTGTAGGTGGACCACTTTAATGGATGAATAGAGTTGTCGGAAGATCCTGATGTAGTTACCTGTAGAACAAAAATTAAGTTATTAATATCTCAAGCCAATCGCCGCAAACCGTCTGTTTTTTGTTGATTTTGTCATTTGAACTTTGAAATCAGTTAGGTTTCCATAGGTGCGTATTTATGTGGGATGTACTATTTGCTACATAGCTTTTTAATATGGGTAGAAAGTTTAATGAATCTCTTTAATCTTTGTTTCTAGTTACCTGTTTTCCATTTTGGTGTACCAGAGATTACTAGTCGGTTTACTGATTAATAAAGTGAGTTCAGTATTTGTATTTATAAAAACCACTAATATAAAAATGCCAATGGTTGAATATGAAGAAAACTTAGTAGTCTAATAAATAAATTGAAACATTCTTTTCAAAAACAGTGACAAATATAACTGGAAACATCTCCCTTAAATAATAAAAAACAGGAGAATAAAAGTGTCTTATCAAAACTTCCGAAGTCTTTCAAAGTGTGTTTTTCTATCTACAGCAGCTTTTTAATTCAATTACCAGTCATAAAGCTGATAAAAGTTCGAGGCAGAAGTTCAAGAAAAATAAACTAGCCACATAATAACTGCTATTCCTTCTAATTTATGTGCATGCCAATACCAAAAGTTCTTTGTTCGTTGATTTCTTCCAACTAATCTCCTGCTAACACAGCATCAGCAGTAACAACACATAACAACGCCCTTCTCTTAATGTCTGTAAAACTGCTTTCGAATTCCGCCTCGCAAACAAAGCTATTATTGATGGAAATCACCGGAAAATTTTCGATTTATACGAAACTCCTTTATGTTTTCTGCTTTTTTAATAATAATAGATAATGTCAAGTTGTCTATTTTATATCTCCATAATAAGTATACTTATTCATTATTAAAAAACAGAACCGGTCAAATGGTTTGTGAAAATTTGGATTCGGTTTTACCACGGCTAAGTAACTAATTTACATTTAGTCTTATTGCAAATTTAAACATTCGGGTCGTTTATTTTCAAATAGATGCATTAAGGCAAAAATTATTCTGTAAACGCAATTAATTAATTAATTAATTAATTAATTAGTGATGAAATTAATGTTTATCCACGTACATATGTTTATCTACTCTACCTCATATTATGTATCAATTTTTAGTTCGTGAAAACTGTCATTGTAGACAGCAGTGCGTGAAGGATTAAAAGTGTGCGTGAAGTAACAATGTATTTTAAATGGGATTTACTTTTTTGCACTGTTTTTGACACACCTTTATATAATCAAATATCCTTAGCATTCGCGTTGTCATGGTGTTGCTATGAGAGCATTAAATTTCAACAAAAGTTATTCTGACAATTTTGTAGTTTAAATTTTCAAATTTAAATTTGTAATTATTTTTATTTGTTTATCGTAGATAAAATATTGTATGAAACTGTGCGTGAAGTGCTTTTTGCGCACTTACGCGATGTATAGCACTCGCTTCGCTCATGCTCTAAGCATCGCGTGCGTGCGCAAAAAGCATACTTCACGAACTGTTTCATAAATTACTATTATAGGTTAGTGTTAGAATAAGGTTTGGTAAATATTAAAACATACTTATCTGAGAAAAAACTTTTTACTCTTTCGATTCGAATAGAGTTTGCAGTTATTCCGAGTTTCGGAAGCTATAGTCGATGCAGCACTTGTAATTTATATTTATGTAATTTTAAATTTGGAAAAATCGCATTTTGTAAGCATACATATGTATAAAACGTTTCACTTTTAAATAGTTCTGGACAGAGAAGGGGCAGAGAAGGGGTTCGTTATCGAGAGAAAAATATTATTTTTATCGACCTTACTTTACTTTTAGGTTTTCAGTCAGTTAAGTATTATTATTTTATTAATTTATTATTTATTTCTTAATATTTCGCTTTAATTTTTAGCTTCATCAAGGGAAAAAATTATTAAGTATTGACAGAAGACACATGACGTTACACTTTTAAAATTAACTAAACTATACATGTTAATATTAATAGATATATGTGTTTAAGTTAGTAGTAACGATAGTCTTTTAAGTGAACACACAATCCGTTTTCGGATTGATATGATTAAACGGATGTATGTAATATATATATAAATACTAGGTGACCCAGCGAACTTCGTACCACCTAACAATTAATTTTTTTTTTTCGTTTTTCCTTTTTGTTCCAATTTTTCCGACTTTCTTGCTTTTTTTCATTAATTTGCGTGTTTTTGTCGATTTTATCATGGTTTTTCTATCTTTCTAGGTTTTGTCATTTTCTTATTGTTTTTTTTTTAGATTTTATGGTTTTTTCTTCTATATACAACTGTTTAATTTTTTTTATTTTTCGTTACTTTTTATTTTACTTTAATTTGTAAACCACTATTTTTTAATGTTTTTCTATGTTTTCGTTTTTTAAATTTTTGCGACTTGTTTCCTATTTATATTTTATTTTAGCTATTCCAAATTTATATACACTTTTTTCTTCTATTTTCCTTTGTATATTCTATTTATTTTGTGTTCCTGTTTTATTTTTAATTATATATTTTTAATTATATATTTTTTTTCTTTTTTTTTTCTTTTTTTTTCTTTTCTTTTTTTTTATTTTTTTTATTTTTATATTGCTTTTTTTAATTATCTGTTTTCTTATATTTATTTTATGATTTTTGATATTTTGATTACTATTTTCAACAACTTTTAAAGATAGTCACAAATTTCTAAGTTTTTTCCAATTTTCACCAATTTTTTACGTTTTTTAAGATTTCTATTTTTTAACCATTTCTAGCAATTATCCAAAATTGTTATAAATTTCATACAATTTTTAACAAGTTTGCAAGTTTTCATAATTTATATTTTTAGATTGTTGTCATTTTTTTAATCACCTTCGACAGTTTTTCAAGATTGTTAAGAATTTTTTACAATGTGAACCAATTTTATACCTTTGTTATGTTTTTTTTTATAATTTCCGACATTTTTTCACTAATTATAAGTACAACAAATTTTTAAGATTGTCAACAATTTTTCATGATTTTTAGGTAACAACTCTTCACGATTTTTAGGCAAATTAATACACAGCACAATAAAAGATTCTTTCGCAAAAAATTAAACATGCACGTTAATTATTTTGCATTTGTATGTCACGTGGACGAAATTTAAGCATAAAAATAATTAAAATTTAAACACAGCGATATCTATTGCATACTTAACAACCTAAACATATAATTGTTTGAGGAAAACTCTTACCACCTAAAAAAAAATTTACGCTTATACGTTTACAGACTAGAGACTAGACACTAAAATATTCTACATTCCATTGAGAAAAGAACACTCATAATCACGTAATATACCTGTAAACAAATTTTGCGTAATTATTATATATATTTGAAATGAGATAAAAATTATTTTTACGTTTCTGGTAGGTATTTATTTATTTTTATTTGTAAAAAACTAATCACATATTTTTTAAATTTAAACAATAGATTGTAAAATTATGAATGCCGAATCTCGAGTCTAGGGTCGAAAAAGGGTCTCTTTTATAACTCATTTATAGACCGCCCGCTGGGCGCAGGTAAGGGGTAAGTTCAAAGACACTTTTTATGATTTTTTATAGAAATGTACAACATTTCGATAATCAAGTACAAAAATTAAATAAAAGTGATATGTTCTTAACTTTAGAATTTCGAACCAAATAACCAGAGCTTAACAACTAAAAACGATCTAAAGTGTGACTTTTATTACTAACAAACAATAAATTCCAGATTTAAAGAAACATAAATACCCATAAGTCACCGTATTTCCAGTCATTTGTGACATAAACCTAATTGTTTAAAATAAAATAAAATAAAAACAATTTAAATTATTTATATACATAACGATTCTACATAAGAAAAGTGCATTTTAGAACCTAAATAAAAGAGATTTTAAATTATTTTATTTTTGTTCAAGTATCAAAACCATGGACTACCGGACGTACTTTAGTTTTTAAGAAAATGACTTCATCATTCATAAAGTAAAAATAGCACACACTTTACAATATCTGTTTTACTTATATTAATGGATATTACTAGACACAGCTTAAATTCTCTTAAATCCATCGCGTTGCTGTCAATTTCTAAATAAAAAACAAACAGAATACAACGCGACGGTATCGAAACCGATAGCGTGGAACATTTAGCAGTACAGCAGAAAAGATTCCCGAGCATTTCTTGGAAAAATAATTGAATAACCGCCGCCACTTCGGATCTAGTGTCGGATCCGGCAATCCATTTTAGAACTAATCCCCTTAAAGGAGTTCTCGCTCTGGTTTCAGCGCCGGTTTCTTTGAATTCTCATCCAGTTTCTAGCTAGCTTAGCGTTTCCCTCAGGCGATATTCAGTTCATAGTCTAGGACGTGCAGTTCGTAACTTATATTGGTTTTTGATGTAGAATATAGTATATAGTATTGTATCCGTACAATAAGTTAATAATTAGATTCTTTCTTTAATGTACAAAAATTTGTATATAATTATGCGACGGGAACAGTTATTTAATCTTTTGTTTGCAGAATTGTAATTTCAATTTTCTTAATGCAAATATTTAGAAATTCGTAATTTTAACAGTAAATATAACCTTTTTTAACAGAAAATAGTTACAAATGCTTAGTTTTAAGTATCAATACGATTATGGATTTTATAAATATATTTTTGTACAACTGTCATTAAAAGTGACACTTTTAATGATAGCAAACAATTTTAAAAACGATTGTTTACATAGCAGCGTGTTAAAAATACTTTTAACACGTTGCCATGTAAACAAGTTTACTTTTAACACGGTTTAGTTTACTTTTAACACGGTTTGGTTTATTGTCATTGCAAATTTGCTCGTTTCATTATCAAAATAGGGAAGTTGTACAAAAAACATTGTATGGTATTTGTGTTAAAAGTGATTTTATTTTGTTCGTGAAATTGTTCAATTCGCTCCGCTCATTTCACAAACGTTTTTACTCACAAAATAAAACCTCACTTTTAACACTCATATCATAAATAACTATTTTCAAGTATGACAATCGTGAGACAATTTTATAGTAGTTAAATTCAAAAAAAGTGAAAGGTGTCAAGGGACACCCGGATGGAACGAAGTTCCTTTCGATTAATTAGTGAAGAAATTGTAATTTGTAAACACAATAGACTGTTTATACATACATAAGCATTTATTATTGTCTGTATTAAATCTCTTCTTACTTAAATCCATCAGCAATGTCCGGAACTTGTGCAGAACAGAAACACTGTCAGGATTCATTATTGTTATTATTTTGTATTATTTTATTATTTATTATCTCCAAAAAACCTGTATAAACTTAACAAAATCAGGACACTACACTGTTTAAAGCAAAATAGAAAATAGTAAATTCATTATCACCTGAATATTTTCAACAGTTCGTTTCTTTTAACAAAAGTGTCCATTCATACAATATCAGAGGTTTAGATGATATGCATGCACCTAGAATTACTTTTTATTTTAATTTAAAACAGGAATTAACAATTAATACAAAATATTAAAATATTTGAGATCGTGTCGTGTCGTGTCGTGACAACTTTTGGTCTGAATTTTTTTCGGCTAGCCTCAGTCCACGAATCAGTCGTACCTAACGCGCGAAAAAGAACTCCGTTCCAAAAATATAATAAAGTCGAAGAAATTTGTGAATTAAATTATGTTTGTGCTATCACACATAAGAACTTCTAATGGTAGGTACAGTTTACTATTCAGAAATTTGTCAAATTTTATCGAAGGTGATCAGAATGCAATTTTGTCTCTAGTGTTGATAAAATACTAACTTACCAAATTTTGATTTGTTTATTTAACTGGATTTAACAGTAACATCTAGTCTACATTATTGTTTGTGATAATATAAGAATATATATTGCTGCGAAACAAACGATGTTAGCCATAGAAAAAGTATAATATTTAACTGACCGCAACATTGCGAGGCAATGAAGCACTTAAAAGTAAAAAACTTAACAACTTTGCGCATAAAGATGCATTGCCATGCAACAACTTGCATTCCTAAGATCATCAGGAAACTTTGTGAACAAAATTCATGATGCTAGAATGAACGACTCGTAAGTAAGTAGCCTATTTTTTAACCTATATCTCTGTCAGTAAGTGTCAAATTATTGAGGAGTTGTGTTATAGACTGAAGGACAAAAAAAGTTGCGCACCCAAAATTTTCAGAAAATATAAACATTCATAACTTTTGAGTTGGTGGTCCGATTGCAATGATTCTTTTTTTATTTTAGAGAATGGTTTAGGTTTGTAGCCAGTATTGCTTAAATAACAATTACACGTTTTTTACGTTATTTTTGAAACACCCTGTGGACGTTGCTGTTACTCTAGTCGTACTAAGTCTTTTATGTGCATGTTGAGTAGAGCCTCTTTTACATTTTTGGTCTTTAAATCATGTCTCTATCTTAGATGGTTCAGAAGATAGAGGCTTTCAAGCAAAGTTTTGCTTTTATTAAGAATTTTATTAAGTTTACAGAACAACAATAATAACGACAACATAACACAAACAACAATAATTAATATCGGGTATTGGCTTCCCTTACTCTTTTTAAAGACTCAACTCTTTTCGGCATGCTATGAATTAGGTTTGCAATCCTTTCCTAAAGGAATATTGTTCCACTCTTCAACAAGTACATCACCCAAAGCAACAAGATTTTGTAGAACAATCTGACGAGACCTAATTCGACGCCCCAAATCATCCCATTATATTTTTGCTCAGTGACCTCCAAATACCCTGCGTAATGACTTTCAAATGATTTTTAATGAAATTAACATAAAACTTCAGAGTATAAGGTTCACCCTGGAGACCATGTAGCTTTCCTTGTTGCATAGCAATTCATCTTGTTGCGAAAAATTGATAGGTTTTGTGCATTGTTGCCTTGCGTATTTATAAATTCCCTAAAGTTACCAACCTTAGCTCTTAATTGTTACCAACCTCATCTGCTGTTCTTACAGAAAATGTCACTTTCAGCACTAATTGATCAATCCTTTTTTGCTAAATCGAGCCTAGAACTGTACACTTCTTGTTAAGATAGATGCATGTGGTCGCCAGAACCAACTCAATAGACTAACTGGTGTTACTTAGTATCAATATTTTTTTAATGATCAAATTAGTTATAGTTGTGTAGTGACCATGTGACATCAATCACAAAATCTGACTAAAGTAAGATCATTTATTAAGAAAGAAACGAAAACGAAGACTTAGGCATGGTTTGTGAACCAATAATATACTTGCTTGTTATTAATGATTCTCTTACATACTTATTGAAATTGTTCAAAGATTGTTATCATGAATTGTGATTTTTAAAAGATTTACTGTTAAACTATACTTAAATGTTTTACTTGTTGGGGATTTCAGATGAAGGAACTATCCTTAAACATAAAGTTCAATTTGGATTGTAAATATTGGTTTTAATCATCTTTGTTTTATTGTCCGTAGAACCAAAAGTATCTACTTAAAAGGACTTTTGTACATGGTTAGTAAAAAGTCCGTATAGTCTTGACATCTAGGTCTTCGCAGTTTGGTGCTGTAATTCGTAACCCAGTAATAAAACAAATTAAAAAAACAATCAAAAAAATTTACTAATAGTCTGAAGTTTCATCTATAAATTAAACTAACCTGAACCAAGACTAAATTCAGATGCAACGTGCTTTAACGCACGTTTTCAAACCACATGTTTAGATATCATATTGTTTATTTACAAACAATCACACGCACAAAAACGGACGTTACCGAGCGGTACCGCAAGCTTACGCAAAAAATCTCAAGACGTTGTCAAACTGACGTTTCACTTGCGGTTTGAAAGATCAACAAAAGCAATATTGTTGTTCAGTTGTACGCGCGTTTCTGCAGTTATCACATGGTTTTTGCATAGATATCGTTTTGGTTTTTGAGTGAAATTGGATATCTGATGGCGTTGGGAGATGCGAGTTCATCCCGGATGCATTCTAACAACTCGTCAAATGATTTGATAGACATTCTGAAGTAAATAAAGAATACACATCCATTTGTTTTAAGTTTAGGGGTATAATATTGCTAATAAACTTTTTGACAGTCTGTTTTGCAAAACTGGGTGAACCCAATATCTCCGTTTTCTGGTATTTTTATTTTTGTTATAATATAACCACCAAATAATTGGTTCTTCCACGGCCATTTTCCAGGCTCGAGTGAATCCGACCAACCGCACCGCACGTTCGATTGTCATTTGAACTCATCGTAATTTGAACGTACGTTGACGTGCGTTGACGCACGTTGGATCTGAAACTGAACTGAACACATATGCTGTCTTACTTATTCCTTGCGAGTTTTAACTAAATAATGTTATATATATTTTTTGATACTGAGGATATTTTTATAGATTATAAACCAACATTTAAACTAAACATTTCACTTTTTCAACTGATTGCAAAATATATAGTATTTTTATTATAAAATCAAAACCTATAAACTTCCTGATATATGATCGCTGTTTATTAATGGATTATGTAACGTAAAAGAAGGTAACTAACATGGACACTAAAGCTATGGTTTCCTAGGAAAGCGGTGCCGTAATATAACGGCCGCTATAAAACGTTGTTATTATTTTTTACCACGGGTGGTTTTTAAGAAAACGGTGGGCAACACCGCTACACAATAAAGCGGCACCGTCATTTTGGTGACGGCCGTCATAACGGTGGAAGACACCGCGGTCAACGTTTTTTATCTTCGGAGCGGTGCCGGTGTGGAGTTTGTTTATTTTTATTCAGTCGGGAATTGGGAACTGGTTCGTAGAATTTTTTATCTTAGTTTGAATTTTATTTTTTAAGATTTTGTTACTATTATTCCCCTCAGGTATTTTTCGTATATTATTGTATTCATATCATAAAAGTTTAGTCCTTAAGTTACTAGGAATTATAAATATTTTTCATGCTCAATACATTTTCATTTATTATGGGATTTACAACTTCAACCTTTCGTAAAAAATCCTATTCTTCGTCAAGGGTTATTATTTTGTTTGAAGGAAACATCTAAAGCAATATAGTTAATTACCTTGGGAATTTTACAAAATTTAAGTATTTGCTTTTTACCCGCCCATTTTTCAATGTATTAGTAAATTTCTGTAATATTTTTTCTTCTTCCGATGAAGAATCGTCTTCCAAAAATATTATTATTGCCAAGTCCAAATCATCCATTTTTTGCTTTTAATACAGAAACACCTTAATTATTGTCAAATAATGAAACTAAACACAAGATATAAAACAAAATATAAACACACAAAACGAAAGCAAATACAAAAATGAATTTAGGCGGTCAATAACGTTAAGCTCTTACTTTACATTTTACATCTGTGCTCACCGATAGCGGCCGTCTTGAATGGCCGTCAAATTACGGCTGTCAAATAACGGCCGCTTTATTGCGGCACCGCTATCCTAGGAAACCAAAGCTTAACCCTCATATATTCGCGTTTAGGAAAATAATTATGTCTTAAATTCCGCATTCATGACATAACCATTAACTAGCCATTAACTAGCCTTTCTAACATACATAAGCTATAGCAGATAATAAACTTAATAGTTTCGTTAACAGTAACAATGATTTAATTGAATTAATGAAGATAGCCAGTTCTTTAGTTAAGTGTAGACAGACAAAAGGACAATAAAAATAAAAACGACCATTCATTAAATTAGAATGAGCAGTTTTGATTAAAGTTTTTGATTTAAATTGATCTCCTCCCTTTACCCATCATATTGTCAAACTTAATTGCCCCTTACCATAAACGCCCACATGTTTATATATATTTAAAATTTGATAAGATCAGAGGCGTGACATATTTAGATTAAAATATTTTGTTTCATTTTTGTAGGTGCGTAAGATATATATAAATACTCGCAAATTAGGATGTTTGCCTTAAGATTAAAAAAACAAGATGTTTTACTCTGGGAATGCAGAGGAGGGAAATCATAGTTTATTTGACCGAATTTTGTATGAAAAACATGCAATCACTTTGTGGTCAATTGCAATTTATTTTATTTATTTATTTATTTATTAATAGTAACAAGTTAACAACAGTTGCATTTACATGTTAATTTCAAAATATTTAATAGCTACTACTAAAATTTATGGTAGCACAATGGATTTAATAAAATCTGTGTGTGCACCAATTTTACTTTGACATATTATTAATAGCTTAAAGTTATGTTTTAAGATACATTAACATAGACATATGATCTTGTTGTTAAGAGGATATAAATATCTATTATTTAACAATTTACAATAGTTTAAAATACTTATAAGTTTATTAAATAGTTGCATTACCTTTGAGTACATATTCATTGATTTTATTTTTAATTTTTTTATAAGGCAACATCTTGAACTCTACTGGAAGCATATTGTAAATCTTTGGACCCAAATAGTATATATGTCTTTTGATGACTTGCAATAACTTGTAATCTCATGCAATCACCTGTGATTACTTTAAAACAATTGTAAATAGTTATGATTAATTGTAAAATTGCTCTGAAGTATTATTTGATTAAATATACGTATTGCGTGATGTATAATATCGGTCGTGCCGTGTCGTAACAGTCTCAGCGATCCAGTTGTATGCTTGGTGATAAGAAAGCAATGCTTCCAAAAACAAGAACTGCTCTAGAAAAAATATAAATTAAGAGTCAACAAGTACAATGATATTAGATATTTTTTAATTTACACGCCACTGGTTTATGTTATGTATCGTATTAGTTCTATTGATTTATAAGACACTTTCCTTTGAGTCTTTTTAAGAGAGGTCAAGCCCTTTCCCATTGTCTGGTAAAATTAACTTTTCATTGGGCTGTCAAATGAAACTTAGGTCGTTTGTATGAAGATATAGTATGTTCCATTTATACAGTTAGATATTTAGGAGAAAAAAGTATTTATACACAGTCGTTTATAATATTCGTTAAAAATGCGTGATTGTATCTAATGTTGTCAACTAATAAAAAATACTTTCTAAAAATTATTTTTTCTTATTTGGTTGCATTTAAAAAACCAAGCAAAAACAACGGGTTTTTATGTCTGTTTGTTAGTAGCTAGTTGCTTAAAAATAGATATGGTTTTGTTAAATGTTTAGTCAAATCAAATTAAATCAAATTTATTTACCTCAACATCGGTACATTAAAGTAGATAATTATTGAATACAATAATTTTAAATTAATAAATTTTATCCTATTAATTGAAACAAAAAAAATTGACCTTTTGCCACAGAAGGCGGACCTTGTTTGTGGCTCAGTAGCAAGAGCAAGATAGCCATATAATCAGTAAAGTACTTTCAGGATATTAGAAAAAAACTACTAGTTAGCCTAACGAGGGAGGAAAACAGAGGTACTGAATCACAGAGGAGCAACTGGTTTTTAATTTGTTTTAAGATTACGTAAATAAAAATTCCAATCTGTTAGAGTTTTCACAGACCCAAGTTGTAACACGTCTGTTAAAAGTGACAAGTGATGATGATAATTTGATATCGACATCAAGCATATTTAGAGTTTTGTAAAGGAAAAATGCGTAGTATCTTTGACCAAGGCGTGATTTTGCACCATGTGCATAGACGTTGTGTCTAGATATACTACGTGTTAAAAAGGCGTGATTTATACTCTACGCTCGGATCTTTTTCTTAAACCAACTAATTAGAATGTGTTTAATGTATAATTGGCGAATGATTAGTAACTGACTTATTTCAAATAATTTGTCAGTGGGAAAGTCTATTGGTTTGTGAAGCATTGCTTTTATTATCTTTCGGTGTATAATATTAGCCATCTCCAAATGAGAGTTGTACACCCCGCCCCACCCAATGATACCGTATTCTAAAACTGAGTAAACTAGCCCGTAATAAGCCATTTTTAAACTACCAATATCTAGGAATTTGCTCAGGGTTTTAAATACATATATGAGATATTTTAGCTTGTTGCACATATTATAATTTACTTGCTCAGACCAACTTAAAGCAGAGTCTATAAAGATACCCAGATACTTGGTACTGTTTTTAAGAAGAACAGTATTTTCTTTGCAGATACATTTTTGCGAACGATGATTGTGCCCTGTTACGAAATAATCACATTCGTAATGAGATTTTTTGGTGTTGTAAGGAGACAAACTGCGAACTTTGCGAAGGGAACAACGACTGTTTTGGTTTTGTTGAGCAAAAGCTGGTGAGAGTCCAACCAATTTTTTGCAATAAGAAGACCTTTTGACACCATTACTATCAACGATTTCCAACTGTCACTCTTAAAAACCAAAACGGTGTCGTCAGCAAAGGCTGTTACCTCACCAATACCGTCGAGGGACAGAAAATCATTGATATAACATAGGAACAATACTTGTGGCACCCCCTACGAACATTTAAAACAGAGCTGTATTTGTTTTTTTTAATAAACCGCTGCATATAGGAACTTTTATTTATTTTGAAACACCAAATTTAAACATACGTCATGTCACAAAGATTACATTGATTACATTCTTAATACCTAAAGAAGTTTGAGCGTCTGCATAGAAATCTGGTTTCAATTTTTGTCTTAAATGTTTAATATTTACTAAATATAGCTTAAAATGTAATATATAATATTAGTAAAAATTCCTTAATATTATTTCATTATATTAGTTTGTGAACTACCTCAAAACTGAGTGTTTCTATCGTTGGGATTATGTAAAAACGAGTAGAAAACTTATATTGTGTTAAAAATAAAGTATGATATTTTACAATTGTAATGACAACGGTTTTGAAACAAAACTATAAGCAGTTAAGTGATCAACGAGCTGTACTATAGGATATAAAAATCTATTAGGATTCTTAGTATTACCCTAATGTAAACGGACACAAAGAGTTGTTTGGGTGGTCTCGCGTGCCAACAAGAATATCTTTCAAATACGTTTGGACACAAGTAATCACATTTATCATCTGTTTTATTGTTTTCATACTTGTAAACTTGAGATGACACATTTAAGAGGATGAAATATTAATAAAGTACGAAGAGTATAAAAATGATAGTTAAAAACCTCTACCTATTATATTATTATTAAGTGAAAATGTCGATTATTTTATCTTTTGGTTATTGAATTTAAATTATATATTTCCTCGAGTACACATTTCTTTTAGTATATTTCTGGGATGTGAGTCGACCTTAAGCAAATCGGTTGCTAGTTTTAGTTTTGAGTGTTTTGAATGAGATGGGTTTTTTATTAAATTGCATTGTTTGCATTGTTTTGTGTTGTTTTAGAAAGAATTGATTAGATTGTTATAAAACAAATTGAATTGAAAATTACAATTGTAAAAAGTTATAAGTTTAGAATTTATATAATAATTATAGGACAAAAACATAAAAAGGAGAAAATAGATACTAAACAACAAAGCAAACCAGATCAAGGAGGTAGAGGAACTAAGAATAGGAAATAGCGATTAGAAGAGCAGAAACAAAGGAAATCAGCAGAAAGAAGGAGAAAAGAAAAAAGTTTTTTTTGTTTGCTGTAATAGCAATCAATTTTCTTAAGTGCAGAATCCACGCACCCGGAAATTTTATTGATTGAAGGATTCCCAGGGAAGCAGTTCCATATCGAATTGAGAACTAAAGAAATGAAAATGAAACTAAACCAGAAGGGCAATTTAAAAATAAAATTATTTGTCAAGAAAGCATTATTTATGAAGGAAAAAATAAGTATTATAAATATGATGATACATATAGAAATAAAATGAAACGAGAATATAAAAATATGAAATAAAAGTATTTGTTTTTAGAAAACGAATTATTTAGAGATGCATGTATTTCATAGATTTTTTTGAAATTTAAAAATTACACAAACAAGAAAATGACAAAAAATTAGAAAAATGTCGCATCCGAAAAAAGTCGAATCGACAACCTTAACATATAGCCGTTTACGCCTCTAAACAATTTTACCACAGATGCATATCAAGTTAGCCGACTATTTGATCGTCTTAATTTAACTCATGTCACATGTTACACTTTATCACTTCCTCCTTGAGCAAATACATATTTAAGAATCAATAAATTAATTTTTGGCCAATAAACTTTTAATTTATTTAATTTATGGTATCGCACCAAACAGTTTGTAATTAACGATCGGAAAAGGTAACATCAACAATGCAATAAATGCATTTTATCATGCATTATTATTTAAATATTTTGTTGCATACCAGTGTTACAATACATTTCACATTGTTTTTTAATCACAGCCATAAATATTAATTAATATGGACATTAACGCTTATTCATCCGATGAAAACATTTAAAAAGGAACAATAATACAAACAATGAACCAATTATGTGAACACGATTTTGTGCGATTCACTATTTTATCTAAACGAAAAGGTTACAGTACCTAAAATCACATATTGGTATACTTATCTTAAAATTATTACTGTTGATATATTCTTAATGATTTCAAAAAATTAACAACTTTAACGAATAGGAAGATACAAAAAATGATGATAGTAACCAGAAAGTGCCATAATAATCACAATATGAAAGGTGGCAGCATCAAGAACTATCACCCCAGGTGGACAATGCTAAAGTTCTACAGTGGGGGAGTAAATCTGAGAAATTAAATTGCTGGATAAAAGATCTAATAAGTAGTAAAAAAAGTATTTTACATACTCCTGATGATGGTTGCAAGGAATGCAAGATTCGTAAACTATTCTTTTTTGCCATTCCTAATTACAGTAGCAAAAGATTTGCTTTAAATAGAAGTACCTAGTCCTCAGGTAAAAAAAATCCGCACTCATTTTTCAAAAAAAAAAATGAAACTTTATAATTTTGACGATCATTGAGGGCTCTACTAGACGTTTGTATAAAAAGGGGACAAAACCAAATTACTGTGTTAAATGTGCAGTATACCATTGTTCAAATCTTGCTTTACACTTTCCAGTAATATTTTCCTTGTTTCTTAATATGTATTCTAAGAAATTTATTGTGTTTGAAAGTACGAATGAGACACATATTTCCCGGCTCTTATGTATAAAAGGGATAACATACATTCTCAAGTCAACAGTCACATTCATAAGTGTCTATACTTATATAAAAGTAAAAGAAGACTTCAAAGATAACACAAATACAGGAAAAATAAATTCTGTAGTGTATCCTGGATGTATCTCGTTCAGATGTCAGTTTCTCGCACCCCCTTAAAGGGTGCTTCAAAGTTTGGCTTCGTTTGCCTACTACTCGATTGGTATAAATTCATTTTATTCCTCTTTTTCAACCTTTTCATACATTCATATTTGTATCATGCAAGCAGCTCACAGAGTCAGGTGTATGCTTCACACAAAATTAAAATGTTCCTTTCTTTTCTCTTATTAAAAAATGTTAAAAAACTTTTTTTTCCCATATGAAATTTAAGACATTTTAGTGTGTTTTAATCAGAAATAGATTTTTCCCTCTTCACGCTTCAAAACTTCTATGTTTGACTTTTGGATGGATTCTCCAAAATTTTAATGTTACTCATAGTAACCTGCAGCTTCATTCTGTTTAGTTTGATTGAATTAACATTTGTAATAACTATTTCTACCCTGAAGATGGCTCAGAGAAGCCTAAACGACTTCGTTATTTGGTGTCATTAATTTAATTATTATAAGGGAAGGTTTAGGGTATTATTTCATTTACAATGGAACCTATATCTGAGATATATAACCTTCTTTAAAAATAAATTCAACATAAAAGGCTTAAGATTAAAAAACAAACGATTGAAAACAGTGAAAAATCATCATGAAAAATGACACACAGTTTAAGTCATGTGGAAAGTATAAGAAGAACGTTTTTATATACCTCCTTCATTATGTTTGTAATAATATTAAAAAAAGATATACATCGTTTTTTCATAACAATCTAATGCAGAAGGCGTGCTAAATGAAATAAATTTGTGCTTGGAAACTCCGCGACAGCACTCGGGTTGCACACATGTCTGACAAATTCTGAGTGAATTATTTACAGCTTCCTGATGTATAATTGTAGCTACTAAACGTCATGTAAATGCACGCGAGCCTGCCAACTTTAATTTTTATCAAATTCTCTGAAAACGTGTTTCATCGAGGAAAAAAACTCGCTAGCTCTCGTGTCCCAAAGCTTTTTTTGACCTATATTTATGACGTGCTATTTAATGCAGTGTTTTTTAATGCTTTGAAAAATGTTTGTGTCGTGGAGTAAGTGTTACTATTTGCATTTTTATTCGTTTTTTAGGTGCTTTTTTGGCAGGAAATTATCAAATAAATTTAACAATTTTATTTGACACTACATTTAATATATAATACCAATATTTTACATTGCGTAGGTAATAAAAAGAGGGAATATTGATGTAAATGATTTAAGCGCAACTAAAAATCTCTCATAACTGAATTTGTCCAAACATTTATAGTCAATTTTTTATCTTATATTAATTTTTTGTTACAGGTAAGTACTACACTATATTGCAACCCATTTTGGTGAGTCTATCTAATCTACTTGTTTCTTAAAGATAGTGTATGAATATGAGAACAAACCATTCGCATAAAAATTTATGAATCCGGGCGCGTGCATAGAAGTATAACTTCTGCCGGCAGTCCCACTGACTGCCACACCTTTTTTTTTATTCTATAAATTCTATAATAAAAAAGGAACAAACAATAGTATATTAAACAACGCATTTCATATGGCGCTCTGTTATGACACGAGTCCAAATTTAAAAAACGAATCGCGTAGCGATGAGTTTTTTAAAGGACGAATGTCATAACAGCCATTTGAAATAAGTTGTTTATAATACTTTTTATATTTTGCTATTTTATTGCTTTTTTAAATAAATTTAAATTTTGTATTTTATTTTAGTTCTTTTTAAATGAGTTGGTAGCAAACAAACAAACAAACTTTTCCTTGTTTGTTACAAGTATGGAGGGTAGAGGTAAGGAGAACTGTCTCCGTGTATTGAATGTGTCCGTCAAAATTTGGTAAATAAGGGTGGCGCTACGATCGTAGTAGGGTAAATTTTAAAAAAAGCGCCATAATTTCTTAGAGTAGGATAGATAAATAAACAAGGAAAGACACATTTCCGCTTTATTATGACACCATTTTTAAAATAATCATAAGATACATAAGATAATCATAAAGTATAAAACGAATTTAAAATACACTAAACTGAATTCGCTGACCACGTTTTTTTATAGCACTTATATAATTTGTGACTTATATTACGAAATCATACGACATTTCAATCAATTTGTCAAAAACTGCTACATTCATTCTGTACCCTACATCTACTTTAGCGCCATTGTAGTGGCAAGTTTGAGAAGTGTTATTTTCCTCTAAAAAGTGGACACATTTTTAATCATTTCCCATTTAAGATCGTTCTCCTTACCTCTACCCTCCATAGTTACAAGGTTAACTTCGTGATGTTTATTTATTTGACGTATCATACTATCCAATGCTACCAACCGCATACAGGAAAAGTTTCCAAAGTTGAGTGCTTTAATGAAACATTATAGTACTCATTTGGGTGTCAGAATGAAAAATATTATAGGTGCAAAATATAAAAAAATATATACCTACATTACAATAAACATACAAAGTGTCATTTAAGTACAAAAGCACTTGCAGTCAGAATTTGAATATATTTTTTTTAGTTTTTTATGGGTAGCACATCGGAATATGCATTTTATTTATAAATAAATAAGGTTAGTATAATATGGTTATGTAATGCAAAAGGATTGTATGTAGACACTAAGTACCATCCGTAAGACTGGAAAGTTGACTAACAAGTGAAATACCCAGTAACCTCAGAGTTAGACAAGGACGTGTACTATCGCCCAATTTATTCAATGTCTACTCAGAATCCATCATTCGGAAAGCGTATGAGTGCACAAAGGAAGGCATACAAATTAATGGGAAACCTCTTTGCAATATAAAATACGCTGATGACACAGCGATACTAGCTGACATTTCAGAAGACCTAAAATGCTACTAAGCAGGCTAATTAAAGAAGGCGACGATCTTGGCCTAAATATAAACATTGCGAACACTAATATTATGGTCATGTCATAAACCGAACTCCGAATGTACAAACAAACATAACCATTTACGTGAAACCAATTGAACAAGTATCAAGATTCAAATACTTAAGGTATTGGATAACGGACAATTTAAACCCAGACCAAGAAATAAGAACAACAGCAGAGATGTCAAGAGCAACTTTCCTTGAGATGAGGAACTTGCTAAACGATCGTATTCTCAGAATAGCAACAAGACTCAGATTCGTCAACTGCTATGTGTATCCAGTTTTGTTGTATGCAGTTGAGGCTTGGACAATGAAAATAGATACACTGATTCGCCTTGATGCTTTTGAAGTGTGGATATTTCGACGTATGCTCAGGATAATTCTGGGTAGATCACGTCACAAAATAAGAAGTTCTACGAAGAATGTGAAAAGACAGAGAGTTGCTAGTAGCAAATGAGAAAGACCGCATATCTAGGACACATATCTCGGCACCAGAGATATACGAGCTTCCAAAACTCATCGTGGAAGGGAAAATACAGTGTCGCAGAGGACAATGTTCGTGGCTGAAGAACGTCCCTAAGTGGGCAGGACTTGATTCGCATACACTCCTGAGAGCAGCGCAGAATCGCACACAATACACTGAAAAGAAAAAGACGGTTATTTTATATTTATCTTACTTTCAAAAGTAGATCATATCCTAAACTGATGATTGTCAGTCTCTTGACAGGACATTGTAGGCTCAAGAAACACATGAGTCAGTTGAACTTAGCAGATGAAGAGATCTGTCGATAAGGCCAAGAGGCGGAGGAAACCGCATTTCATGTCCTATGCCCTATGCCAATGCGAAGGCCTTGCGAGGACGCGGTATCTAGTACTGGGAGAGGAGAAACCGGCTGCTCCAAGTTATGCGGAGTGGCCACTGTCAAGGCTATTAAGTCTCATTAAGAGGGCAGGGCTGGACAAGGTTCTCTAATTCTATTCTTGAGATAATGGGTGGTCACAATAGATCTGCAAAGGTCGCAGTGATACAGGCTAACAGCCAACCCAATAAACATCTAATCTATCCTAAACTTCGTCAAACCGTTTCGAAAATTTAAATATACCAACAGTTTACAAACCTCATAGTTTTTCACAAGATTAACTCAGATTTTCATCAAAGAAAAAAGTAACAAATGTGAAACTAATATTATCGTAAAAAATCTTTGAATAAATTTATTTGTCAAACTTATATACGAATCAATTCTAGATATTAAACCAGCAATAGTAATTGAAAGAAGTACGTAAGTTAAAGATAATGATTTAAACATGTTTATTTACTTAAAAAATAACTAGTTGTTAGCTATTAGAATCACTAAGATCATCTATATGTCAATGCCTTTCCAGTCGGTTTTATTTATTAACGATTTTTTTAACTTACCTAATTTAGATTCAATAATTAACGTATGACGCAACAAACAAAGTAGCGTCAATTAAACGTGAATTAACCTTTTTCTAAATTTGTCGTTTAGTGAAGCAGTTGTTGAGGTGAGTCTTGTGAAAAGCCTTCGTGGCATAAAATAAGTATTTATTATGTTTATCTGGTAGATTTAACTTGCTGGTTGCAAGTTCCAAGAAAATTCATAAGATTTAGGGTCAAACATTTTTAACATGAAGTTTCTATGTAGTTTTTTAACCAAAATCCGAATGAGATTAATTTTTACTTCAAAAATTTTATAAAAAATAATTTCGCTTGAATTCTCTGTAGGTGATTTGTTTTTAGTCATACAACTTGTAACGTTTGTAACGTTGGTTTTCGAGCATTCCATCCTGACTATACAATTTTATTCTGTTTAATTTTTATCGCGCCGATGCGAAGGTCGATTGCCGATTTGGTAGTGGGAAATGATGCTTCGTCGACGGAATGATTTCTCTACTCGTTCATTTCGTCTTCAAATCTTGGTAAATTCAGATTTTATTTTCTAACTACCTTCGCCCTTCATTTCTGGATTTAATGCCAAATCTGAGAAGGGCCCTACTGAGGTTGCAGATATTCATTTCTGAAAATATCGCTGATTGTCGACGGCCATTTTGAAGCCGACCATCCATTTCTGGATTATTTCTGAGAAAGTTCTCTTAAGGAAGACCATTTCCACCCACTTGGGCAGTACTGTTTCGTCTCTACCGAAACACCGACAGGAAGATCAGTTCCATCCACTTGGGTTATTTCCTTCACTATCGAAACTCCGGTAGGAAGACCATAAAAAAAAAAGATAAGAGATTAAATTAATTAATTGATTTAAAACTTTTTTGTCTTAATTACTTAAATTTTGAAATAAATTAACTTAAAACTGATTTTTGGAATTTTATTTGTGTGTCTGTACTTGGCGCCCTATAATAGATGTTTGTGGGGAATTAAGCAAAAACACAGAAGGAAGCCACGACCCTCAGGAGCTAGCCTGGGGAAATTTTAAGGTTACAAACTTCACAGGAATTGGGTGTAGTATTTGATTTTACTGATTCGTTTCGTTACTCTCAAAGACAGCATTTTAAAAGCGTTTGGAAAGTTACTAACATTCTCTAAATTTCAAAATTTTTAAAATATTTTCGTTAATAAATCATACCGATCTGAAAGGTATTAACATATAGATTACCTTAGTGATTCCAATAGCCATTTAAATTATGATATGAATAATGAATTTTAAATTTACTAACAGTTTTAACAAAAACAAAATATAAACGATGTAAAGTAAACTCAAAAAGATTCCGCTTTCCAATAAAAAGCTATAAAAATATTCAAAGAATACAATCATGCGTCAATAGATGCAAACAGTTTTAAATGAGCTAGTCATCCAGGAACGTTTCTAAAAGATTACTTATTTACAAGCTAATAGGGATTCTTTTCAATTTTCCCACAGTTTCTAAGCTAGCGGCGCCGGTGGCGGCATTCGAAATTACATCCCTTAAAGTGGGCACGCAACACTTGCTTCTTCTTTTCTGTCTTTTCTATTATTCGATCAAGTGCGATTCGTCGAGGTTTTCACAAGGGAGATACCTACTATTTTTAGCCATAAATTTATTTTATAACTGTTCCGAAATAATTCATTCCTTACGATTACAAAATTAGAAAAATATACAATTTGGCCAACTTGTTACCTTCCTGAACGCTATTATCGTTTTATTCGAATATAGATATTCAAGGGTAATATAACAAGACCTTGATTATAGTCGGCTATTTTTGTGGTATCTAGATTTTGAGAATATTTTAGTATCAATTTGTTGAGACATAATTTGACATTAATAATCTGATTAAAGCCCAAGAGCTTTAGCTCAAGGGCTTTAATCTTTGATTATTAATGTTAAATTATGTCGATTATGAGGATATCCTCGAGGTTAAGGATTTTGTCAGATTTTATCAGGTTTTGGAGAATATGGTAAAGAATCTGGTGATACTAGACGTTCTGGGCTGTCTGAGCGAGGAGTATATTCTGTCAGGGGGCAACGACTAGATCGAAAAGGAGATTTTTAAGAAGGGGAATGGTTCCTTCTCCTCGATGATTTAATTCTATTCTTAATATTACAACATTCACATTGTAGCTTAATTAAACCTTTACAAGTTAAATTGACGTTGGGCGCCAATTTGTAACCCTTAAATTACCCTAGGCTAGCTCCTGAGGGTCGTGGCTTCCTTCTGAGTCTTTACCAACCCTTCCCAAACATTAATTTAGGGCGCCAAGTACAGACAAACAAATAAAAAACGGTAAAATCAGTTTTAGGTTGATTAATTTAATTAATCAAAAGTTTTGTAAAAATTAAAAAAAAAATTAATTAATTTAATCTATTATCTTTGGTTTATTTCGATTCTTCCTGTTCGAGCTTGATTTATTGTGGATCGGAACTGTTCTAAATCCAAACGTGGATGGAAGTGTGTTTTCTTTCAAGGAAACTTCCTTTGTGTCCAAACCCGGGAATGGTTTCACCTTGTGTCGACTTCTAATGATCAAAATGGCTGTCTGTAGTCATCGAATCCTTTCTGTTCTACGGTAATCCTTAATAGGGCCCTTCTGTGATGTGGTAATAACCTAAATGAAGGGCCAAGGTAATCAGAAAATATTTCCGATTTTATTTAGAATCGAAGATAAAATGAAAGAATTGAAATAATTTTCTAACTAAGTAACAAACTTTCTCCTACCAAATCGACGCGAACAGACCATCCGCACCGGCGCGACAAAAATTGAAATAAATAAAAATATAGTCCGGGGGATATACTCAAAAACGAACGTTACAACATATACAACAATCTTTACACAAGGGCTATAGTATGGACGACAATTTTTACAATTAATTGCATTTTGGACAATGTTTTCACTTGAAATAATTCTATAGTCAATAAATTGACAATAAGTACCAAAAATTAAAAAATATATATATACAAATGGTGTATTTTCAATAAAATTGCACAACAATAATCAGAAATTTATCCTGTAAGCTGCCACTGTCTTTGGGTTGCCTCCACAACGACTAACCTGCTGAAATATGCATCAACCCCCGGCTCCGTGGCTCCACCAATATAGGTACCTAGTTTACCGACTTAATATTGCTTCGTCAGTTCGCTTTTTTCCTTTTTTGAGGTGGAAAAACATCGGTAGGGTAACATAGAGAATTGTAGTTAATAAAGGAGTTGTAATGGGGTTGTATACTCTTTTGGATTGGTTTTATTGTGATGGAAATAGGGGTGTTATTTGCTAGGAATTTTTATTGAGCAAAAAGTTGATGTATAACGCGAAAGTTATGGACCAACGAAGAGAAACATTAAAGATTTATTTGTTCGCGTTATTTTGTCTATAGAATGAAGTTTTTGATTATTATATTTTGATGAATTATCCAATATTTGTTACCATGGTTTTTATAATTCAGGGAATATTTAAAATCAGAAAAATATGTTATTGTGTTGCTAATCAATTATTTATTCAGTTGACAAAATAAACTTCGCAATTATTTAAACTTATACTATAGGATATTAGAAACCACTGAAATAAGATTAAACTGTCATTCAAGTTACCAATGGCGGAAAGTTTTTTTTCTAAATTAGGTCGTAAGTTTCTGAAACTATCAGTGTGGTTTGACATCTACAAAAATATGACATTAATAATTATTAAATTCAACCCTTCAACAACGAGCCGTACATGACGGTTACTAGGAATGTGAATTAAGTCAAGACTTCCGTATTGAATACTTTTTATCTACCGGTGAAACAAGATGCAGTTACGTAAGTGTTGTATTAAAAAACAAACGTCCTCATTTAAATTTCTAACTTGCGTGTATCTGAGAGAGATGTAACTCTAAATTTACTTCGAGTATGATTTCTGTCATCGGCCAAGATCGGTGAAATGGACTATATATTGGGCCATTTTGTAATAATTTGTCTAGCAGATCTAGTTTGAGCAAATTTTATTTTGCTATATGCATATTGTTAAACTACGTCTGATCTATCCAGTTTACTAATATGTTAGTTCGCTAATAAAATATAAAGACAGATTAATATTTTAAAATATTAAATGCAAGATTAATTTGACCTAAAATACACCAATTAAAACGTTTGATTAGCGCGCAATTCTTCCATATATACATTTTTTCATATTGTTTTTCTTGTTTCTACAAAGTATACAAAATAAAATTTTATCCAGTTATGAGAAAATCAATAAAAAACAATACAAAAGCTTTATAATGCTTGCTACTAAAAAAAAGTAAACATGCAAGCAGACACTTAAGAATAAAGTAGTAATAACAAAAAAAAAACTAATGTGGCAGTCAGTGGGACTGCCGGCAGAAGTTATACTTCTATGCACGCGCCCGGATTCATAAATTTGTATGCGAATAATTGAGCAAAATCATTATATGATATTCGTGGTTAGCGACCCCAAAAACCTCCTAGTACCGTGTGCACACTCTTTTTGTATCGAATTTGCATAAAATTCCTGGAGACGAGGTCCGTCTTAAGCACCAGGTGTTTCGAAGACCATAGCCATTATTATAATCGTATTTAGCGACTCAAAAAACCACCGAGTACCAAGTGTGCACTGATTTCGTACAGAATTTACAAAAAACCCCAGGAGAAAAGGTAAATATCCTAGGCACTAAGTGCCGCGGAGACTTGCGGAATCGTGATATTCGTGTTCAGCGACCCCAAAAACCCCGAGTATATAAATTGAACCCATTTTCAGTAATACTTACAGAGTTGTAAGTTTTCTTTCTATTGTCTGTTCGGAATGTACTTTTCGAATGCAGAAATGCAATTTTTCATTTTTACATTAAAAGAAATAGCGACAGATTTCCTGATACTCTAACGAATCCAATGCAAAAAACGCATTCCGAATCATCTTACGTTACAAAATTCGGAGGTTTTATTGCTTTATTTTCTCGACTATTCGTAAAAACTCTGTTTATGTAGCCAACAACCTTAAAAGCATAGAGCAGAATATACTGCAACCATGGGACGGTACTTTAGACTACAATACAATACTCATTACTGAATATTATTATTATTAATATAAAATGCTAAAACTTTATTTGTATACTTACATGACAGAATTATAAAATAATCTGTCAAATAATCATTTGGTCCGTCACTATGATATTTATACATTAGTTCAGACTGTTTTTTGTATATCTATCTCTTTTCAATGTACTGAATGTTGAAACGGTATTCAAAGGACTTATAGTCATGACTAATAACATGTGGTAAATATTTCATCTTTGTTTATACCGACCAATATACCTTATAAGTTTTTCTGTCTCTCTCTTACTCACACCATTACATATGTAATGATTTTTCCCATTTAACTCTACACAAATCTTTTTCACCGAGTGCATGAATAGAAGTATAACTTCAAAAATGAAGTAAAATTTGTTTATTGCCATTATTTCTAATCTATCTGTACTAAATTTAACTCTAGTTATGTGATAAGAAATACGATGTTCATGAGCAACAAGTTGTCTCAAGCGGCATCTGAAAAATCTGTGAACTTTTTTAACCGTTAAGTGCGGAACGTTAGACCATATAATAAATTTGTGTAACGTTTAAGGCGTGAAGAATTTCGAGAGAAAGGCGAGGAAGATCTTTTAGAAAGTGTTAAATTAACTAATTAACCGTTGTTGAGATCTTATAAAAGTTAAATTGTCATTATGAGATGTTATCATGATTTATCTCTTTATTGCTGCTGCTCTTACTCAAACTAGTTGTAATAAATAATTGTCACGAACAGTATTATTTCTTCACTACGGATAAATCTTATATCACCTACTTTAGCTGAAATACAAATAGTTTAAAAATAGCAGGACCCAGGTAACCTAAGTCAAACTTTTTACTTTAATAATTGTTGAATTGTATCACTTCTTGATTTATCTTTAAAAACAAATAAAAATTTTGCACAAGCTCAGGATAGATCTAGATGTCATAAGTAGACATCAAAATTTTAGTTGATAAAAAAATATCCAAAATTGCATCATATATCTCAATTGTTTGTAACCACGACTCCTTTACCAAAGATAAACCAGATAGATAGTCAAAAAATCGTACTGTTAATTAACTTACATGTGGTTGTTAAAGAACAAACTGATGTGAAAACTCCCACTGAATTTATAAAAAACTTTATTTTATATTACTTTTGCCAGAACAGGTGAATTTTCACTTTAAATGCAACGTATTAAGTCTTTGGCACAAAGAAACAAAAACCTCAGTTTTGATCCAGCGTAAGATTTGACCTTTGTGTAAGGTATATGCTCAGAAGAACTCCGCTCTATAATGCCTCCACTTGCCAGACCAGCCAGAGCAACGCGACGTGCCAACTCCATGCACCCTTATACTGTTCAGTGCCCGACATCGAGAACGGATCAATTCGATCGTTCCTTCATCCCCAGGGTCTCCAGATTGTGGAACTCCTTACCTCCCTACGTCTTCCCACTCGTCCTAACTTGCAGGCCTTTAAATCCCAAATTAACAAATTGTCTCTTCTGCCCCAATAGATGTTCTCGGTACATTTGTATTTAGGTCTATACCTACGAGGACATCCTTAATAAAAAAAAGTGAGAGGTGTCAAGGGACACCCGGAAGGAACGAAGTTCCTTTCGATTAATTAGTGAAGGAATTGTAATTTGTAAACACAACAGAGTGTTTATACATACATAAGCCTTTATTATTGTCTGTATAAAATCTCTACTTACCTAACTCTATCAGAAATATCCGGAACTTGTGCAGAAACACTGTCAGGATACATTATTGTTATTATTTTCTATTATTTTATTATTTATTATCTACAAAAAACCTGTATAAACTTAACAAAGTCGCGACACTACACTATCAAAGCAAAATAGAAAAAAGTAAATCCATTATCACTTGAATATTTTTAACAGTTCGTTTCTTTTAACAAAAGTGTCCATTCATACAATACCAGAGGTTTATATGACATACATCTACCTAGAATTACTTTTTATTTTACTTTAATTTAAAACAGGAATTAACAACTTAATACAAAATTTTAAAATTTAAATATTTGACAGTAACTGACAGTTAAGGTAATTTGACGTACCTAACTAGTCAAGTTACGAACTATTTTTAAAATGTCGTGTCGTGTCGTGACAACTTTTGGTCTGAATTTTTTTCGGCTAGCCTCTAGTCTCAGTCGTAACTGGTCGTAACGCCCGAAAGGGAACTTCGTTCCAAAAAATATATAAACTTATCTTTTTTTCGCAAAACTAAATAAAAAAATTCGCTTAATATTAATTTCAAAATTAAGCGTTTAATTTGGAAATTAGAATTGTCACATCCTTCAGGACTTAAATCTCTTTTTATAGGTGATAGCGCTGTAACAAATCGATCATCGACCCCGTTCGTAAGAGAGATATAAAGAGATTATTTGCCAAATTGACAATTTACAAGATCAATTAAGTCGTTTTTTTGTGCTTTGTTTTTTTTTCTTTTAATTCGACTAGGGAAATGAAACGAGATATTTGGTAAATATTTCAGACTTAGAGTTTAAAAGCAAATGATTGTTTTGAAGTTTATGAAGAATTTAGAATGTTTGCTCTAAAAAATTGAGGAACTTTTTTATTTAAATCAATAAAATACATTGAAATTCTTGCCTCGTAATAATTTTTTCTGTCGCAAAAATAAATTCAATCTCACATTTCTCGGCTCATTTAGCGAACGATGTTTGACAAGGGTCCCCGATCGAGTCAATCGACAGCCGAGGGTGTCTAAAACAATGAAAATAATGAAGCGTGGTGTGTCTAAAACACTCCTAAGGAGGTGCATAATTCATTCAAGCCTCTGAAAATTGCTCCGTTTCCCTCGAAACACCATCAATTTATCGTTACTAGCAGCTGTAAGCGACTTCGGCAGTTCAGTTCAATTCTCTTACTAATTCTCTCTTAAGTTCAAGAGGCTGAAATAATCGTTTTTAATTCGAAAATTTATAAATCGAGCAGAAAAACCATGCTTATATAAGTACGGCGTAATATCAACGCAGTAATTAAAAAATAATCAAAATTTAATAATTTGATTAAAGTATACATATTAAAACTAATTAGTAAAATGAAAATTTTCATATGCACTCGAAAATAAATTATATCATAAAGTTTTATAATTAAAAAAATGGACAAAATACTATAATATTACTGATTCCAATTTCTTTGCTCGATCTGTCCAAAACGGTTTAGTAATCCTAAAAAAATTACCCAGTTTCGGTCATTTTTGACTGCATTAATCCGTTTCCCCAAGAGGTTAAGTTTTAAATGTGAACTAGCGTGATGTTAGATCTATTTAGTAGATTTTGGATACTTTTTATTTTCGTTTGTAATCACTCCAAATTTACAGCATTTATTAAGGATGAAGTTGTGAACATAAAATTAAAGTGAGAGAAGTTTTATATTAATTGACAGTTATTTATTGAATTTAAAGACATTTCCATGTTCTTGTAGAGTATAAATTATTTAATTATTTTGGATCACTTGACAATGAATTGCTTAACATGGACTCGATTTTCCTAAAATTAGTATTAAAAATTGGCTTTTCAGACCCAAATCTCTAATAAAATGTTGGCGTTTGGCATCATCTCTCACTTTCCGTTTTAGAGCAGAAAATTTTCCTATTGCTAATTTAAATCTATATCTATCTATCTATATCTATCTATACTTATAATAAATCTGTAGAGAGGTCAATTCTGTACATGAAATACATTCCCAAAATAACTATCAGGGGGTGATTAGGGATCGATACTGATGCCAAAAATACAATCAGTAAAATTTTTGTCTGTCTGTCTGTCTGTATAACCGTTATAGAAACAAAAACTACTCGAAGGATTTTAACGAAATTTGGTACAATTATTTTTCATACTCCTGTACTGGTTATAGTATACTTTTCATCACGCTACAATCAATAGGAGCAGAGCAGTGAAGGGAAATGTAGGGAAAAGTTACTCCATTTTTTAAGCTTCCATCGCGTGTGCAACATTAATGGTGAAAGCTATACAGAAATCATCTTATTTTTATAATTTGGAGGTCAAATGTGAACGGATTTTACAAAATTTCACCCACAAGGGGAGTTGCGGGGGCGTGAAAAATAACAAAAAAAAATAAAATTTTAAATCTATAAGTCTTTAAGGTTTAAAACTTTACAAAATAGTTATTTTTATCATTTGGAGGTCAACTGTCAACGCATTTTAGAAAATTTCACCCACAGGGTGGGTTGCGGGGGCGTGAAAAATAAAAAAATTAAATTAAAATCTATGAGTCCTACAGGTTTGAAACTTTGCAAAATAGTTATTTTTATAATTTTGAGGTCAAATGTGAAAGGATTTTACGATATTCCACCCACATGGGGGGTTGCGGGGACGTGAAAAAAAATTAAAATTAAAATTTAAAATCTATAAGTCCTACAGGTTTGAAACTTTGCAAAATAGTTATTTTTATAATTTTGAGGTCAATTGTGAACGGATTTTAAACAATTCCACCCACTAGGGTGAAATATAATTCATACATATAATAAATCTGTAGAAATAAAAATTCTGTACATTAAAGATATTTAAAAAATAATATTTTTTTATCTGTATGTCTGTATGTTTGTGCGTGCATCACATTAAAACTACTGATTCTATTCAAAGATGTATTTGTCTTCTTTCAACTTAATATCTGGTGTATAAAAATTTTCCGCCCACCTCTTTAACGAGGTCGGGGGAGAAATTTTTATATAACAATCAACACGCCACGCGAACGACGTCGCGGGGACAGCTAGTTTAAATAAATAAATAAATGAAAAAGGTACCCATTATCATACTTAGACTACTTAATATTTTATCTTACTAACTGATACTTTAAGAAATTAATGATTAAATTAAAATAAAAGTGCTAAAAAGTAAAAATATTAAATCTGTTAATTGACTGCCAATACAACACAAATTACAAATTCCATAATAAGTAATTAACAATAATTTTTTTAGGCAATATAATCGTCAAAAATATATAGTGTTTAATTTAGGCACAAAGCTTTTTGAAGCTTTTGAGCGACAACTTGTTATCTCAAGCTGGAAAGTAGCACTTTTTGCTCTTAACACACAAATAGCTTTTTTTTTTTAAAACTTCTTGCGCTAACATAACTGTTATGAACTAAAATATCCATTGGTTAAGAGCTGCAATTCTAACTGTCAATTATATAAAATTCCACAGTTTTTTTAATTTTTTACAAATGTAGGTAGGTACTAATCAACATTGTACAAGATAAAAATTATTATTGTTATTTCTTTTTATGCTACCTAGTTCGAATTTAATATATGTAACATCTTTATAACTATAATCTTGAAATAATCAAATTGTGGTTACAGATGTCAGCACATTTTTTTTTTATTTTTAATAAAATTTGACAAATTTTAAAGAACCATACATTGAAAACGTATGGAATGGAGTTTTCTGTTGTAAAAATAAATGATCAATGTCGCAATATACAAAGGTAAATGTATTTTTTTAATACAAATATAACCGATTCTTTAAGAATTTTATCCTTGATTATAGTCGAATATTTATTTTGTAACTGTGTGTAGTTGCGCTTCGATATGTGCATGAACTAACGGTTGGTTGAAAAGTTTTTCAAGCGACACCTATTAACAAGTAGAGGAATCAAAACTTAAACGCTATTTTAATATTTCATCTTCCATTTGTATAAACAAAAAATTCATTTTACAAGCCATTTAACGAGTGAGTTTATTTTGTTACAATGAAAAAAAACCGAATATCATGCAGTGTTTTGGAAGGTTAATCAGCAACAGAAATTCATACGAAAATGTTGAAAGTGTTAAAGGAATCTGCTCGTTTATTTCCAACGATGCATTGATTGGTTTTAGAGTTTAAACGTGGCCTTACAAGCGTTGAAGATGAACCATGTAGTAGATGTCCAAAAACTGCATCAATACCAGAAATCATTGAGCGAGTCTGTGATATTTTTTGTAAAGATCCAAGTTTAACTAAGCGTAAAATTGCTGATACCATACTCAGATATTTTACACGAAGAATTACATATGAAAAAACTGTTCGAAAAGTAAGTGCCGCATTCGTTAACAATTCAACAAAAACAAATTTCTCAGCCTAATTTGGAGCGTTTTAAGCAGAATAAAACCGGTTTTGTGCATCGTTTTATACCTATGGATGAGACTTGGATCTACCATCCTGATCCCAAACTGAAACAAGAACGTTAACAGTGGACTGAAGCTGGTTCTTCAGCTCAAAAACAGGTGAAGTCAAAACGATCGGCCAAAAAGAACATGGCATCAGTTTTTTGGGATGTAAAAGGTGTTTTGTTGATTGGTTATCTCAAAAAAGATAAAAGAATTAATTATGAATATTATTGTAACTTTTTGGACCAGTTGGATAAAAAATGTCGTGAAAAACCGGGTTTACAGAAGAAAAAAAATTTTTATTAAGACAATGCACGGTTCACAGAAGTTTGTTGACGATGGCTAAATAGAACGAATTAAAGTACTAATTGCTTAAGTACCCACCGTATTCACCAGATTTAGCTCCCTCTGACTATTACCTCTTCAGAGACTTGAAATAATTTCTTTGTGAAAAGCGTTTTTCGATGAATGAAGAAGCTATTGCAGCCGTGGAAGAATATTTTGCAAAGCTTCTAGAAAATCTTTACAGAAATGGTATAAAGTTACTGGTGGATCATTGCAGTAAGTGTGTTTAAGTGGAGGTTGATTTTATCGATTTTCTTTTATTAAATATACACATTCTTTTACGTTTAATTTCAAAACTTTTTAATCATATCGTTATATGTATTAATTATTCGAATATCTTTATATTCTAGAATATTTGAGTTTAGTTTGTTTACTTCTTTATTTTGTGAATAAATCTATTACTTTTGATGGAATTTTTAAAAACAGCTTATTAGACTTTAAGGACAGTTCCTCAAGAAACTTCACATATTTTACCATTATTTTCAATAAACGCTTTCTACACGTATGTATTTTTTATTTCAAGAACATGCCACCCTCGCAGCGCATCAGCGTAATTTGTTATTCAAATACAACATTGTTTTCTCATCAACTACAAGAAAAGTTTTCCGTGTTAGATTCTCTTCTTCGTTTCCTAGAATAAATAGTATGACAAAAGTTTGCAGGTAAACTGCCGGTACAACTTTCTAAGCGAGCTTTATGCATAGAACCACAAGACTAGTGGCGTATATAAAACTAGAGTTTGCAGCATTTATATTTTTCTGGTTTGTTCTTCGAGTCCATTGTTAGGTGAGGATTAAAAAGTTTTTTTTTTAATAATTGTAACTCGAGGTTTTGTAATAATTATATTCTGACTGTTTTTAAAAGCTTATATCTTCGAAACTGTTGTAGATAATAAGATGCGGTTTCCACAGTTAGGTTCATAATTATCTTAAGTTTTGTTGTGACACGTTTATATAAACTGGCCTAATTCCGGTTTACCTGATAGAAAAATGGCGTATTTTCAGAATGCAGTAGATGTAATTTTTTAATTTTAACTTCCCTTTCTGTGCACCGATTTTAAACTTTAAGGTATTGTTATAAAGTAAAAATATGCGTCTTTTAGGAAATTGCTAAATATACAGGGTCTCCCATTTAAAAAATTACATCTACTGTTTTCTGAAAATACGCCACTTTTCTAGCGGGTAAACCGGAAGTAGGCCATTTATATAAATGTGTCACAACAAAACTCACGGTAATTTTAAACCTAACTGTAAAAACCGCATCGTATGATCTAGAACCGTTACGAAGATATAAATAAGCTCTTAACAACAGTCAGAATATAATGAGACACCCTGTTATATAATTGAAATATATGTATATTTACTGGAATTGTTCGAAAATTTTGTATAGCCGTTCTAATGGCAACCAAAATTCATTATTATACAATTAAATCAAATTATCACAAGATGGGTGTATAATATATGTTCTACTTGCTCTGTTTTAAGTAGCCATTTGTTATGATTATAATGTGCCAGTAAAGTGATACCTTAAATAACGTAAAAGTTACTTGTAGTGATTAAATTTCTCCAAAAGTATTTTTTATTTGAAAATAACCAAATGTTAAGTATGCAGGAAATATGAAAACCAACAAAATAGTGGACTGTAATTTTAAATAGATAATTTAAATTATACACATCATCAGCGCTTTCAAAGGAAGAAAAAAAATGGTACCTAGTGAAGCTGTATTGCTGTCTTGAAACCAAGGCGTCTCTGGCCTGGATGATGATGGTTAAAAAAGACAAAATTCTAACAATTTAAAAGTTTAAGCTTTGTTACCGAAAAGCTTTAATTTTTGTATTTAGAGTAAAATTAAACAATAATATGCGAGATTTGGATAAAAAATGCGTATGAAATTAAATCAAAGCTGTGATTTCTGTATTTACCTATGTGATAGCACACTCTTTAGGGCACAACGCGCGCCATATAACCGTTATTCGTGGAACAATAGCTAAAATACTGTAATACTAAGGTGGGTTTAATAATTTATTCTACGAAGTATGGATATAACAGAAATTAACAAGTGGATTTTAACTATTACTGGTCACTTGCTTCTTGGCAAATCAACTTGACAATTACCATACAAGTTGTTCTAGAAGTTTATCGAATAAACTGGACGTTTATAGAACTCCATGAAATATTCCTGACAATTTTTGAGCAGTTGTGTTGTCACATAAATAGCCTCGATCTTTACCACGTAATCGTTAGACTTTTCCTCATTTATATGCATTCTCCCGTAATGATCTCTGTTGGATATTCAAGCGGTCGTCTATGCTAAAAAGTATAAATAGGTCGAAATTTTCCTCTGGTTGTCTTGGTAAGTCGATAGACTACATCTTTTTTTTTCACAACGTACGAACTCTGTTTTAGAGACTGTTTTCTTCGAGGATTATACAACTTGGACGTCGTAATACTGTTTATTCAAAATTGAAGATTGGACACGTAGTCTTCATCAGCCACATCTTAATCGGTTCAGGAGCAAAACAACAAATTTAAGGCAATCTCATCTCTCTTACGAACTGGACTTTTCATCGAATAATTATTGACCGACAATAAAATAATTTTGTCCCAGTCTCCTTGATTTTCAGAGATAGTTGAACATAGTTTGATTTATTCTTTCAACCATTTTATCGACCTGAAAATAAACTAAAGTAATTTTCGTCTTACGTATTCCCAGATTCTAACAAAATTCTACACAACTGATAATAGGTATACATATATAGTCAGCGGACGATCGGCGATGGGCAGTTTTGTAAGTTGTAATTGGTAAATTAAAGTGGTGATGACCAAGTGATCAGTGATAGTTCGCTTGTTTCATTTTAGCTATATATTAAGTTCGTTAAATATATTCTTTAATTCACCTTATGGTCGATTTTTCGATCCTCAGATAAACCTGCTAATAGTTACCTAATGAATAAAATCAGTAGACTCTTTGTTCCTCAAATAAGTGGTCGATTTTTTAATTACCTTGCATTTATCCTAAAAATAGCTACCGAACCGATTATTTAATTTATGGAGATGCTAACTTCAGTTTGGTATAACAAATTTACAAAATAGACCATCACGTGACTCACTAAATGCTATCGAAAATACCTATTTCTGTACTTAGTTAATTAACATTGTAAAATGTAAAAACGAGAAATAACTTTAAACTATTACTGTCAATTTGATAACGTTACATTTATCAATAGAATTAAACGTTTAACTGGTCGTCAAAGAGTCAGATAATTTTATTTCTCAGATCAGCGATTTATGCGACGAATAAAGCCCACCTGGTTGTTGAAAACTGTTTTTTTAAACCGGCCAGAAATTAGTACTTTCCAGTTTATTTTTAGGTCAGAAAATCTCATTTTGTCGGACAAGGCCAGAAAATAAAAATGAGTCCGGTAAAAGCTTTTACCGGACTATCACAATAATTTTCTGGCCTGGTCCGACAAAATGAGATTTTCTGACCCAAAAATAAACTGGAAGTTACTAAATTCTGGCCGTTTAAAAAAAAATGGACCTTGGTAAGCCAGGCGCATCAGTAGATTTATATTAATTAAATATATTTAAAGTATACGTTTCAGAAAAAAATGTTTTAGATAAAAGTTGTAGGTATAGTTCATTTCACCGATTTTGGCCGATGACAGAAATTATACTCGAAGTAAATTTAGAGATACATCTCTCTCAGATACAGGCAAGTTAGAAGTTTAAATGAGGACGTTTGTTTTTTAATACATCACTTACGTAACTGCATCTTGTTTCACCGGTAGATAAAAATTATTCAATACGGAAGTCTTGACTTAATTCACATTCCTAGTAACCGTCATGTAGGGCTCGTTTTTGAAGGGTTGAATTTAATAATTATTAATGTCATATTTTTGTAGATGTCAAACCACACTGATAGTTTCAGAAACTTAGGACCTAATTTAGAAAAAAAACTCTCCGCCATTGGTAACTTGGATGACAGTTTAATCTTATTTCAGTGATTTCTAATATCAAATCGGCCAAAAACGATGAAATGGACTATACCTTTAAGACAACAAAAAAGTCCCCTAACATTTTTTTGTACAGGGTAAAGTAAAAAAAATGGCCCTTGGTAAGCCAGGCTCATCAGTAGATTTATATTAATTAAATATATTAAAAGTATACGTTTCAGAAAAAAATGTTTAGATAAAAGTTGTAGGTCTCTTTAAGACAAACAAAAAAGTCCGTTAATATTTTTTTGTACAGGGTGAAGTAAAAAAGTTACTAATTTTTGATGTGAAACATCTATAGCCGCACGTGAATCAGATTTCTCGCGTGGCGACGGTGACGTATGATTTGTATGACGTAAAAAACCTAACGCATCGATAATATATAATAAAGAGATGTACTGATACCTTATATGAAATTGGTCTCATGTTTTGAGCGACGCCGACGGTGGCGCGCCAACAATAGGGGGAAGAAGCTCATCGATTCAAAAATTTGGCGGGACAGGGTATGAATTGTTTCATAAAAACCTAACTCGATTCCGCCTACTATCTATTCTATATATATAAAAATGTTTGTTTGTATAGGCAACATAATATACCGAATAAATACAAATTATTAGGTGAATGGTTATACAGGATAAGTTGTTAATAATATCGAGGTTTGAGGTATAAAATTCATGCAGGTTGAAATGGCATTTATATTAAATTTTTTACAAAAAATAAAAAATATCCTTTATAAGTATTGTTATTAAAAGAATCGTTGGCATTGACAGTTGATATTTGACAGCTGACAGATAATATTTTACATGTGACAGTAGAGATTTGACATTTCAAATTTGGCATTTGACAGTTGAAACTTGACAGTTGACATTTGATAGTTGCCATTTGACAGTTGACATTTGACATTTGACAGTTGACATTTGACAGTTGACATTTGACAGTTGACATTTGACAGTTGACATTTGACAGTTGACATTTGACAGTTGACATTTGACAGTTGACAGTTGACAGTTGACAGTTGACAGTTGACATTTGACATTTGACAGCTGACATTTGACATTTGACATTTGACAGTTGACAGTTGACATTTAACAGTTGACAGTTGACACTTGACAGTTGGCATTTGACATTTGACAGTTGATATTTGACATTTGACAGTAGACTTTTGTCAATTGACAGTTGCCATTTGACAGTTGACTTTTTTCAATTGACAGTGCAATTTTTTTTATAAATGATTATTAAATCGGTCGTGCATAAAAGTTTGTATGTATTTCGGGCGTAAACAGCGTTTATGGACCTTACGTGTTAATAGCCCTCGCCTGCGGCTCGGGCTCTTATTTACACGTTGCGGTCCATAAACGCCTGTTTTACGCCCTTGATACATAAATAACTATTATTTTGTATCCAAATTTTGTGTTTGCTAATTTTATTACCTATATATATATATATATATATATATATATATATATATATATATATATATATATGTATTTAGTTTGATATAAATAAAAATTATGGTGAAAATTACAAAAAAAAAATCGTGAATTTAACTCTGATGACAAATTTATTGCAAATTTCCTACAAGAAATAGATATTTAATTATTTTTACCTACATTTGTTTCAGTAAAAAAAATTAACGACAAAAAGTGCAAAAATGCCATGTTATTTAAATTGGAAATGTCTTATGATTTAGGCACGGGTTAATGTCGATGTTTCACATCTGCCAGGCGTCCCGTGACGGCTCACATTTTTTTTCCATTTTGATTTGATGTCACGCCCAAACGGCCTTACCGATTTGTCCCATTAACGAACTCGACCGAGATTTTGGGACGATTGATTTTTGTACCAAATTTTATTTCGATCCGTTAAGAAATGCGACCGCTATCGTGTTATATATATAAACTTTTGAACGGAAGGTGTTTTTGAGGTGAGGGGGGCCCAAAACGAAAAACTGTAGTGAAATTTTCCCGAAGTCGTGACCTGCGAACCAGCTGAATAGTAGATATAAATCTACTAATATTGTACGTAATACGTCCCAAAAGTGCTTTTACTGGACTCGCAGGCTTGCAGGACTCACCTGTGGTTCGCCCTGCAATTGCCCACTCGTCCAGTAAAAGACCACTTTCGGGACCTGTTACGTAAACTACTATTTATGTATCTATTAAATAAACCTTATTTGCCTTTATATGTGAGGATTGTCAAATCGGCGTTAATATTGTACAATTGCTGTCAGATGTAGGCTTTAAAGATTATTTAAGATTACATAGTATTTAAAGATGCCCAATTTTCCGGTCTTACTACGCAAACCCATGAGTGGTTGTCACCTATCCTACTGTCACTTAAAGACAAAAACCAAAGCTTTGATTTTGGTTGAAACATAAAATTTTTAAATTTTTCTCTTTAATGTAATTTCTTGTTGATCTAATTTCAAACTTCATCAATTCCATAAGCGATATGTTTAAAATGAGGTATTTTTATTGTTTTAAAACACTGTACATACACACCACCTGAAGAATCTTTTAAAATAACGTTTTCGAAAAAAGTAAACTCAAAATTTGCACTTTTAATATAAAGAATTTTGAAAGTACATATATGGCTGTTCGCGATTATATCTTGAATTAACTTATGACCTACTTGTTAATTCCTTACCTCGCTGCCTAACTACTAAGACATCTACAGTCGAATTAAGGGCGTTTTAACTATAGGTAGAGATTTAAGATTCGAGTCCGACCGATTACCTATAACATTTTTTTGATTTCTACTTAATGCCATTTCTGTTTATTCAATTTCTAATTTTAAAAAATTTGGATATGTCTTAAATTAGTTTACTATTACTCCATTTATTTGGAGTTTCTTAAAATTATGTGTTAAATATAAATAATAAAATATGCTTAAATGATAAACTAATACACTTATTAGACTTTGTTTAACGAAAATGCTATTTTACCATTTAATTGAATAAGTTATGACATATTTATTTTTAAAGAGAAAACTGGTAAAGCGTTTAATTAAGTAAAAAAACGTAAATTTAATGCATAAAATGCGGTAAATTGAGATATTAAATCCGATGCAATAAATATCAGCATAGATAATATCGATGAAGGTAGCAACCAGTCAACTGTGACCGCTTAACCGCTGGATTGATTGTTAAAAAAATGGGAAAAAAGGGTTTCGATTTTAATCAGATGATTTAACAAGTCGTTTACATAAAGTAGGAGCACTGTAGCCCGATGGGATTTGATGCACTTTAGAGATATTTTTTTATAAAAAATATTTTTAGCCATTACCCACAGCGATATTCATTTATAAATTTTTTATTTAATCTGAACACTTTTATCGACTACTTGAGGATAAATAGCAGAAGATTTTTGTATATTTAATAAATAATAAGCATTGATTTCAATATTGTTTGTTCTCTTGCATTTTGGTCATATATTTTACAATCTTTAGGTCACCAAGAAATTGGTAATATAAGCAAACTAGCGGCCGCCCGCGACTTTATTCGCGTGAACTTTAGTTTTTTGTCACCGAATTTCATACAAATTTTCAACCCCTATTTTAAATCCTTAGGAGTGAAATTTAAAAAAATCATTTCTTAGTACACCACTACGTAATAAAAAAAAAAAATATTCTCGAATTTTCAAGACTCTACGCGTCTATCGACAGTGTCATGTCGGCCAGCAGCAGCGTGCTACAGCCTCACCGCTCCACACACCCCGCACATTAAAGCGCGAGTGGTATAAGACTATTATTATTTTAAAATTATAAAAACTTGCGTGCTATATGCGTGCTTAATCTCAGCCCGATCGGTTTGAAATTCACAAAGTTTCATACAAACTGTCATCCCCTATTTTATCCCTTAGGGATATAATTAATCAAAATCCTTTCTTAGGGGATGGCTACGTCATAGAAGCTATATGCATGCAAAATCTCAGCCTCATCGGTTTAAAATTGACAAAGTTTTATACAAACTATTTTATCCCCTTAGGGGTGAAATTAATCAAAATCCTTTCTTAGGGGATGCCTTCGCCATAGTAGCTATATGCATGCAAAATCTCAGCCGGATCGGTTTAAAATTGACAAACTTTTATACAAACTTTCATCGCCTTTTGTATCGCCTTAGGGGTGGAATTAATCAAAATACTTTCTTAGGGGATGCCTACGTTATAGAAGCTATATGCACGCAAAATTAGTCAGCTTGTGTTTAGGCACTTCTGACTTCTGAGTTTAAAGTTGCTCTTAAATAATATTGGTTGATGTCTGCTGACACACTATAGCTTGAAATATTTCTCTTGGCGTGCTTACAGAATTTTTACAAGAATAAGTGTATAGTTTAAACATTATTGTTCTTATAATTCTTTTTTGAGCTCTAAAGACCTCACCAGCCCTAGTGCAATTACCTCAGCACAAAATTCCGTATGACAAACAAGACTGCACATAACCGTAGTAATAGAGCAGTAGAAGCGATTTGCCGCTTCTTGTAAGTCAAAAAATTCATTTCCATTATCGTTTATAAAACATTTCGGTTGATCTGTATCCGATTTTTGAACAGTTAATGAAACCTGTAAATCAATCCAGTAAACGTTATCTGCTTTTTGTGATTTTGCTCATCGATTATCTTCAAAAAGGTAAAACAATAACAGAAAATTATTACGCATGATTACTTGATAGACCAAACACAGAAACTCTAAGAAAATCGCAGCATTTGAATAAGAAAAATGTGCTTTTCCTTCAGAGGAAACGAACTTACATTTCAACTGTTGCTATCGCTAAAATCCACGATCTGCAGTTTGAACTGATTTACCATGCACTGTATTTTCGTGATCTTTTCCCTAGTGACTTTATTCTGTCTCCTAACCTAAATATTTAGTTTGAAAGCCAAATCTTGATTCATCGAGTGGGTTATGTTATAGCATACGTAAACAACGGTTTTGCAGAAAAAGGCATATGTCGTTATTTCAAAGAGTTAGAAAAAAATTTATTGTCTTCGAAGGATTCTATGTTAAAAAACATAAGCATATTTTAAAAAAATTGTTAGTTTGAAAACTTTTTAAACAAATATCGTAGTACAAGGGCACATAATAAACTCTTTGAAACATGTGTCTTTCACAAACCCCAGAGAAAAAATTCTTCAGTCTACAAATCTTGATTTTTTTTAGTTACAAAATTGTCCTGTCATGTCCAACAGTGGTTGCTTTTGGCAAAATAAAACCGATATGGGACAATTCGACGCGGCCGATTCAACGCTGCCTATTCGACGCGGTCGATTCGACGCGGAGACAATTTAACGCTGGCCTTTTCGACGAAGGGACGATTCGACGCGAAGTAGAAGGCGAAATACTTATACATTCGGAGATAACCCAATCATGGAGGTGTTTCGAAAACGAATTTATTTTTCATTGAAATGTTCTTTTATAAGTGTACATTCTATCCTAAAGTTAATATTCTAAAGTTATTAAAACTACGTACTATTCTAAAATCAAGTTGGTTAATGGACCTGCGCTAAACATTCATTACATAATTATGAGATAAAGCTCGTAAAAAATCGATAATATTACGATTTGTATATTCTCTTACTAAGGTCTCAATTCTTTCGTTGCATTCTCGGTGTTTCTTTAATTTAACTGGTGGTTGTTGTCCGTAAAGTAATTGCCCGTAATACAGATCCCTACCAGACTGTACTCGTTTCAAGGCATTAATAAACTTCCAAATTGTTGGATGGTCCATGAAAAGTTTGTTTTGCAATCGTCTGTGGGCTGCTTCAGCGTGATTATTTCTTCTGTCTATATTATTTATGACGCCGTTGTAGACAGACCAAAATGATGTGGAAAATAAAGGCTGACGTCTTCCATTGCCTCGTCTTTGAGGGCGCCCTAGGTAGGAATCTTCAAACCATTCTAGAAGAGGCTGTAATGACCATTACCGGTAAGGGTAATTAACTGTATTTGCTATTGTAAGCAAAAAGTGACACAATGAGTTTAGCCATATTATGAGCATAAGTGTAATAATAACTTCGCGTCGAATCGGCCCTGCGTCGAAAGGGCCAGCGTTGAATTATCTCCGCGTCGAAACGGCCGCGTCGAATGGCCGGCGTTAAATCGGCCGCGTCGAATTGTCCTAGACCGAAATAAAACATTGATTAATATTGTATTCACTCGCATGATATCTTACTGTTTGTTTTCCAAATTTAACTGTATAAAAAATAACCGCAGTTTTAAGTAACCATTAACCACTCTTAAGCTGTCGTTGCATATTTCCATGTTGAAGCATTTTTTCTTTGATTTATATTTCCAATTTCAACATAATTAGTCAGTCAGAAAAAAATGGTGTTCTGTTTAATTTGTCACCTTGTAGCGAACTTGAAAATTGTCTGTAAAAAGAATTATGGCTTCATTAAGTCGCACTTTGTTTTTCTCAAAGATGTGAAAACAAAAGAGTGGCACAACGCCTTATTTTAAATTAAAACTGACAATTAAAATTAATTGGAATCGTGTTTGCTTACGAAGTCAGTATACATTTTTTTTTTGTTTTTAAGACTGTTGTTTTGTTGTAAGTATTTTTTATGTGGTTTATGCAATTAATCTTTTATAAAACTTAATGAAAATTTTAATTTAAATATACATTTGTACCGTTTTTAAAAAAATTTTAATTATGCAAAATAAGGTTTTATCAATTTTCTCTTCTTCATTCAGGATGGCAAGATTTTACCCTAAAAGCATGTTTTCAAAATTTTAATTCGAGAATATTTATTTTTTTAAATTCTTAGAATTTTAAAGCCTCTCGTTCTGAAGACAATTTCAGGTTATTTTCATGTTATTTCAAGTTTTATGCATGTAGGTAGTATTTTTTTTATCTTACAAATTATACGATAAAAGTAGGTGAAGACAAAGATAGGTTAGAACCAATTTCACCGTATATAGACAAGGCGTGTCGCCTTTGATGTCCTTTAATCTATATTTCGTTTCGGTTTGCCGACGTTTTTGTGGAGCTTGGTGAGAACTAGTGAACAGCGATGCCAACTCTACCGTTTTTTGGTAGAACACCGAGTTAGTAAGTAATCTACCGATATACTGTTATAATTTTTTGTCCTAATTTAAACTTACCTTTCTTTGTCAAATAAACACTTTCATAAATTTGCCAATGAAGACCGAAATGCAGACCGATAGTTTCGGTGGCGTAAAACCAATTTTTTGTCTTTATACGGTGCTAATTGGTATGTGTCACCGGATATGGTGCGCTGACTGGTGGTCACATTATAAACTAGCGCTAGGGTGAAAGCTGGTAGTTAGCCATACATATAAATAAGGCAAATTTGTATGCTGTTAAATTTTGTTTATTTATATTTCGTCTATTAATAATAAAAAAGTGTACATCAGTGAAAATTAACATTTATCTATGGCCTCAGATTTATTAAATAATTGTGGAGCTAGATTTTCTCCAAAAAAAAAAAAAAAAAAACAAAAGTAGAAAATACTGTTGTGTTTATGGATGTTCAAGTAATGCAGCCCAAAATTCAGACGTTCGTTTTCATCATTATCCAAAACCTAATCGGTTTTTTGTTAAAAGAGAAACAATGAAAAAGGTAAACTATATTCAGTGTCTTTAAAATTTACACTTACCGAGTACAATATAATAACACCGCTGTGATGTGTTTACATCTTTCACTAAGTCCAGCTGTACAGCTACACTTTGATGAAACAATTTGACCATTTTTTTGTATAACTGTTTTTATTTCATGGGGTTTATCACGAAAATCTGATGATTGTATACAATACTACAAAATATCGTATTGATCATTGTTTTGATTTTCCAACCCATTATACATTAAATGTCCTGCATTAATTATTTTCTCTCCTTCTACAAAATTTCGAGACTTAGGAGTAGCCTCAATAAAGTCAAGAACTTGATTTAATGATAAAAACATTTCAATTGTAAATAAAAACTACATAACTTTAATTAATTAAATCACATCTATCATCCTAGCAGTAGTAATATTTTTAACCACCAGAGCGCGTAGCGCCAAGTGACACTTACCAATTTCTTTAACAGCTTTCTATCACTGTTACAGATTTTGTTTTTGACAGTTATCTATTCAGGTATATCTATGGTTTTTATTATTGGTGTAAAGGATGACTTAGGTTTTGTATGTCGAGAATTTGGAGGTGACCTTTTACAAAACAACCTAACAGAAAACAGAAACCAATACCAGCTTAACAAAAATTTAAACAGTGAATATTCGAAATGCAAATAAGTCAGTCTTATTCTGTAAAAACTTTTATACAGTCAAGTTTATTTTATTAATAGTTTACTTTATAAGTTTAAGTTTCTTTTTAAATCGCCGATTCTATAAAGGTCTCTATGTTTGAAAACTAAGTTATAACAGATTTCTATCTTTATATTATTAGTCTCATATTTTTAAACTCTTTAACAGACAAAAATTAGTTTTTTTAGACATTAACCAGAGATCAATAAAACCGCCGAATATTAACCGAAATATATTTCAATCCTTAAGACGCCGTTTGATGTACTCTTTTCATAATTTAGACAAATAAACTACATACTTTTAATGTTTAGAATACTGTTTTGTTTTGTAAATAAGTGTCACTTTTATTTATGTAAAATATGTTTAGTAAGATTGGATCGAAACCTAAAAGCAGATGTTCGTGGGGATAAAAAAAACTAGTTCCGACTGTTCCGACAGAATTATCTTATTTTATATTCTTTTAATAAAAAAATCGTATAATTTAGTTTTTTTTAGAATTGGAATAATTAATTAATTTAAGTATTATTAATTTAGAAATTTGGGATTTAAAGTTAACAACAACAGATAATTTGTTTTAAAATGTTAGTTTAAAAATTTGGGGTGTTTCTATTGATTGGAATTTAAAGCTAACAACAACAGTTAATTTAGTATTGGTAGCAAAAATAAAAATTAAGGATTTATTCAATTTATATTCATTTTTTTTTAATTGGGTAAGTAGTCACGTTAAGTTCACTATTTATTAGATGTTGAACTTTTAAAAATGTTTATCTCCTTTTTTAAAAGTAACCTTTATAGATGGTAATTATGGTTCACTTATGTGAACGGCACTCAGTTGTTTGATGAAGAGCGAATCGTGGGTTCGTGCGAGCTAAATAATTTTTTTTAAAGGTTTTAAAAATTTTTAGGCGTCAAACTATTAAGTAAAAACATATAAAACAAAAAAATATTTTTTTATGAAATGTTGAAAATATTAATCAGAGCAACTCACACTAGTGAGAAATAAAAATAGGTAGTAAAAATTTAACAATGTTTATTTATTAAGTAAATCTCAAAGAAATTATAAAAGATAAAATATTGCTGTCTATGTGTACTGTAAAAAAAACTAAAAAGTCAAGATATACTTTCTTAAAACGAAATGTTAAAAAATATTTAGAATTTGGTTAGTTTTACCTAATAGCTTTTGCTATAAACTCGAGTTAATTAAGTAGCTATTTTAAAGTATTTTTTTTTAAACCGGCCACAAATTAATACTTTCCGGTTTATTTTTAGGTCCGAAAATCTCATTTTGTCGGACAAGACCAGAAAATAAAAATAAGTCCGTTAAAAGCTTTTACCGGACTCATTTTTATTTACTTTCCGGCCTACCTTTAATGAAAAAAACAATAAAATAGTTAGTCTAAGATAGCGGTCAATTGGTTTCTATGGTAACCGAGTTTTTTATCTATTTAAAACTATAAAATAACATGACGTATTTTGACGTTTAGTTAAAAACGTGAAATTTATTATAAAATGATGCATTTGATTGTGAATTAATGGAAGATGAAATTATAACAGATAAAATTGTTAAGGCGGCCACCCAAGCAAGGTTTGTTAAAAAAATGTTAAAATTAGTTAATAAAGAGTTCTTGTTATAAAAATGTAAACTGAATAATATGAAGTTTATGGTACAACAATGCCCGTTTTAAAAAAAATATTGTACGTAATACGTCCCAAAAGTGCTTTTACTGGACTCGCAGGCTTGCAGGGCTCGCCCACTCGTCTAGTAAAAGACCACTTTCGGGACTTGTTACGTAAACTACTATTTTTTAATGCAAACAATAAACACAATTGTTATTATAAAAAAAATAGATTTTTTAAAGATAGATATGGCATTGAACAAGATTATTTCCAGTAGCAGCAATGGTAAAAACATTGTAGTTCTTTGTATAAAATAAGATACAAAATTATGCTTACCAAATTATTAGATTAACAAAAGTAAAAAAAACTAGCAAAAACAAATGCAACAATTTATAGGAAGTTTATTAATTTAAAAATTTTACGAAATAACAGTTAAAATATATATACCTAGCCTTAAATTTCACAAATTTCATAATTAAGGTCACAAATAGCGAACGAAATAAAACCAAATCATTTGCACATTTGGTATATTTATAAATATAAAATGAGAAAAATGTTTAAAAATGGCATTTTATATTTTTTATCAAACTTTTTAATAGTTTTTTAAGCAAATCGTGCATATAAGTAAAAACTTTTTGATGATCTACTTTTACGATAAGTGAGTATGCATTACAAAGTAACAGGATCTCTGAGAACCGTCAAAAATAAGTTTAAATGGCAATATAACGACGAATAATAATATCCTCGGAAGTTTGTAGGTATTGTTGCCGAGACTGGAAACTTCTCAGCAATAGCGCCCTGGAAATCAATTACGAACTTTTTAACATTTGACAGTTTTCCTTATTTTCATCCTTATTAAAAAGTTTTACTTGAATAGGTATCATAAGAACGGAATTATGAGGAATATTGAAGTTTGAATTGGCTAAATATTAGACTGACGGAGAGTTTTCAAGCTGTGCGGAAAAGTTTTGCGAAACATTCCCATGAAAACCGTATGATGACTTTAAATATTTTTAAATTGAATGTAAAACCAAGATAGAAATATCCCATGAAAAAATATTTGTAGGTGCCAGTTACAGAACCCACTTACAGGTTACCAAGTATATTAGTATACACCGTGTTTGTCTATTATAAGTAAATAAACTAACATGATATAAAGCTAAAGTTATTTTACGAAAATAAGGACTATCTACGTCGTCATAGTTAAAAATGCAGTCTTAACTTCATTAAAAAACATTGTATATGGGGGAATACTTCGAAAAACAGTCTATATATACTGTTTTGTTTTAGCTCCAAATGCATAATGTACACGAAATTCGTGAATAGGTATTTTTCTCTCGAGTGTACAACAGTAAAAAAATAACAGATTAGAAGACGTTCATAGTATCTGTACTTTAATTCTACTACTTTATAACCTTAGTGTTTGTAAAATGTATTATAATACTCTTCTATCATATTTTAATATTCTTTATCTTATACAAGAAAAATATCTTGATGTTACTTTATTCTCGTTATTTATGACAATAATCGCAGTTGATTGTGGGGTGCGAGCCTCTCAATTATTCTAGAGATACCCACAATTTTCCCGACCCTTTAGTCACGCAAACAACTGGATCTATATCTATACGTACGCTCTCATCAACAAGTCGAGAGAAAATTTATAGTCAAGTGGCAGTTACTGTCAACATTTTTTTAATTATAACAGAAAGGGAAGAATATTTTTCGATTTTTTGTTAAATATTTCAGCACAGTACTCCGTTTGACCACTTGTACAACATTTTATTACATTTAAACTTTCCGGGTTAATGTTTTGGTTTTAATCACCTGTAATTTCGTGCATAGAGTGTATGTTCCCTAGTCAGGAGATATTTATAATTAGATTTTATGTCTTAATATTTGGTATAAGTTTCAATATTTTTTTTTATTTAATAATCTTACTCTACTTTATTTGCAATTATATTGTATTTGAACACTGAATACTCCACTATTATTATCTGCAATAAAATTATTTACCTAGAAAATGGTAATCAGGACAAAATTTATATATTTTTAGGAAATTAATATTTATTTTAAAGTTCCTACTACCCAACATAGTGAACGCTCTGAGCGTATATACGGATGGATTAAAAACAAAGCAAGGTGTGGGATGTGGAATTTACTCTAGATCTTTAAACCTAAAAATAAAATGGGCTATGGATGGCTTGTCAAGTGTGGTTCAGTCAGAACTCACAGGCATAACCATAGCTGCAAAAGAATTAATCAATAGGAACATCACAGGCAGGAATATAAATATATACACAGACTGCCGACAAGCACTACTGGCCTTGAGTAGACCACGTTTTACTTCAAGTTTAGTACTAGAATGTCACCAGTCTCTAACTGAGGCCAGCCAGAATAACGTGGTCACTCTCAGCTGGATCAAAGGACATGGGAACTCTAAAGGCATCCGCATTGCGAACAATTTAGCAGGAAGGGCTGCGGGCTACAAATATGTTAGCCCTCACCCATCTACCAAGCTAACATTGTCCGCAGTCTTAGACCTAATCAAACAGCACTCTCACCAAAAATTTATACAGTGCTGGGATGAAACTACGAACTGTAGACTGGCCAGAGAGTTATTACCTCATCCTGGCGAGGAAACAGCAAAAAAATTTAAGGCATTGACCAGACAATATCTCCGAACAGCTGTGGGAATCTTGACAGGTCACTGCCAATTGCGACAACATTTCTTTAGGATGAAATTAACAGAATCGCCACTATGCAGAGGCTGCGAACAAGAAGAGGAAACAGTAGAACACATTATGTATGACTGCTCTGCTTTTTCTGAAATTAGAAGATCCGTGTTGGGCGAGTATTGGCTACACCAGCCGATGTCAGGGAGATCCCCCTCGGGAGCCTCATCACCTATTTTAAATCACTAGGCCTGGTGACAGCCTGAGGTTAGGAAATCCCTTCAATAGGAGGATGCACAATGGTTCATATGTGGCCTCAGTGCTGGCTAAGCACTAGCTCGCCCCTCCCCAAATTTCCAGATCCAGAAGTACCTACTACCAAATGTGATATTGTTATAATTTTTCCTTCATGTCTAATTTTTTTTCTCGATAAGTAGTTAATATGAATTATCTTTAATTACTGGTTAACTTGAAAGTTGCCTTCTATAATTGTTAGTTAAACTTATGAATAAAGTTAACTAAAGTAAAGTAATGAGTTAACCACAACTTCGAAATAATTAATCTAACATCGTAAGCGTTGTGTTAGTACTGTTTTTTAAGGTTGAATAAAATGCTACTTTCAATATTACCATGGATTTTGATCTTAATGCTTTTAGCAGGGACGAACAAGCAAGACATCAAAAAATAACTTCGTTTAAAACGGAAGTACTGTTATTGGGAAAAATAAGGACATTGTTTTGTAAATTAGACTAAACATTATACCATTTTTGCAGGAACGAGTGCCAGCCTCTGCAAATGCAGTTGTTATGAACATTACGAGTTTATGCCATTGGGTCGTTTTTGAATATTGCTGGTGACTTTGTGGGGCTTAGAAGAGCAAAAGATGACGTACAGATGACGACATAAGGCAAACCAAGCAACAGTTTTTTTTAAATTCAAGGTGTATACGTGCAATCGATTGCTTACACATGAAAATACAGCCCCCCGGAGAAGCAGACGACGAGATATATCAGAACAGAAAAGATTTTCTCCTTCAATGTTTAAACAATTTCGGTCGCCAACCTTATATGGTGGGTTTACACGCTTTCCAAGTCACCACAAGCATCTACAGGTTCCAATCCTTCACAATTGCTTAAATTCCATTTACACGTTTGCTTTGCGTTAGTGTGTTACGGACTGGCTAACATGGCAGACGTAGACGTTGAAGTTGTTTCAGCACTTGCGTTTGGGTTGACATAAACATGCGACAACGGGTAAATTCGTTGCAAGCTCTTGCCGCAAGTTTCCTTTGATTTGTGTTCGAAAACCGATACTGGTCTGGATTGGCAACAAGCTGTTCCCATTTCACGCAAGCCAAGCTAAATATCTCCCTAAGCTGTGGTTGTGAAAGCCGAGACTTGCCAAGCATGTAAACTACTATTAAGATAAGAGCTATTGTTGGTAACCAGGATTAACTCAGGATTCTTTTGATTTGGGAAATTTTGGAGACAGTCTTTAAGACAGACAGCTGATGTAGTAGAAAAATTGTTTAACGAATCCCAAATAAGAACGCGTAATGTTGTCGATAGGTCTACCTGGTGTGTAGAAGCACGGTTTCCTTAGCTGGCACTGGGATTCCGGTTGAACCTCAATACGATTCAAGTAGTAGTAATAGCATAAAATTGCATGCAACAAACATGATGGTGTGCCTCCATTGAATGAGGACAAGCAGGCTGACCTTTGTCAATGACGTTTTAGCAGAATAAAATAAGGTTCAAAAATATCACACGGCGTAATTTCAATATACAACTGCCAGATTATAATTGTAAATTAACACTAAAGCACCGTTGAATCTTTTTTATAACACAAATCAATATAAAATAAAAGAACAAATCCTCCATAAAAATTAAACAGTTAAAAAAAACGAAATTAAACATAAAATAACTATTACATAAACACGTAAATTTACACGTCTAGTGAATTACACCATACGTATACCAGATTAGAAGATAAAAAATTATTGAGCATTAAAATTAATTGGAACTAAGTTCCTTACGGCAGGCTTGGATGAGATAGGGATTTTGCTGCGTGACCGAACTGAAAAAAATGTAATAGTAAAGAACCGTAACGAAAAACCGTTAAATGAGCTGGGTTCGATTCCTGGCCGATGCATTTTTTTTGTATATATCTCTTAACATTTACCTTTTTTTGTTAAAGTCATATGAGATATAATTTTTAAAAATCTTGATAGTTGAAAGTAGTTAGGAAAGGTGAGAAAAAATAAATGTATACATTACACTTTAAAGCTCACCTTGAATTTTAAAAAAGCTTCTTTCTTAACGCCAAGATTTCACTGATTTTGATATATTAACCGTTAAATGAGACGTGTGCAGGCGCTACAGTCGGATACACATTCAAGCGAGTAGTGTTATGTGTCGATTCTACATTAGCCGAAAGAACTTAGTTCCTACCTGGTGTCCCACGACACCATTTTAACCGGTATAGTTAACTTTTTAATATTAACTAACTAAAAACTTAACTGCATATTGAAACACGGACCCTTGATTTCACAATTCATATATGTAGCTGCTATATTTTTTTTATTTTTTGACCATAATTTTAAAAAAACTTTTAAAATATGTAAATGCAAAGTAATTTGTAATATTTTGAATAAGAACATACCGAATCCTTCCATTGACAAAAATGTTTATAAAAAGGACTTAAAAAACACAAAGTTTACCGTTTTATACCGGACTATTATATAAAACCTTTCATGTTCAGCTCTCTTAAATAACATAACCTGTATGCAACCCTTTGTCTTTTTTACTCTATATAGTAATTATTAGGTACCCTTGTAGACGTCTGGTCTGAACGTCGTTATTCAAGTGGTATTTATGAATGAATTCCCTTTTTTCTTGTAATTGCAAGCCCTTATCAAAGTTTGTTAGATGTTACTTTGAAAAAAATGAAGTTCTTCTGCAAGTCAATGTTTCAATTGTCTTTTAGAAATATATATATGTGAATGCTCTAAATTAAAAAAAAAAAGTGAGAGATGTCAAGGGACACCCGGATGGAACGAAGTTTCTTTCGATTAATTAGTGAAGGAATTGTAATTTGTAAACATAACAGAGTGTTTATACATACATAAGCATTTATTATTGTCTGTATAAAATCTCTACTTACCTAACTCCATCAGCAATATCAAGAATTTGTGGAGAAACACTGTCAGGATACATTATTGTTATTATTTTATTATTTATTATTTACAAAAAACCTGTATAAACTTTTAACAAAGTTGCGACACTACACTGTTCAAAGCAAAATAGAAAATAGTAAATCCATTATTACCTGAATATTTTCAACAGTTCGTTTCTTTTAACAAAAGTGCCCATTCATACAATACCAGAGGTTTAGATGACATACATATACCAAAAATTACTTTTTATTTCAATTTAATTTAAAACAGGAATTAACAATTTAATACAAAATTTTAAAATATTTGACAGTAACTGACAGTTAAGGTAATTTGACGTACCTAACTAGTCAAGTTACGAACTATTTTTAAAATGTTCATGAATTTATTAATTTATAAAAACAGGATGAAATAAAATATAATACTTTTTTCTTTTTAATGTAAATTTTTTTTAAATTTAAATTAGTGTCTTTTTAATTGTACTTTTATTAGTATTTATGTATATTAGGGTTTCCTATTTAAATAAAGATATATCTATCTATGAAAGAGAGAGAGACAGACAGACAGAGAAACATGCGTGTGTCGTGTCGTTTCGTGTCGTGACATTTTTTGGTCTGAATTTTTTCCGGCTAGTCTCAGTCGTAACGCGCGAAAGGGAACTTCGTTCCAATAGTTCGGCTTCCTAAAAGCACTTAATAGAAAAAAAAAATTCTACAATGTGTGTAGAGCTCGACGGGTAATACTCGGGATACTATTTTTGTTCTGATTTTTGAGTGCAATCATTCAAAGCATATATATGCAATGAACTTTCGATACGTCCACGTTTTTCTCTTACTGTGCAAGTGGGCTATATCTCATGCAACGCATTTTTACAGTCACATTTTCTACGTTAACTCCGACAAATTGTCCCATAATAAGCATAGCTTTAAAAGAATTCCTTATACTATTTATTTCTATAATATTTGACAGTTTTTAAAAGTCGTTGATGCTCTAGAAATAAATTATAGTTATCTCCACTGGTTCATAATTTATGCGACTACAATCTATTACTTTAGATCGTTGACCAACTCCAGTCTAATTTAACGGAAGTTTCTAACTAAATAAACAATCGTCCTGGACTTCGCCCATTCTCAAAAGAGAGTTCGAGGAAGTAGGTTCAAAGGACGAGAGAAGCTGTGTGTTGTGAACACGAAATAGGCGTTACTTTTAAGGGTTTCTTAGATCCCTAAACCTCTAGAGTAATTGTTAACTCAGTTCATAAAGTATTTTTACTTTACAGTAACTCGAGATAAAAACAAAATTTTACCTATATAAATACAAAATGGTCAAGATCGAATCTTTATTCCTTGAAAATTTATGTCTGCAGTTTACCATAACGTTAACGTAACTTTGAAATCGCATCTCTTGTGGATTTGTTCTCAGATTTACGACTGCGGATATATTCTTCACTGTGAAAGAAGGACATTAAATTACGCAATCAGTGTGAGACGAAATGGTATATAAAATTAAAATTGAACAGTAAACTCCGCAATGGACTCAGATTAAATTGGTGGAGTATCTGATGTGATTTTACTGTTTTATGAAACTATAAAAGATGAGAAAGTTGTAAAAAGAATTGTTAGCTTTTTGATCGAAATCAGCAAATTAAAATTAATATAATATTTAATTAAAACGTCACTTATCTTACGGTTAATTTAAACGAATATCCAGATTGGTGCTGTGCTAACGCTGGTATTTGCGAAAAGTCAGCGAAAGATCTGATAAATTGAACCAAAGATATTATCAACCAGCAATTGTCAAAAAAATTGTTTATTTCAAGTACTAAACACATTTTTATGTATGTAGAATCTGAATAAAACAAAAATGTCAGTACTTTACGATAACAAAAAAATTAGAAGATCGTTGGAATGACCAACAGAAGCTATGCTTTAAATCTGTTAGAATCTGTGATTATTTCCATCTTTTGGTTTTTCCTATTGGTATAATTAAATAACTAAAATGAGTGTGTATTCGGTACTAGGAGGTTTTTGAGGTCGCTGAACACGAATATCATATAATGATTTTGCTAAATCATTCGCATAAAAATTTATGAATCCGAGCGCGTGCATAGAAGTATAACTTCTGCCAGCAGTCCCACTGACTGCCACACCCTTAGGTGCTACACTAAATAGTGTTACTTTTTTGGTGTCGTTTTTTAACGGTAAGCATAATCGCCAGAACAACCAATAAGAAGCATATCTTCAAAAATAATGAAAACAAAATATGTACCTACCTATATTTAAATATTGTCTATACCTTCTTTGTGGCGTTCATCACGATCGCCTAAGAAGCGTTAGGTACTTTAAAAATCCGACTATATACGATGCCCTGTCGTATGCGTGCGGAAATATGGTATGCCCTATGTATCACCTTTTCGATAGGCGCCTAAAGTTAGTATCTTTGGATTTAACATACTTTAACTCAAACAAAATTGGATGTTAATTGCTAACGTCGAATATTTTACAATTAAATATCCATTATCAAAAATGTTTTCAATTCCAAAAAAATTTACTGTTAAATTTTTGTATTTCTGTAATTAACCTTTTCTTCAGACAGTTTTAATCATGGTATACATTATTTCAGCTGTATTAAAAATCGAGATTAAAATTTCAGATTAGTCCGAAAATTAATAATTACATCGTGTATTTCTCTCAAGAACAGTAATTGAAAAAAGATTGAATCGTAAAGAAACGGTTTTATCCCCAGTGTTCTTCACTCAGGACCTCCCTCCGTGTTATAATCTTTGATAAATTCCTCGTAAATCAGGAGTGTAGCTCAACAGATGAAGAAAAAAGAAAATATAAGTATCTTAAAGTCAGTAGCAACTCGTTATATAAAATGAGAATTAATTTTCTTTTAATTACTATTATTGAAAGAAAATTATAAAGTCTCTAAAACAACTCGATTGGAATAATTATTGTAAAATTTTTCCAAGTACAATTTTCGTGATTAATAAAAAATGCATATTATATGTATTTTAAGCTGAGTAGATATAATTTATATACTTAAATGTCACATGAAAGTGTTTAATAGATAGTTAAATAAAGGAGGGAATCACTTGTATAGGTATTATTCGTTCCAAGTTCGTGCGGACTGACTAATCTTAACTGCTATCTAAGCAAAGATTTTAAAGCTCAGGACCATAATAGGATTTATATTATACCAGCAGGTATCGAATGCACTGCAGCATGAAAGCAAAGATGGTTTTTTTTTCGTAAACCCAATAAAAGACTATTTTTTCAATGGAATTTACTTTATTTTAAATTTTGAAAGAAAAACGAAAATAATGAATAATATAGATTAACAGTGATTATAAAACAAAAAACACCACACTAATAATTAAAATAAAATAAGAATAACATATGAAGAAGAATAAATATTAACACTAAATAACATAAATTTTTCGAAAGCTTTGGTAGACGACAATACTCTAAAAATACTAGAATTTGTGACCCAAACCTGAACAGATCAAAACCAGGTAGTGTAATGCAATGAAAGCGATAGCCAGCCGTCGTTAAACCCTGATTAAGATAAGAAATGTCAGGATTAGATAATATTTATTGCATTATTGGATTAAATGTAAAAAGTTTGTTGAACTGACTCTTAGCTTTCGAAAAACAGATCAGAAGCAATTCTTTCAAAACTAGGTATGGCGCAACCGTTAGGTGGTGCAGTTGATATCTCAAATATTTAAACGAGCAATTCTTAGTTAATTAAAAACTATGAGGATAGTACTTGTCAGTATACACTAATGCCAGTCCATTCAAAATGTCGCTTTATTAGTTGCATTTAAAGAATAACAAAGAAAAATAATATATCTGCAATTACATGATTTCTAATATACCTTAGTTCGTATAACTTAACCCTAGGTATACAAAAATGTGACAGCCACTGTCCAAAAACTATACAATCGCGGTGGTTTAAACCCATCACCGGCAATAAAAAAGACATTAGTGTGTATGTCGGTAGCTAAAGGTATTTTAGTGACTCTTAACGCAACAGCATTCCTAAATTTTACGTTAAAAGTATGTTTTAAGAGTTGACTGGATTGTAAGGCATGTCACTGATAATGTTTAAGGCGGCTTTTGTTCGAGGAACACAGTTACAATGTTGACAAGAGGTTTAGCGATAAAAATGATAGCTGTTTCTTATGTTCTTGAATATCGTATAGAAGATTTTTAGTTGTAACGAACCAATCAAGATGAGTTAAAAACACTGTTAATCACTTGAGACTCAGATATTACTTATCTCTGGAAACGAAAAAAAAAACAAACATGGTGTTTAGATGGTGTACCTGTCTAGATAGTCATATTTAAAACAAGTTTAAACCTTAAAAGGAATATTAATTTCTTCTCTATAGATTACCAAATAATGTGTTTATATAAACATCAAAACTTACGTCAGTTTAGTTATTAGCTAATCAGGCAAACAATTGTAAAACATACAATTGTTTGTATTGGAATCGATACCTTAATTAGGTAATCTTTGATCGCCATGATTATTTGTGATTGTTGATTTGGCTCTAGCTATCGAGTTTAGAGCAGACCCCATTTAGTCACCAGCAATTCTAAAACAATTGTTGCGGTAATAATTTAAGTTATTACTTATTACAGAACAAATATTGCATTATAGACAATCTGTTCTAATTGCACAGTAGCTCGGATATTATTAATATCCGCCATTTTGGATCAAACATTATTGGATAACTTGTATATTTTGTAAACACGTATTTAAGAAACTATTATTAAATATTTTTATGCACTTTTGCCGCAAATTCCAAATTTAATAATTTGTAACAAAAACAATTGCATATTAATAGATTAACAGATCCTCAAGAGCTTTCCTTAGATTATAAAAATACCTAAAAAATATACCTAACTTTGGTTTGTTAGATTTATACGGTCGAGATTTTTCGTGGTCTCTCTCGACTGTCTAAATATAAAAACAGATTCTCAAAGGAGAATATTTCTTTTTTTTTATTATTTTTGTTATAAACAATCTAGAAAAAAATGTGTGGTTTTATGAAACCACGGTAAAAGTGAAACTTTTTTTCACACTATAGACATTTAACTAAAAAATTTTCTAATAATATTCCATTAAGGGTATAAAAATCGCTTTATCAATCTTAATTTTATACTTGATAAATTGGAATGGACCGAATATAAATAAAAAAATAATTAATTTAATATTCATACAAAATAAGTTAAATAATATAAATTCAAGTACTCAAAATTGAAATAAATCCATAAACAACAACATGCACCAGCAAAAAGTTCTAACAATTAAACACTGACAAAAATTAAACACAAATAATATAGCGTGGAGCACTGGCACAAATGAGTAATATTCTATACACTACACTCACTTTATACCTACTCGGCGGCCGACCGTCACGCGACATGCGCTACACAGACCAAAAAGTTTGAGACGATGTAATAAAAGTTTCACTTTAATATGAATTTGTTATACTACCCTGAAAAGAACAATAGGTCTACATTAAGATATATTTAACTTAACATAAATTGTCTTTATAAATTAAAAAAATAGCAATAATGGTTTGTCGTTTTTAAAATAACAAATCTCAATAAATATTATAAATTCACCATATTTATGAGTTTTCTCTTAGACAGCAGTTAATTATTAATAAATTTTTTTATATATTATTTTTTGTATATAATCCGTATTAATACCACCCAAGGGATTCCACAATCCAGTACTTAGTGGGTGCTTGCCATACATTCAGAAAACAAAAGCAAAATTACTATAATCATGAAAATTTACGTTGGAGGACAAATGAATCGGCTATTGACTATAATTGAACAATTATAACTTAATCAATGGCTTCCAAAATAAACCATTAAAGGCTAATTGGTTGTGATACATTGTATCGAAAAAAAGAGGATAAGAAAAATATGATGGTTGCTAACGAGGATATTAAAACTCAATAAATATTTACAACTTTCTACAGATGAATTTCAGATGGTAATTTAGAAGTTTTATTTTGTTACGAAAATTTCTCATAAGGATGCATTAAGTTTTATGAGCGTGGTTGATGAATTTTATTATTCATTTTGATTGGTATAATAATCCTTAAATCCTTAATAATCCTATAGTCCATGTCAAAACTACATAAAAAATTGCAGGAAAAGCAAATCTAAGATAATAAATATCTTAATGTATTTTATAGATAATTTAAGAGATTTAGCAAACTAGTAACTTTTTCAAATATTCAAAAAATAATAATTTTCAATAAACTGTCAAAATTACCGATAAAAAATTACAAAAGTATACATAATAATAAGTGTTTTATTTTATCAACGTTAAAACTATCAGTATTGTAGCATAATTAGCCCCTTAAAGGTTAAATTGGCATTGGGCGCCAACTTTGTAACCTTAAAATTACCCTAGGCTAGCTCCTGAGGGCTTCCTTCTGAGTTTTATTTAATTCCCTCCAAACATTAATTAAAGGGCGCCAAGTACAGACACACAAATAAAATTCGAAAAATCAGTATTAAAATCGTTTAGTATTTTAATAATGTTTAGTAAAATAAATTAATTAATTCTCTTATCTTTGGGGATTTTCGATGGCTTCTGACGGAGATTCGATAACTTGAGGAACGGAATTGTAAGATGGATGGAGTTCCTTCCAAGGGACAACCTGTTGGATTTTCGTACGATGTGGAAAGGAACCGCAAACGGTTTTGAACACCCTTCAAGGGACTTCCAGTCGAATTCTGCAATGAGACTTTACCAATAAAGCAGACAGATTAGCATAACTTGCTAACAGAAAATTATCTGGCAAGTAAAAGTTATAAAACATTTATGGATTTAGAGAAAAGTACAAAAAATATTTCCGGTAATTACCAAAAAAAATATATCTCAACTAACTATACTGCTAATTCATCTCTGTCAGTAAGTGTGAAATTATTGAGGAGTTGTGTTATATTTTCATTTACTCCACTAGTGGAGTAAGTAAACAGAAACTTGTATTATGCACTGAATTAACATTTGACATTGGTTAGATAACTGAACCAGTAATGTTGATTGCCTAAAGTAGACATTAAAATAAACTAACATTTGACATTTTTTAGACAGAACTTTGCTGCGAAATCGAATATTTTTGACAAATTATGCCAAAATTTCGATTTTATCTTTGTTATTCTTATTTGTATACAAAACCATTTGGTAAGTAGTGAGTAAAGCATAGTACTTCACTCGACGAACAAATTGCATATTTAGCACAATCGCTGTAATATGCAATTTACTCCACTCGTAACGTATTATACGATTATTCTATAAGCAACTGTTTTTTACCACAAAAAAAGTATTTCTGGTTTAAGTTTGCACCTATGATAAGTCAAAGAATTAAGACAATTTTTGGCGGCATATAGATTCTATTATAGTACCATTATTATTATTATTTTTTTTTTATCACCCTCCAATAATATGAAAACAATAGTGGAAGTTGTTATCAAGATCCTATTTGTATACAGTTTTAAGAATCTAAACTGTCAAATTTATGATACATTGGCACTTAAAATGCAATATTCCAACAAATATTTGATTTATTTATTGGACACTCATTATCTCTACCGTCCCCTAGACACTCATACCTGAGCAAACAACATTTCCTTACCCTTCTCAATTATTATTTATGGCATCGTGAAAATCCTAATTACCTAACAAAAAGCTGTAAAGACAAAGGGATTTTGTGATATCTCCTCCCTCGGAATCCACGTTAACCAAATATTAATCGGCAATAAGAGAGAAATACCAGTGGATGTAACGGGTAGTTATAACTCGGGATCACCGTAATAGGGAGGAAGAACCCTTGACTGTTGTAGTTGCCTCAGAGGCACTATTTCAATTCAATTCAAAACGGAAAAGGACTAGGGAGACAGGACTAATTAATAACACTTTACAAGGACTGACTACTAAAAGATTATTATAAATTATTTGTATAATCATACAATAAAACACTAAGATACATTAAAGAAAATGTGTTTTTAAGTAAGTAGGTAATCAAGTTCATTGGTGAAATATAGAAGTTAGTTATATGTAGAAAAATCATCATTATACGATACCTTTTTTTTATAAATATGTGATTTCGTTATGGAAGATTTTAAACCGTGGAATTAAGGCATAGGTGAATTGTTACTATTATATAGTCCATTTAATCGTTTTTGGCCGAATTGATATTAGAAACCACTGAAGTGGCCATGAAAACCCTGGGAGAGAACAACAAGGTTAGCTTTAGTTGGATTACGGGGCACAAAGGTATTGCTGGCAATGAGGGAGCTGACAAGTGGGCAAACAAAGGAGCTGAAAGCCCGCTCATTGGTCCAGAGCCGACGTGTGGTATTGCTTACAACACAACACGAAGAGCTATTCGCCAGCAGTGGATGGGCATAGAACATCTAAACAGCTGGGAAAGAACAGAAGGCAACATACAGTCAAAGAGAATGCTGCAGACACCTACTGGTGCTATAGCGGCAAATACCCTTGGGCTGAGGAGGAAGATCCTGCGGAAAGTGGTTGGCTTCATCAGCGGCCACTGAGTATTCCGCGGACATCTTCATAAGACGGGAATTCAAGTTGAAAACCTCTTATGTAGAAAATGCGGTAAGGAAACAGCCTTCCACGTGATATTCATGTGCCCAGCCCTGCAAGGTCTGCGTGTGAGATCCCTTGGCCTACCGACCGGAGATCAAAGGGAAGAACGGGTAACCACAGTCAAAAGGATCTCATGGTTCACTAAAAACCTGGGATTTGACGAAGAATGAGGACCTGTGAATGAGGGTGCTTAATAAGCTGTACTAGCTGCGATGCAATCCCATGGTCTACTCCTAAGCCTCTGTTAAAAAAAAATTACTAAGGGCGGAGAGAATTTGTATTTCTAAATAAAAACTAATCCATTTCAATTTTTATAAAACTTTTACAGTATTGTCTAACCCAATTACAATAAAACAGTAAAACATTTGTTTACAAAGGATATTTATATGAAAAATATTTTTATTTCAAAGTTCACTTTGCTGGCGTTTTTCAAATTTAAGTTTTCTCCTTCATCTTTAAATACGGTTTTCCAATTTTTAGATAAATTTCAAAGTTATTCAGTAAGCTCCTCATTGCTTCAGACTGTTTTGAGCAATAATTTTATATAAAGATATAAGTAGTAGAATATAAAAATTGAAATGAGTTTTAGAAAATTAGGTATGGATATGTTTTTTATTAATAAAATGAAATCAAATTCGAAATGTATTTTTTAAATTCCTTTACTCTATCTTTACATCAAATTATCTGTTGCAATGCAAATATCATGTTATAATAATGAAGATAATATCTGTTTTATGAACGGAACTCATTTGTTACATAAAAATTTCTTTTTTTTACTTTATCGAAAACATCGTGATACCCACATAAATGGAAACTTAATTGAAGACAGTAAAAACAAAAACCGTAAAATCATTGATTAAAAATCCAAAAACGAAACGTGGACTCGTTATGCAAATGTAGTTGATGTACTTTATGGGACAAAATGCCAATGTTACACGTTATAATGAATCACATGTGTGTTTTCCATTGATTTTTATTGAATGTATAAAAGTGTGGTACACGTTTACCGGTTTCCACTAATGACCCTGATATGATGGAAAACGCTAATTGAAAATTACAGACGACATTGTAAAATCTGTAATTTATTGAGCTATTAAATGTAAGGATATACGGTGATTACTTTTTAATACTTCAGCATCGTATAATTAGTAATTAATATCTTTAGCGAACTCATTGAACGTTTAAATTTCTGTATATCGTAAGATTTTATATTTATATAGATTAGTTATGTTTACTATTACTTCGTCTTTTATTAGAAGATCAAGTTTTCTGAAAAATTAAAAAACAGGTAGGACAGATAAACGTAACAATAGTAAATCTACACTTTGATAATGTTGGTACTAAACAAGAATTAGATTACCTTTGTTAGAGTATTAAAATACTCTGGTATTCGTAACTTAAAAAAAAACTATGTTAAAAACTTGTTCCGAACTATTTTAAATATTTGAATTGAGATGGCCTTTACTTGACGAAAATCCATAATTATAAAAAAAAGTGATAGGTGTCAAGGGACACCCGGATGGAAAAAAGTTCCTTTCGATTAATTAGTGAAGGAATTGTAATTTGTAAACACAACAGAGTGTTTATACATACATAAGCATTTATTATTGTCTGTATTAGATCTCTTCTTACCTAAATCCATCAGCAATGTCCGGAACTTGAGCAGAACAGAAACACTGTCAGGATTCATTATTGTTATTATTTTGTATTATTTTATTATTTATTATCTCTGTATAAACTTAACAAAGTCACGACACTACACTGTTCAAAGCAAAATAGAAAATAGTAAATTCATTATCACCTGAATATTTTCAACAGTTTGTTTCTTTTAATAAAAGTGTCCATTCAGACAATGCCAGAGGTTTAGATGACATACATGTACCTAGAATTACTTTTTATTTGAATTTAAAACAGGAATTAACAATTAATACAATATTTAAAAATATTTGACATTAACTGACAGTTAAGGTGATTTGACGTACCTAACTAGCCAAGTTACGAACTATTTTTAAAATGTTTATGAATTTATTAATTTATAAAAACGGGATTAAATAAAATATAATAATATATAATATTATAGGTACCTACTTATTTTTTTCTACAGTATTTTCTTTTAATTTAAATTAGTGTCTTTTTAATTATACTTTTATTAGTATTTATTTATGTATACATATTAGGGTTTCCTATTTAAATAAAGATAGGTATATCTATCTATGAGAAAGAAAGAGGCAGACAGACAAACATGCGTGTGTCGTGTCGTGACAAATTTTGGTCTGAATTTTTTTCGGCTAGCCTCAGTCTACGAATCAGTCGTACGTAACGCGCGAAAAGGAACTCCGTTCCAATAATTAGGTATCACTCACCAATATTGTGAAAACAGGTGTCTATAAAAATTGTGGATCTTGTTCAACATTTTACTTATGGCGAACTTTGGGAAATTTTAAAATTAGAATTACAGAACTCAATAGAAGTTTTATCCATAAAATAAATCAGATTCAACTTATGCATAACATTTAATATTACCACAATTTTAAAGCTAATTTCCAAATTTTACACAAATTATTCGAAACTAAATTTTTTAGAAGCACTAGAAATTATAGACACAAACATTCTGGTAATTTATTTAATGATCTAACAGATGTTAATTTATTACTTTTAAACCTTTTATCTTAGGAATTTCAATCAAAAAGTATTTCAGCATTAATTACCTAATTTCTTTAATTCCACAGGAATTAATTTAATTGTTTTTGTAACAAGACATGCTGAAATATATAAAAAAATAAACTATCACATGCATTGAAACAGCTAGTTTTGATCCCTATTTTGCCAGTCGAAACAACACAATTTCGGACCAGTGCAACTGTCAGTCACAAACTGACAATTGTTTCTGCCCTAGGAGAGAAATAACGTTCTTGCTCCCCTAGGGCAGAGTCAAATATCATTATTTCAAGTCTTTCAGAATGTTTCTAACTGACAGTTGCATTGGTCTGAAATAGTCATAGTTCGACTGGCTACAGAGTTTAAAACTCGCTGTTGCAATGCATGTGATATAAAAAATATAGTGTGTGGCACGGGATGAAACAAAGACGATTTCTGACCGGCGATGACAGCACTCGCTTCGCTCGGGCAGTCAACTCTCGTCCTAGTTAGTAATCGTCTTGTTTCACCCCTTGCCACACAATATCATATTGAATTTAATTACGTTTCTATATTTTAAATTATTCTAAAACTTGTGATATTTTTGCATAACGATATTTCAAAGAATTTTTATTACGACATTGTGTCAAGTATTTTGCTGTATAGCTACGTGCTTTTCACATTCTGCATACATTTTCTTAAATCTGTTTTCACGACCATAAAGCCTATTTTAGATTCTGATGACAAGGACATATACAATAGAATTACTTTTGAGTTGTATACAAACAAAGAGGAAGCAGATTGACGACAAAAAGTAGTGAAAAGCCACAAAACAATCTATGCATCTTCTATCTAGTGTCTAGTCCGTGTGCACAATCTTGAATTCAAAACAGGTTGCAATTCGTTCGTTTGTATAAATTCAGTGAGTTGCCGCATCCCTTATGCAAATTTTAATGGAAGAAATAATAAGTGAAAAAACAATATTAACATTTTTTTCAAATTGAATATGTTTATAGTACATAATTTTGTAATAAAGTTATGAGTTTCGAAAGCAGATTTTGTAAGTAATAATAATTAAATTTTTCTACTATCACTATTGAAAGATCCTGGTAATCCATAATAGAAAGTTGACTCAGTAACAAATCCAATTACAAGAAAGTAAAAAAGATATTTAATTAATTAGACTACAAAAAAAACATAGAAAAAAGAAGAATAATATGTGAATCAATTCGCTTTACAAAATGGACCTTTTTGAAGTAAAACTTCTTTAGGCACGACTAGGGGTAACTCAGTAATTCTAACGGTCGTGACGTCATTCTAATGTACCGCGTACCGGAAACAAAACCTGATACAAAATACCTAACACGATTCCGCCTACTATATTAAATAAAATTAAATCTGTAATTGTATGAATTGACAGCTTGTCAACCAAAATACATTGGTGATAAATAGTTTAAATTTGTGTATAAACTGTTTGTTGTAAATATGAATAAACAAAGTGGATTTATTAATGAAGAAAGTGATGAAAAAATATTGAATGAAAATGAGTGAGTACCTACTCTATATGCATACATTTTATTTTTGGTGTGTAATTACACTATTTATACCTAATTATTTATACCTATTATTTATACCTAGCTATTTTCGTTTTATAGACTTAAAGAGCTAAAGAGAAAAAGAAATTGTGAACGTCAATGAGCATATTAAGAAAGCCAGAAAGATTTGAAGAAAAATGAAAATGAAAAAAAGACGAGATAGCGACATTCATTATGATTTGATTAAGTCAGTTTATATACATACATACATACATATTGTTTGTAGGGAAGCTTTACGTTAAGTAAAGAAGCATGTTGCACGTTTTTGTTCATAAAATAATAATATTCGAAATGTTTTAACACTTGCTTATACTTATTTTATGTTTGGTTAGGTAGCTATAAAGGCCATAAAACCACTAGTCAGGATGGCTGATCCAGCAATACCAGATCCTTCGTAGAACTGAAGAAAACAAACTCAACTCAGGATTTTAAATTTTATGGAATATGCTATAAAATGCTACAAAATGAAATGGTTATCTAACTATCGAAGGCTCTTGTGTTGTGTTGTATTACAATAAGGTAGATACAGCTACAAAATCACACATTCTAAACGTAATGTGTGTATATTTTTAATATTGTTTACCTATTATTGAAGCAAAACTTCTTTAGGCGCGACTAGGGGTAACTCTAACGTTAGATTCTAACGAAAGATTCTGATGGAAGTAATGATATGATTTCAGCTTTGGGAGGCTTAAATTTTCAAAATTTATTTATAAAATTTTCAAACGGTTTCAAATACATTAATGGTATTTAGAGAGTAAAATCTATGATTCACATTTTAGTTATCATAAACCTATTATTTCATATATAAAAAATAATGATAACTTTCAAATTCCTATTTCTAATGAATAATATAAATATAACATCTCATTTTTTGTAAAGTATATGGACAATAAATATAATTGAATTGTAATTAAATATTTATTTTCCGATACGTACGCCAAAAAGTTTTACTTCAATCGCGCGCAAAGGTTACACACATACTCTTTTTTTTTCTCTGAAAATCATTTTACTGTTCCCAAATTTAAAATAAAATGCACGAATTAATGAACAGTGCATTTAATATTTACAACTGTCACGTAGAAAACAGTGACACAAAACGTAATAATTAATTATTATTATTGTTCGATAGAGAGGCGATTTAAATAGATTGGATGATACAACTGACAGTGTCAATTTGTCCGATATTAACTCTATTCGAGTCGAAGTAGCATTTATTTTTTTTATTGCAATCATGCTGAATTCGTGTTAATTACATAAATTATGTAATAAACAATGTCCATTTTGTACTGACGAATAATTTATAATTGAATCGGGCCAACAATTTCATTGTACAAGTTGAATTTATTATTCGAAATATACGTTTGGGAAATAACATAGGTAGTATTGACGTTGCAATATTCTATTCAACAGGTAAATAAAATAATTAAGGTTACATTACACTGCTTAAAATAATAGTTTTTTACAACCGTAATAAAAATACGTCATTTTACGCGATTTCCGTCATAAATGGGAGAAATTCTCATAACGTTAACTTTCATCACTAGTGATGAAAGTTATATTGAAAAACAATTTTTATCTGATTGTCTGGTTTCATTAGTTAAACGTTTCTCGTTAATTGCTTAGATTTTTTTGTTTGTACTGAATGCATTGTTATTTGTTTAAGTTATCATGATTTCAACTACAAATTAAATTAAATTTTTCGGCTCATTAACTATCTCCTACTTTTGTTTTAACACTAATGACCATTGTACATTGGCAGAAATTTGGTAGGCAATCGCCAACTCCTTATGATAATAAACATGTTTAATATTCTGTTAAATGGGGTAAAAATAAAATTAGAATTGAGTCGTAAAACGATGAAATTGCGATAATTTGAACAAAGATACAACACAGTTTATGCTGGCAAACTGTTGCTCTTGATATCTACACAGAAATATCTTGTCGTTTTGGTCGGATGTTGTAAACCGCCTCTCATAATCACTTTATCTCTCGTTAATTACCTTGTTTCGGGTGTCAGAAGCTGCCGCCGCCGTAACTGCTGGTTTTTGGGGATGACGAGTCGGTAGAGATTTTACTGCAACCACCGCCCCATGTACCGTCATTGTATTTTGGGTTTACACGGATAGCCTTGCGGTCATTTTAGAACAAGGTATTAATGCGGCGATCAATAAAATTTTGCATTTTATAGATTTTAAATTTAACAGCAATTACCTATAAAACAGAAAATAAAAAGATACTCCATTAGCACTTTGGTATATTTCCGTATAATTACGATACATGAACAAAAAGTATTTTTAGACATTTTTGAATTGTTGTGTTTTCGGCGTCGATTTCTGATAATAGCCTTACATAACATTTCTAAAGGAGTCATTAAATATCGAATGTATGCCATAAAGTGGTATACGGACGGCTTCAAGACAGATGAAGAACAGGGGATTTTAGACCTAGAGCCAAATACTCAGAAAGGCTGGATGCATTTTAATGATGTGCAGAATTTTATATTGCAAGGAACTATCGTGTACAAAAATTTTAATCATGTCAGATAGCCAAGTAGAGAACAAATCACTGAGCTTACAGACAATCTGTTCAAAGATGATCTGGGAATGCTTAAGCAAACTAAATGAACTAACACTGTAACCTTCCTATGGGTTTCAAGACAAATAAGAATAGAAGGTAACGAAACAGCAGATAAGCTGACAAAAAGAAGCTGATAGCACATATTGGGAACCAGAACCATCCTGTGAATTCAGCAGTAGTAAAATCTTAGAAAAATTTAGGAAAGAAGTACATATAGATAAATCCAGTACTGGAACGATCCAGCAGGACTAAGACAAGCGAAGATACTTCTTGGAAATTATAACCAGAAGAGATCATTAAGTTGTTTTAACCTCGGTGTACACAGCTTTCTTATTATAAAGATATTATTAACCAGGCAGTGTTGATTAAGAGGACACATGAAGAAACTAGGATTGATAGATGAAGCAAAGTGAAGATTCTGTGAGGAAGACAACGAAACCTCAATACAAATACTCTCAAATACATTACCTTTTGTAACTCTAGTGTCAGATAACTAGGATCGTACGAAATAGAAGAGAAGAATCTAACTAAGTTGAAGCTTAACAATATTCTAAAATTTCTAAGAATATAGGACTAGCAGAGCTGCTATAAGCCTGAAAAAACATCAAAAATATAGCAAAAGAGAGGGAATTAATAGATCTTATAGATCGCACGTGTACCTGTCACCCCTGATTACACATACATAGATACATATATACGTACAAAAGCATAGAAAACTTCCTTAGTTTCGTTTTTATCTTTGTTTGGTTTAAAATTAATTGTGTACTGTTTGACTAAAACTTAAAATATAGGTATCAATATCAATATTCCAATTAAATGTGTACGACTTGCTTCATTGTTTTTTTACCTAGCCGGTTTGGCAACGATTATCGATCTTAATTTTCTACTTCTTTGTTCCCATCAAAATTTTTAGCACTAATTTCTGTGGCATACGTAGGTGTAGGTCTTATTCATGCTTTGTAAATTAAAATGCAAGGTAACTAACTATTTTTCTTAAATAGTTGGGAAAATCTTTATGTAGTTCCACTTCTCCGTACTTAAAAATTTCATTGGCAATATCATCGACAGCTGGAGTGTTTCGATTTTGTCGCTTAAACTTTGTCTTATGTTATTTCAAGTTCGTTGTTATCATCATTTGGTGGGATCTCGTTATAATTGAAATCTTGTAGGATGTGTTGTCATCGGGAGTATTATAAGTGTTTTTTAAGTATTTGTTACATCCGTAAATTTTACCTCTTAAGTATCCTTTTTGTCTGTTTCGTAACTTGTTTCACACTTTTTTTAGTAGCCGTGCAGATCTCCTTCCGATTCATCTCAGTATTCATTTTTTAGTTGTCTTATATAGCTGTTAGTTCTGAATTTTGTATCTTTCACGCTTATTCAAAGTTGTCAATATATTTTATCTACTCCTTTGATAGTAAATGTCATTTATACTCATTGTCACAATGCAGGGTAAGTAAGCTATAACGCACAGTTGTGGGCAATGAAATGTAATGTTGGAATGACGTTTCATTACGCACGACTGTGCGTTATAGCTTACTTACCGTGCATGGTGACAATGAGTATAAATGACATTTACTGTCAAGAAGTAGATAACAGTACAGTAGTACGTAGGTACGTCATATATTTTTTTATAATTCACGTTCACAAAGTTTCTATTTCGACACTAAAAACAGTATCGAAATAGATTCATTGTAACACTGTTTTTGGTAACTTTTTGTTTTACACAATTGGTTGCACTGCACTGATTTTCAACGAAAGAGTTCAGGTAGTAAATCAAGAAGTATGTTGTAGTAAATTATTAACTACATTATCAGCGTTATTGCAAAATTTGGAATATTTTATGCAAATTTGACAAACATTCTAATTTAAAATCATTAAAACTGACAAGTGTCAAAACTGTCAAGATTGCCAACATAAATAAATATTTCGAAAAACTCTCATTTTATTTATTTTTTATACTTTTAAAAGTTCATTATAAAAAATAGTATGTAACACTCGAATTACAATGACGGTTTGTAGTACTCGTTCTTTGCGAAACTCACCGCTTCGCGGTTCGTTTCACAAACTGAACTCGTACTACGAAACCTCTGTCATTGTAACACTTGTATTACAATATACTATTTTAGATATGTCAAATATTTAGAATTAAAATTAAAATATTGAGTCGTAGATAAAGCATAGTACGTAACTCGAGTGGTAAGAGGTATTACGTACTCGTGTAATTACGCACTCGCTTTCCACTCGTACGTTATGTCCTACTTACCACTCTTGATACGTAATATACTATTAAGTAAAGTCCATTCTATTAAGTTAAAAACGAAACATTATTTCTGTGTCTATTATTACCATATCTTTTACTATCAATATATCCGGATTAATAGTTATTAGATTGAACTTGACTCGTTAAGCCTGGTTAGTTTTTTACTACGATAGGTTCTTAAATATGGTCAATTAATGTAAATGTCACAATCATAATGTAGAGAAACAATGAGTCACAAATGCATTCTTTATTTCTAGCAAAGATTTTGAACCCTACTAATAGTTTTTCTTGGTAATACGTCTACTTTTCCACGAATAAAATAATGTACTATATGCGTTGTTTTCGTGAAACCATCCAGAACATCTCATGCAAAAAACACTTGGATGCTAGACACGAACACCTTATTTATTAATTCGATAACAAAAACCAAACGACAAAAAGCAAAAAGCGTGGAGACGTCATCGCGGTCACACGTATCCACGGCACGCAAACGAGTCCGACTCGACACGTGACTTGGTTCAAAAACTATCTAAGTGTTTTATTGACATAAAACAACCAATAATGGCGAGGTAACTCCATACAAAAGGATAAATAAATATAAAACATGCAAGAATTTTTGTATTTACATAATCATATATTTTTTAATATGACTACTAAAACCCCTTTATATTAAAATAAATGACGAAGGGGAAAATCATTTTCTCCTTTATATTTTAGTCAGAATTACACAGGTTTTGTAAAAATCTGCGATCTGGTGTGTGAGTAATATTAATACCTTACTCTTAAATCAATAACTCTTTGTACTCTAGTCAACATCTTCAAAAACGTGAAAAATTACAATAAAGGTCCTAAAAATATGAGCGATAGCTCATTGGATTCGGAATCACCTGTAGAAAAATGTTTTTGAAGGAAAAATGTGCAGGCAAAAAATTGCAATTGTTATTAACAAAATAAGATGAAAAAAAAAACAGATGTTTATGTTTTTGTTAATAACTCGAAAAATATTAATATTTAAGAAATTTTGAAAAAACCTCGTTAAAGAGAAGGAAATTTCCGAAAAAAAAGTCCGTCCCCCCGGAACTCTATCTCCATTATTTATCATTTTAATTTGACGTTGAAAATGGGGCTTTAAGCGACTTTTACGGCATGCGCGCGCTACCGCTAAACGGTGTTTATCAGATAAAATATTTTTTTTATGACATAAAATGTTATTTTAAAAATTTAAAAAAATTCCAGTATTTTCCTAATACTTGAAAGAATCTAAATCAGTTGGAAAAAACATTTTATCACTGTTTTTCAAAAAGTTATTCAATTGTTAACTAACAAATTTTTTCCTAATCTCTGTTGACATAAACAATGGGATAAAAGGTATAAATAATTGGCCTAAAAATTTGAAACTTCGTGGAGCCCTTTTCATATGTATACTTTACAAGATGCTGCGATAAATCTTTATACAAGTTTATTAATTTGTTAATAATACTTTCTAATATCATACGTCACGTTAACTGTAGCGCCAAATAACTTGCCAATTAAAAAAATTATATATCTTTTAAACTATTGGAGATATGATAAAGGATATTCTTATAGAAAATAAGTTTCTCTTTCAAATAATTCCAAGACCAAATTCGTATTTATTGTTTATTAGATACTACATGCATTTATTTGGAAAAAATCTATATTTTTCTTTACTTTTTCGCAATATTTTGCAATAGTTATGAAAAATCATAATTAACAAATTAATAAACTTTTATAAACATTTATCACAGAATCTTGTAAAGTATACATATGAAAACGGCTCCACAAAGTTTCAAATTTTTAGGCCAATTATGTATGCCTTTTATCCCATTGTTTATGTCAACAGATATTAGGAAAAAATTTGTTAGTTAACAATTGAATAACTTTTTGAAAAACAGTGATAAAATGTTTTTTCCAACTGATTTAGATTCTTTCAAGTGTTAGGAAAATACTGGAATTTTTTCAAATTTTTAAAATAACATTTTATGTCATAAAAAAAATATTTTATCTGATAAACACCGTTTAGCGGTAGCGCGCGTATGCCGTAAAAGCCCCATTTTCAACGTCAAACTAAAGTTATAAATAATGGAGATAGAGTTCCGGGAGGATGGACTTTTTTTTCGGAAATTTCCTCCTCTTTAACGAGCTTTTTTCAAAATTGCTTAAATATTAATATTTTTTGAGTTATTAACAAAAACATAAACATCTATTTTTTTCATCTTATTTTATTAATAACAATTGTAATTTTTTGCCTGCACACTTTTCCTTCAAAAACATTTTTCTTCAGGTGATTCCGAATCCAATGAGCTGTCGCTCATATTTTTAGGACCTTTATTTTAATTTTTCACGTTTTTGAAGATGTTGACTAGAGTATTGATAGTGTATGTTTTTTGTTATTTGTTTGAGTAGCAATAAAACAACTTAATAATAAATTTTCATCATGCTAGTGTCATGTAAACTAACTATTAAAGTTTTGATTATTACTATCTGCTTCTTGCCAGGTAAATTATACTGCCTACTACGTATCCTATGATGTAGGTATTATGATAAATGACTCTCGTAGTAAATTAGGTAAATATTTAAATATACACAAGTTAAAAGTTAGTAAATTCGACATTAGTATAATAAGCCCAGTCCCTGGCGTAAAAAACGAGCAGTTCAATAATACAGACGGAATACCCTGTAGTTAAAATTGATAACGAAATATCTTTCAAATTGAACGTATTCTAAATACTGTAAGAAAATCGTAACAACAATAATCTTATCGTCTAAACCAGACTTCAGTGTTACAAGTAGACTATACACTTTCAGTTGCCTTGTCATTATCCCGCTTGTGCCAACTATAATAAGTTATACTATACTATTCTCTTCCTCTCCCTTTTGTCATTTGCTTTTATCCCAGTTCGTTACGGTAAGTCTTCTCATAACTTATTTTACTTCGTTGCTCAATCTTGCCCTTGGTCTTCCTCTTTGCTGTTTGCCTGCCAGTACACTTGATAGTACCATTCTGGGAATTCTAGATGGAACCATTCTCTGCATCTGGCCCAATCATCTTGAGCCTTAATTCAACTAATATGTTAGGGTCTTGATCGAGCTCAGTTAGCTCGTTATTTGTTCTTCTCATCCATGGTCCATTTAAGTTTTTTACATCAAAGTATTTATCGCTCCCAAATTAGTAAAAATTCTTGGTGTTTTTTTGTTGTGATCCATGATTCAGAAGCATACTTCAGTATCAGCTTTATTACGGTCTTGTAGCTACTTAGGTTTGCTCTACAAGATATATTTTTGCTTCTTAACAACCCATTGCCTGACATAATTCTTCTCTGCATTTCTTTTTCACAGTTAGGTTCTCTTGTGAAGACAGTTTCTAAGTACTTAATTCACTCAACTTCTTCGAATTTATATTGTGTGCCTTTTGCTTTTGTAATTGTTATGTATTGCGCCCGAACGAATTGCTTATTGGTCTATTTCATGTACTTCGTTTTTGATTCATTTATATATAATCCTTTGGTCGCTGCCCTCTTTTCGAGCTTCATGACTATTTCCATAAGCTCTATTTTGTGCCAATATGTTATCAAGTTAGTGAACCGTAGAATGCAGCTAGTCTGAGATCTTGAAGACTCACTGTAGAACCCGAACTTTATGAGTAGTAGTCAGATTACATTTTGCCAGAGAAAAACAAAACTGGAATGAACACCAGATAAAATGTGGTTATTGATGACATTTGGCATAAAGCAAAGAGCTTTTTTTCTTTAGTTAGACTTGAGATGTGTGACTCAATGATATCATCACCGGTTTTCTTTCCTTAGTTTCCAGTAGATTGTGTGGCCGGGGGATGGGGAATGTGTGTTGACTTAAGTGTTTATTCTGGTACCTATGTCTCCTTCAATGACTGCGAACCGCTTAACCTATACGGTCTACTTAGTTTTCGGATGGCGTTCCCGGTACTGTTCCATAGTGAGACAGTGTCATCACCATTATTTCTGAATTCTCTGGACAAATCTCCAAATAGGTAGCGAGCTACGTCTAACGTGCTAGGATCCCTTTCGTCGTTGTACCACTTCTGGAAGTTGGTTAGTGACTACGTTTTTTAGTAAATGTTTGCTACCGGTTAGCATTTTAAAAAGCCTGAAGTGTCGTTAGAACATGCACCCACCATATCGCTGATGAGTATAAGTGTTACACCCACTCTCTTTTGTGGGAAGTGAGTGGGGAAGAAAAAATCTTGTTAATTTCAACGCTTCCAAGACAAAGACATGTTGCCTATGCAACAAGAGGCAAACATGCGACTCATCCATTACAATCAACGATCAGACACTGGTAGCGGGCGACTCCATTACGCTGGTTGGTATAACGATCTCCCAGGACTTACTCTGGAACGAACATATTGCATCCATAGCAACTGCAGCAGGAAAGAAATTAGGCTTTCTGTTTAGAGCACGGAAATATTTTTCTCCATCCAACTTGGCTACTCTTTACAAAGCCCAAATACGGCCTAATCTTGAATACTGCTCGCATGTATGGGGTTCGGCGGCTCCGTCAAGGCTCGGAGTTCTTGATGCAATACAGAGAAGGGCAGTTCGACTAATAGACGACACCAGTATCACCAAAACCTAGCCCCATTATCCCACCGAAGAGCAGTGGCTGATCTTTCCTTGTTTTACCGATACGTAAACGGATTTTGCTCAGAAGAACTCCGCTCTATAATGCCTCCACTTGCCAGACCAGCCAGAGCAACGCGACGTGCCAACTCCATGCACCCTTATACTGTTCAGTGCCCGACATCGAGAACGGATCGATTCAATCGTTCCTTCATCCTCAGGGTCTCCAGATAGTAAACTCCTTACCTCCCCACGTCTTCCCCATTCGTCCTAACTTGCAGGCCTTTAAATGCCAAATTAATAAATTACCTCTTCTACCCCAATAGATACATAGGTACATTTGTATTTAGGTCTATACCTACGAGCCCATCCTTAATAAAAAAAAATGTAGAGTATTTTTGGGTTGACTCTCTGGATAAATTCATTCCATTTTTTATAGATTTTTTAATGAGGTTGTCAAATTTCTCAGTTAAGGATTTTTTAACATCGTAACCTCCTAGCAAAACCGTTAATCTGGGTATTATAAAAACATGTAGATTTCGAGAATATTTTAGTATCAATTTGTTGAGACATAATTTGACATTAATAATCTGATTAAAGCCCGAGAGCTTTAGCTCGAGGGCTTTAATCTTTGATTGTTAATGTCAAATTATGTCGAAACAAATTGTAAAATGTTCGAGAAATTTAGCAACAACAAAAATAGCAAACTATTAATCAAGGTTGTGTTATATTTAGGAAGATTATTTCCTGAGAACAGCTTTTTCGATGGCATTAGAATCTAATGCACCAAATCTTTCCATTGTGGAAAATTATAACAATAATTAATAATGTCGTTGTTAAACTGACAAAGATTTGACGTGACTATTTCTCTAGTGCAATAGTCGCTGATATTGTTCTAGTGCAGTAGTCGCTGATATTTGATTCTGATTGGTCCAATTTCAAAAAATTATGACATTCTATTGGTTAATTTGAATCGAAGGAAATAATCAGATTAAAAGCTCTCTAGCAAACCGTGCTAATCGTTGACATAAGTTTAATTAGAGAATTTGAGCAATACTCGTGTTTATTTCAAGTGAGGTTCGTTTTAGTTAAAACTAACAAAACTGCAAAACTACAGGGTATTTTATTACTACGTATTTTAATATTAAATATAGTTTTATCGGTTCGAAATTTATTTCTTACATAACGATTAACTACGTAATTGTATATCTAAACGTCTCTTTAAAAATACGCCTTGGGAAATCCATATCTTATTAAGTTACTACTTTAATATAAAGTTCTCTTTCCGAAACTGCTATCTGTTAAAACTTTCATGCATGATTTTTATAAAAATCGTGCTCTTTAAGTTCCCTTTCAGTACTTTCAAATGCAATTTTATACTTGTTTTTTTTTCGGTAAAGTCAATAAAGTCCTTCAAAAGACGATTTATAATACTACAGGAATATATCGGAGGAAGGATGACAACTAGGCGGTGTCGAACATAATAAAATATCTGCAACGGTTCAACGGACAAACCCACAACGACTTGGATACTTCGGTCACTTCTTCAACTTTAGTCACGAAAAACATACTCTCGAAACTCTTTCCCATATATTTTCTTAGACGTTCGTAAAGAATATCGTAAAACTCGTCTTTGCTCGCAAAAGTTTAAAATTTAAATAAGATAGAAGAATATTTACCGCGTTTAACTTACATGAATTTTATGTTATTTCTGGTTATAAAGTTAATAGGGGTTAGGCAAATTGAAGATCTAAACTTTTTATAATTTAAACAGGTTTGAAAGTTAAAATGTGATTTTTTTATAACTGTTTCTAGCAAATACTTTATTTAACAATTAATCTAGTATTTCAAACTGTATGTCAATACTAATTTTTCACTGAAACAAATGATTTTTCTACAGAAATATGTGGGTGCAGTATTAAATAGTGTGTGCAAATTTTCCTAACAGCATGTGGTTGTATTAGCCTTTAATTGCTAATAAATGGCATTAATAAGCTATCACAGATTCCAATTTAGTTTCTCTAAATGTGTAGGTAGAAAATGTTATGTTAATATCATAAAAATATTTTAAAAAGTTCATTTACGCTTATTTGGATAAAAAGATTGCTGTGTATAATATTCAAATTATAGAATTTTCTAATTTTACTTTAGACCATTTTAAACCCTACTATAAAATCTTTTAATTGTGAAAGAAACCCAATTGAATTTATATATTACGAAAAGTTAAATATTCTTTACATACTGACACCGTTTTTGGACGAAATCAGATTCCTAGTTGCTTCAATTTTTTTTTTAAGAAATGGAGATGTTATTTCTGGCTTTTTAGTGCATTTTTTTTGAAGTTATACTTCTATTCATGCACTCGGTGGAAAAGATTTGTGTACAGTTAAATGGAAAAAATCATTACATATGTAATGGTGTGAGTAAGAGAGAGGCAGACACACTTATAAGGTATATTGGTCGGTAAAAACAAAGATGAAATATTTATCACATGTTATTAGTTATAACTATAAGTCCTTTGAATACCGTTTCAACATTCAGTACATTGAAAAGGGATAGATATACAAAAAACAGTCTAAACTAATGTATGAATATCATAGTGACGGACCACATGATTATTTGACAGATTATTTTATAATTCTGTCACGTAAGTTAACATATTAAGTTTAGTTTTTTTATATTAATAATATTAATAATAATATTCAGTAATGAGTATTGTATTGTAGTCTAAAATACCGTCACATGGTTGCAGTATATCCTGCACTATGCTTTTGAGGTTGTTGGCTACATAAACAGAGTTTTTATGAATAGTCGAGGAAATAAAGCACCAAAACCTCCGAATTTTGTAACGTAAGATGGATCGGAATGCGTTATTTTGCATTGGATTCGTTAAAGTATCAGGAAATTTGTCGCTATGTTTTATAATGTAAAAATGGAAATTGCATTTCTGCATTCAAAAAGTACATGCCGAACAGACAATAAAGAGAAAACTTACAACTCGGTAAGTATTGCTGAAAATGGGTTCAATTTATATACTCGGGGTTTTTGGAGTCGCTGAACACGAATATCACGATTCCGAAAGTCTCCGCGGCACTTGGTGTCTAGGTTATTTACCTCTTCTCCTGGGGTATCAGTGCACACTTGGTACTCGGAAGTTTTTTGAGTCGCTAAATACGATTATAATAATGGCGATGGTGTTCGAAACACCTGGTGCTTAAGACGGACCTCGTCTCCAGGAATTTTATGCAAATTCGATACAAAAAGAGTGTGCACACGGTACTAGGAGGTTTTTGGGGTCGCTTACCACGAATATCATATAATGAGTTTGCTAAATCATTCGCATACAAATTTATGAATCCATGCGCGTGCATAGAAGTATAACTTCTGCCGGCAGTCCCACTGACTGCCACACTAGTTTTTTTTTGAAGACAGTTCGATTTTTTTTTAAAGTTTTTATTTTAGTAAGGCTTGTTCGTCCAGATGGTCTTATTTTTGGAATTCAATATTTTATTACTAGACTACATTAAAATCTTCCAAAAATTTTCTTATTTAATTATCCGTAAGTTTTAGCTTTACTGTTGTTTGTTGTACTGTATGTAATAATTTTTTATTTTAATTTCTGGATATCTTACAGTACCTCATTCTGTGTTTTTAAAAATATTTATTCGTTAAAAAAAACAAATTATTTATGATTCAGATTTCTATAACCTTTCTTTATTTTTTGATGTTATTTTATATTTTCTCTTATTAGGATAAAAACTACCAAAACACTTAGTGCTGTTGTTCCAAGACAATTTTATCCCAGCATAATCATTTATTCTTTATCAAGTAGTCAAGAACTAAGTAAGATATATATTCCGGCATTTTGTATACTTTCATGCTAGTTAAACATTTGTAACTTCTTAAGTTACTTGACATTTTACATGGTTTACTACTCTCAGTGCCAATCACGCGACATTTGATTAACGGTGGGTTTTATGAAAAAATTCCTAAAATTCGGATTGTAATTTGTCGATAGGCAAATTTTCACTGCGTGTCTCTCCATTTGACTCTTAATAAAGTCAAAAAAATAAAACACTTAAATGGATACTATGTCACGAATACTGAAACGTATAGTATGTTGTATGTTGGTATTTTATCTGACTTTACTATAAATTTTACAAAAATTTGTTATTTTCGTTCATTCTTTAGTCATACAAATAATACATTAGAAATGCATAACAATAATTAATGAAAATCAATATTAAACCTTTGATAACTTTTTTGTAAATATCTGCAAAGGTCGCTGAACGTAAAAATATACGTGCTTACAATTAGATATTAATGAAACAAACTTCCGAATAGCTGATTCATCGTCTTGCGGTTTTTTCCAGAATGAAATCAATCCATTTTGAAAAGAAATGTATACCTATAGATCACTGTCACATCCCCTATATTAATTTCGCTGACCACACTTACCATGAATTTCATTGGATACAATAGCATAATACATAATTCCTTCCCGTTATCATAAATTCAAAACGATGATGACTATGTGTGTTTACGAATGATGTGAACCCACGCACTTGTTTACAGACAAGGGTATTTGTTGCTTAGTACGAATATTCATTTGAACATGAAAGAAGAATGTGGTAAATGATTAAAAGAATAATCAACTCCATCTTTTATAATGAACTATATTTTGCTTTCTATTAAATCTGGAAAATCAGGTAAGGTTAGAAACAATCACTATGATTAAAATATATGGATTTGAATACCTACCTACTTAGGATTAAGATTAAGAAGAAAAGTATTTAAGAATTTATTCTTAAATTCTTAGAATGGATAAAGTGTGAAGGAAACCTGGAGCTCTCGGGTTTAAAATATTAATAATTTAAATAAATTTTCGGTCAACTGTCTTTTCGGTCAATTGTCCATTCGGGCATTCAATATTACAATGTTTTATTTATAAAAATGTTAAATTCTAACATATATTTTTTAATTTGTACCCCGAATGATTTATAACGCAAGTAAGGTAGGTGCGGCTAATACGGCCTACCTAAGGAAGAATGATATATGAAAAAACTAGTTATCGGAATCAACAAATGTTAACATTAATTTTACATGCATATATAAAATATTTTAAAAAATGGTAAATAAGGCTACACTACAGATTAACTGCTATAGCTACCAAGAAGCGTCCAACGCACACACATACAACCGGAGTATTAAAGTCGTTTTAGACTATCCCATTTCTTGCACAAGAAATATCGTGCAAGATAAATTGAATAGTTTCAAACAAGAGATTGATTCATATATTGTTCCTCTCAAATTATTGTACAAGAAACTAAAACACGCTCTATTTTGATACCAATATTGCATCGAAGAACTGCGCACGCAAATGGCATTTGTAGAAATATCTTGCCAAGTGTCAGTTTCATCTATGGTCTTGCTAAATGATTTAAAATTTCATAGCCCCGAAAGCATCATTTATTGTTTCGTGAACGTTCGTTGTTTGTTGTCAGAGAATTTAATTGCGAATATTGTTTTTCTGAGGTTAAGAACTGTATAGAATATGTCTTAGACCCAGGATCAAATAACTTCCATGATTAGTTTATATTAAAACTACCCTTGTTTGTATGTCATTAAACATAAGAATTATCATAATAAACTTAAGGGAAATGAATACTAAGGAAAATAGCCGAAAAATTGAGAAAAATACTACGGAAAATGACACAACAAAAAAATTTAGCTCCACATATGCTGCAGTGAAGAGAAAGTATAAAGCTTTCCAACAAAACATTTGTTTAAGGTTATCCTAGCATTTCAAACGTTAATACCAACTTCTGTTTCTGTTAAAAGTATCTGCTAAAAAAGAAATGTTCCCAAAATATTATGCCTATTGCGCCGAATCCTATCAAGTTCAAGAATGAGTTCTTTGGGAGAAACATATGGAGATTTTTAGGAGTTTGGTGCGTATGAGGACCCTGTTGTAGGACTTGTGTCCTTTTCAGGGGATGGATGGAATGTTTGGAAGGAGTTAGCATCTGTCTGTCGTCGGCCCTGCTCTCACAAATCTTCCTCTTATGTTCCTGGAGAGTTGGTCTTCCGTTTCGTTCTTCCGAGGTGGTTGATGTTGGAGTGTAACCCACGTGGTGCAATGTGGGGTTGGGTGATTGACTCTGCGGCGTGTCTCCTCCGTTGGCAAAGACAAAGGGAACCACAGAAACCTTCGCCAAGGGCCCATTTTTTTTATCGTATCCAATGTGGGGTTGGAGGCACCATCTATCAGTAGGAAAGGGGAATTTCATCCAGCAGGTTTTGCAGGTCTTCCGGAAGGTCCAAGTCTACAGCGGATTGGAGGAGTCTTAGGTTAGGGAGGGGGATCTTCTTTTTTGGAACTCTGGATCTTCTTTGGAGTCCTCTATTCCAGTAAGTATGGGGGGTCCTCTAGACAACGATGTTGGTGCCCTGCAGAATCCTATAGTATATTTACATTTACTGCACAAGAAATTGTATAGCGTAAAACACAATTCAAACATCAGCATACAACAGTTCTTGTACAAGAAATTAGATAGTCAAAAACGGCTTTTAGAAGCATAATGTTGCCGCGAACCTATAAAGTTTTCTTCTACCAAAAATGGTCTTATAAACTTATAGAGGCTTTTCCTCAAACATTGTACGCAATCGTCTCTTTTGTTATGCTTTCGTTCATTAATTAGTGTAAACATCAGTAAATCTTGTGAACGGCCTATTAGCTGGAATACGACCTTCTAGCTGAAATCTTTTATATATACTTAAGAGACGAGACAAGTTTATTTCGTTTCTAGTATTCAACCAACGAAGCAAAAAAAAACTACCTAAATTCGCTTTAATTTCACTAAGAGTATTCGACACACGAGCAGACTTTTTATATCTTGTACAACAAGCAGTATGCAGTTATTTATCCTCCATTTCCTTTTTCATTAACTAAAACTACATTCGTATAGGAACAAACATTGGCGTCGACCGAAAATATTTAGAACTAATTGATCTAATAAAAGAATAGAAACAAACAATAAACTAATTTCTATTAAATTTTTATCCATACAAAATATTAATGAAACGTTAAAAAATTACAATGTTTATTACTGTAATAGAAAACAGTATTATACATATTAAAAAACTATATTTAAAACTGTTATTTTTATTAATTTTCGATTGATAAAGGGTAAAGGGAACAAGAGAGTTATTTTTGAAGTTATACTTCTATTCGTGCACTCGGCGGAAAAGATTTGTGTGGAGTTAAACGGGAAGGAAAAATCATTACATATGTAATGGTGTGAATAAGATAGAGACAGAAACACATATAAGGTATATTGGTCGGTAAAAACAAAGATGAAATATTTACCACATGTTATTAGTCTTAACTATAAGTCCTTTGAATACCGTTTCAACATTGAAAAGGGATAGATATACAAAAAACTGTCTGAGCTAATGTTTTGAATATCATAGTGACGTATAACATTGTGTTTGACAGATTATTTTATAATTCTGCACTTTGCTTTTGAGGTTGTTGGCAACATAAACAGAGTTTTTAAGAATAGTCGAAAAGTGCATTCCGAACAGACAATAGATAGAAAAATTACAACTTTTCCAAAGTATTCCAAATGGGTTCAATTTATGTACTCGGGGGTTTTGGAGTCGCTGAACACGAATATCATGATCTCGAAAGTCTCCGCGGCAGTTGGTGCCTGGGGTATTTACCTCTTCTCCTGGGGTTTTATGTAAATTCTGTACAAAATCAGTGCACACTCGGCGGTTTTTTGGGTCCCTGAATACGAATATGATAATGGCGATGGTGTCCAAAACACCTGGTGCTTAAGAGGGACCTCGTCTCCAGGAATTTTATGCAAATTCTATACAAAATGAGTGTGCACTCGGTACTAGGAGGTTTTTGAGGTCGCTGAATACGAATATCATATAATGATTTTGCTAAATCATTCGCATACAAATTTATGAATCCGGGCGCGTGCATAGAAGTATAACTTCTGTCGGCAGTCCCATTGACTGCCACACCCGTCTTTTTCTACAAATTCAATAATAAAATCTATAAAAAATTGTTAAGTATTAATTTAATCCGATTATTCAATCCATATTTTTACTTATGCTGTATGAAATTTTTTTTTGGAAAACTGTGCAGGATCTGCAAATATATTTATTTTTTAAATGCTAACAATCTTTTCGTGCACCGTTCTTAAAACGATTTGAAAAAGTATTTTGAATTCATTATTTTTTTACTGTAAGCAAATAATAAAGTCATAAACAAGAGGTACCTATAAATATCTATTACTAAAAAATCTAACAACATAAACAAATGATAAAAAAATATAATAGATTATTTATATTTCTATTAAAGTTGTTCATCTTCTCGAGCATTTTTGGATTTCAGGAACCTATAACCCTTGTCTCATATGTTTCAAAAAAAGGAAAAAATATTTTTTTGGCGTCAAGTATGCATAATGACGATAATATTAATACAAACACTGGTGAAAAAAATGTAATCCTGATATTATCACGTTTTACAATTCAACAAAAAGGGGAATTGACACGGTGGACCAGCACTGTTCCACCACGATGTTGCGTGAAATACTAGAAGGTGGCGTAGGGTCGTATTCTATTGTTTATTAAACGTAGGTGCAATAGTAAAGGACCTACAAGAGAACGAGCCCAAAATCCCATGCTTTTTCTTATGAAGGTCCGAAAAGCGAATTTTGTTACCGTTCAAGGTCGTCTGACGTCATAGCCCCACCCGGCCCCACCCACTTTCACTTTTAACCTGATTGCTTGGTTCTGATTGGCTGACAGACTCCGCCCTTTAATTGCTTATTAATGACTTGTTAATTACTAGTGCCCCATTGCTTCGTTCTGATTGGCTGCCTGACTCCGCCTCTTAATTATTATTAATGACTTGTTAATTACTAGTGCCCCATTGCTTGGTTCTGATTGGTTGACAATCTCCGACCCTTAATTACTTAATAATTAGAAATGCCCCATTGCTTGGTTCTGATTGGTTGACAATCTCCGACCCTTAATTACTTAATAATTAGAAATGCCCCATTGCTTCGTTCTGATTGGTTGACAATCTCCAATCCTTAATTACTTAATAATTAGAAATCCCCCATTGCTTGGTTCTGATTGGTTGACTGCTAGCAGACAACTGTCAATTTTCGAGTGGCCTTTTACATTCGACGCAAGCAGCCAATTCTTCTTTTTGTATATTTTTGAATTTTTTTTCGCACTTCGCTGTCATCGTACCAACTTTACATGCTACCAACTTTACAGTGCTACCAACTTTTGTCACAAATGCCCCATTGCTTGATTCTGATTGGTTGACAATCTCCGACCCTTAATTACTTAATTACAAGTGCCCCATTATCCGCTTCCGATTGTTTATTATTTAATAAACCCCACCCATAATTTGATATCGAGTAGCCATTGTTTTAAATAATTAATATTAAGAGTAATATATTGATAAGCATTATAACACTATTAAAAATCATTAGGGTGATTATAGGATTAAATAATAAAAAAATATAATAATAAGAAGTTTGTTTTATTAAAAAATATATACATATATTCAAAATGGTAATACAACAGTTTTAAACTAATTATTTATTTCTACTTAATAATTAAATGTGTTTATAGACATATTATACATAATCTAAGTCGTTTAATACTTTTGCTTTATAGAAAAACATGTATTCTCTTAAAGCTGTAACTAATAAACAATCAGTACACATTTCACAAAATTTTTTTAGAACTTCAAATAAAGTGAAATTATTATTATTAATATTATTATGAAAAAGAGTCTTAATTATATCTAACACATGATAATAATAACTACAAAAGTTTATACTGTCCAATAGTGAGACGTGATATGATAATAAATTTTGATCAGCTTCCAAAATTTGTTTTATATCTTCCTCATTTAAATGAAATTCAACATCATGCTTTCTAACACTTAGCAGTTTTATACCATCATATACAACTTGAGTAATAATGCAGTAATCACCACATTGAAATGTTATAGGAATGTGCTGATCCAATGTATCACTTATAAAGAAATCATTCACGTTATTATTCAATAATTCTATTAGAATGCTCCATTCAATAATACTAAACGATATTTTAGATGTGTGATAATATTGCGATAAAGTTATAGCTGAACTGAATGATCTGGCTGATGATATTCCAACTTTTATCACATAACTTCCAATAGGAAATGATGTTTGTAATAAATTATAATGCTCCAGTTTAGCTGCAGTTTCATATCTTTCTAAAATTTCATCGATTTGATCATTATACTCTTGACCTACTGATGAGGATGTTGATGCACTAAAATAACCTTCACTACTCATATTTAAACAAAATATTGATCACAACTATGATTTATTATATTTTAATCATACTATTTATAATACCAACCCCACTACAATTACTTTTTATAGAACAGCATCATTATAATGTCATTACAAAATAAATCATTAAAAATATTTTTATAAGATTATTAAAAAACATCATTATAAGACTATTAACAAGTTATAACAGGTCAACATGTTCAATCCAAGAATTATGTTTATTATCAAAACCAAGCCACTTAACAAATATTTTGTTTCCCTTTCTTTTTAATATTTTTTCTACTAGATAGATGTCTGCATTATTTGTTTTCTGTAATTCCTGTTCATAGAAAGCCCCTTTAATCGGATTTCCCTGTATATCCTCCAACAAATAAGTTGTAGGATTAGTAATATTAACTTTTATGATTTTAAAAACTTCTGTGGTCCAATTAGGAGTATAACCTTTTTCAAAAATATGTTTAGCCTTCGATATTCGCACCAGATCACCTATTTTATATTTTCTTGGTCCTGATGTTTTTATATAATTAAAACGATCATGTAAAATCGTTTTTTCATTTAGCTTATTTATTTCAGATGGTCTAAATTTAATTGTAGAATGTATCGTATTGTTGTATTCTTTAGTAATTTGAGGTAATACATTAATCCATTTATAATTACCATGTAAACTAAAATATTTGTATAATTTTGATTTCAAAGTTCTTATAACTCTTTCAGCTATCGCAGCTTTCTTGACAGTATATGTACTATAATGGTTGATATTATACTTTCTCATTAAATCTTGAAATTTAACGTTATAAAATTCAGTTCCCTGATCAGTTTGCAGATTTTTAGGATAACGTTTTGAATGTTTCAATATACTTGCAAAAGCCTTTGTAATTTCTTCTCCAGTTTTAGTTTTTAAAGCTACTGTCCAAAGATATTTAGACAAGCAATCAATGACTATCATTATCATTTTATAACCCTTATTACTATTAGCATAAGGTCTCATTTCCGCAAGATCCATTTGCCATAAGTCATCTAATCCTTTGAGAATTATTTTTCGACGAGGATAATTTTTACGAGCAGGTTTGTGAAGCTCGTTAACTAATTGAAGCTTCTCTTTCGTCGTCATGATAATGACTAATACGATAGATGAATATATTATTTAGTGTTTAATTTTAGATTTAATATCATAAATTTCCTTAAATACATCATTAATTTTCATATCATGTAATTGTAAAAGATCAGAGGTTTCTCTAAATTTTTGTAGCCATATTTCTATTTGATTATTAATTTTACTTATCTCATATTCAACTTTATGTCTGCTAGTATTCTGTTCATCCTTATATTTGTTTAGCTCCCGTATTAATTCACCATGTAGTTTTGCTAAATCAATATTGTAAAGTGTATTTGCATCATCTACGTATTTCTTTGTTGCCATATGTTTTTCAGAAGTAGGAGGATGTCTTGAAATAAAGTTTTCAATTGAATCTATTTTGTTTTTTATAGATAAAATTTTAATTGATATTTGATCTTGTAGTTTTGGTAAATCTTCATTATACAGCTGATTTTTTAGAGATAATAAACCAAGCCTAAATTCTCCTTTTAATTGTTTTAATCCAATTATTTGACTTTGATGACTACGTCCAAACTTATCAAGACTCATTATGAAAATGATCACACTACAACGTTACATTAGTATATAATATCTGCTTCTCGTAATTCATTAATGATGGAAACAATTTCATTAGAATGAGATGTATTACCAGCTTCTTTCGAAGCATAGAGTAATTGCAATCTTTCACATAATTCATTTGGATCATCCCAATACACATATTCTACAGGATCATCATTATATGTTAAATACATTCCATTACCTAAAGTCTTAGATGTATACATAGGTTTTATAATATACTTATACTTAAATGTCGAACTATTTTTTAAATATCCTCGCTTATTTCTATGTACATTTGTTGCTTCTAATAAGAGTTTGTAATTTTCTAAATCTTTAGAAGTGTAGTCTTGAGGTGCATCATAGAAAAGTAATTCATATAGTTCAGGTGATCCTGAAACATATCCTTCTTTTGTGAAAACTGCTCCCGTTTTAGTATCAAAGTTGATATTTTCTGCTCCAAGAAACCATTTAGATGTCGATATATCATATGTTGGACCATATACTTTATCTATTTTATCATCATTTTGCCAAAATTCTTTTAAATATTTTAGAACTCCTTGTGGATATTGCTCGAGGTACTCATTTAAAACAGTTTCTGGAATATCTTTATCATCTAATTCTTCCGATACTTCCGCGTTATCCTCAACCTCATTCTCAACATCACTATTATCACCTGCTACATGTTTAAGTTCTAGAAATGATATGTTTTTATTCTCATGTTTTTCTTTTTTAATATTAGGTTTTTTTTCATGTTTACAATAACTTAGATTAGCTGTCGATTGATTTAAAAATTTTGATGATTTAGCAATATCCTCCAACGGTTTTGATATAGGTTGAAAAAGCTTATTTAACGTTTCATCTTCTTCTGTTCTATTAAGTTTTAATGCAAGATATTTTTTTCTAATATCTTTGGTTAGTTGAGCTATTTTTCTTTTTCGGGCAGCTTCCAAACTATTCAACATTTTGTTGTAGACTGATTAATATTATTCAAAGCTTAAATTTTAATATATTTATCAAAACCCTTACGATAGCGACCGTTATTTAGAGGGAACTCCTTAACAATAACCATCATACCATGTTTTTCATTCCAACACTGTGAACATATGTTTTTAAATTGATCAAAATTCATATCTGGTGATACATGTCCATCGAATATATGTTTAAGATTTAATTCATCTTGTTTGAATATTACAATCATGTTACAATTATCTCTTATTAGCACTTTCGGTATTTTAGAAAAGGTCTGACAAAGATATGCAACATCAATATTTTTATGTCGACACATAGAAAAATATTCACGAATTTTTTGTTGTTTGTCACATGCAACGTCATCAAAGATGAAAACTGAATTAGATTTCGCATCACTAACATTTATGATTTCATCATTATCTCTAAACGGAAAATATTCAACACCTTTCACATTATTTAATACTTCTGCTAATAACTGATATTTAGGTTGATAGAGCGATTTAGAATATACATAAACGTTTTGAAACTTTATCCCATTTGGATTAAAGAGTAATGACATCATTGCGTTTGTTTTACCACATCCTGATGGACCGCATATGATAATACGAAGAGTATTTGGTAGCAATTTGCTATGTTTACTTTCTTCACATTTTATATTAAAATCTAAGTTATCCACAGGTAGCGACTGTACTTGTCGAATGATTTTCATTTTGTGTTAAAATATATAGCACGTTTTTTAATAAATATATGTTTATTGAAAACAAAACAGTTAGTTCTCATGCTACTGTTTAAAGGTGAGGGTCTAGTAAATAACTTAATAAACAAACTTCCCTTCGAAGCACATTTATTGGGTGGTTATCAGTATTGTGGACGTAAGTATTATAAAAAAAAAATGTTTAATTTTTTATTAACATTTTTTTGTTTTTTAGCTGGAACAAAACTACAAAAACGTCTATTACGTGGAGATCCTGGTATTAATCCATTAGATGTTGCTTGTAAAGAGCATGATATTGCATATTCAGGCGATAATACAATAGCGGAGAGGCATAAGGCTGATCAAATTCTAGAAAATAAAGCTTGGGAACGTGTCAAAAATAAGAACGCGAGTTTAGGTGAACGAGCAAACGCATTATTAGTTACAGGTGTAATGAAAGCTAAGCGAAAACTAGGTATGGGTATTAAACGAAAAATTTCTTTTAAACGTGGAATTATAGATAAAATTAAAAAATCCTTAATACCTAACCTAACATTAAAAAAGACTATTCAAAATGCATTAAAATTTGCTAAAAAGACTGTTTCAAAAGCTGGAAAAAAGAATATTCGAGTACCTAGAATTATACCGTTTGAGAGCAAGATGGGAGGTTTTTTGCCGTTGATTCCTATATTAACAGCTTTAAGTGCGATAGGGACAATAGCAGGAGGAAGTTCAGCTATAGCAAAAACTATAATTGATGCTAAAAACGCTCAAAAGAAACTTGATGAAGATCATCGTCACAACAAAGCTATGGAGTCTATAGGAAAGGGATTGTATTTAAAGAAAAATATCAAAGGAGGCTACGGCTTGTATCTGAAGAAAGAAAAAAAAAACTTCCAATAAAGCTACCCAATAGACCACTAACTAACATCGATTTAATTAATTATGCAAAGAAATTAAAAATACCATATTTTCGTGGTGTTTTTATGCGAGATAGTCTTCCAATTAACGGATCTAGAAGATGCGAGTGTTCAATTGTTAATTTAGATATATCGCAAAATGCTGGAACACATTGGGTAGCTTATAAAAAGATAAATAACAACGTAGAGTATTTTGATTCATTTGGTAATTTGAAGCCGATGAAAGAGCTTGTTAAATATTTTGGTTCAGGTGTTAGAATTTTCTACAACAATAATCAATATCAAACATATAATCAAATTAATTGTGGACATCTGTGTTTGGAATTTTTATATAATGGCAGCTTACTTATCCAAAGAGGCACTTAATATCATTGAAATACTTATGGAAAATATTTCACCTTCAGTTTGGTATAAACTGCCATGTGAAATACGTGAGGATTTAAAAGAATATTTACCATGCAGTATAGATCCGGATTGTCATGAATGGTCAGATGTTTGTGGAAATATGACGTCAAAATGTCTATTTTGTTTTATATGTTATAAATAAATTTAATGATTAGCATATTAGTCTATTATTTAAATCATAACATTTTCTGATAATGGTTAGTCATGTCGCAACTTTTAACCTTAACGAGTACCAATAACGAGTTCTCTTTTACACCGTCAACACCTCTTGTACTTAATCCATATAAAAGTTACTATTTAGCAGTGCTAGGGTTTCATTCCTACAATTCAATACCTAATATTGATGGTGAAAAATTTTACTACTTCGAGTACGACAATTTAGAACAACTTAGAGAAAGAGAAATACTTCTACCTGTAGGTTGTTACGAGATTAGTGATATAGCTGCTTATATAAAAAAACAATTGATGTTAAAAAAAAACATTGCTGAAGAAGATTTTTTCTTAGAACCAAATAATAATACCCTTCAGTGCGAAATTTATAGTAAACTATATGAAATCTCTTTTGAAAAGACTGATAGTCTTGCTAATCTCCTAGGATTTTCTAATAAAATATTAGAACCTGGAATAGTTCATTCTTCAGATCTACCTGTGAATATTAATAAAGTGACAAGTCTACTTTTTGACTGCAACATTACTGAAGGAGCTTTCTATGGAAATACACCAGCTCATATAATTTTAGATATTCCTATAACAGTAGATCCTGGTTTTGCTATCAACGAGAGACCTATCAATCCAATATATTTGCCTATAAAGAATTTGAAAGAAATTAATCACATCATTGTAAGGGTGTCTGATCAAGATTTAAGACCTGTTAACTTTCGCGGAGAAAGAAGCACCCTTCATCTAGTTTTACAAGAACGATAAATGGGTCTCATTATAGAACATAAAAGGACGGTTCCAACTAAAAAATCATCAGTTTTATCTAGATCTTGCAAGCATCGTAAACTAACTAGAGTAAACAGAGATTTTTTACAATCGATTGGACTTAAAGTTAAATATGGTAAACCGTAAATATATACGATCTGAAGTTGAATCTAAGCGACTTAAAGTTGACCCCATTTTTGATCTACATCGTGAACCAAAGTATGATGATTCGATTAGAAAAGAAGAATTTAGATCGTACACTCCATATGTGAAATCATTTAATAACAATGATGTCGTAGAGTTTGTAATAAATCAAGCTGATTCGTTTTTTGCTCTACATGAATCTTTATTAGAAATTAAAGGTAGATTAGATATAGTTGGAGGTGGAAACGTACATCTAGCTCCCAATTTTGGGGTATTTCTATTCGATTCCTGTTCATATAGTGAAAGTTCAAAAGAAATTGAAACAGTGAGAGATCCCGGAATTGTTAGCGCCGTACGTAGTATGCTATGCTATCGCAGTGATTATGCAAGATTTATGAGTATTGCTGGATGGAATTTTCCTAACCATCCGTTCTTAAATGAAGATGATAAATCTTTTAGTTTGTTGATTCCTCTTAAACATATTTTCAACATTTTTAATGATTATACAACAATAGCTTATGGGAGACAAACATTTCGTCTCGTACGAGCTAGTTACGATAATGATAGTATTATTGTAAATGAGGTAGGTGCTGGTAGTACCGCAACTACAACAACTGTTAAGATTATTATAAATAGTATGGAACTGAAAGTGAAACATGTGTTTCCCAATGATGAAATTAAAATTAAATTGATGGAACCTATTAAAAATAATATACCAATATATATTCCATTCAGAAAGTGGGATCTTAATGAACTACCCTCAATTAAAGACGGTGCAAGAAGAGAAATCTGGAATGTTAAAACAAGCTCATCAATTGAAAAACCGCGTTATGTTATAGTAACATTTCAAACTGAGAGGCGCAATAGAAAAGAAAAGGATTCAACAATTTTTGATAATGTTAATATATCAAGTGTTCGAGTATCTCTTAATGGTGAATATTGGCCTAATGAAAGAATGCAACTGGACTTTGAGAAAAATGATTATGCTGCAGCTCATTATAACTACACTGAATTTTATCCTAGTTATTCATATTCGACTGAGAGACGATCACTTTTAGATTATCAAGCATTTAAAGATCATGCCTTATTTGTAATAGATTGTTCAAAACAAGAAGATGGAATGAAATCTTCAACTGTCGATATAAAATTAGAAATTGAAGCTAACAATGGTTTTCCAAAAGATACAAAAGTATATTGCATCATTATTCACGATTGTTTAATGGAATATTTCCCTCTTACGGAGGTAATCAAGAGTATAATATAAATACCTAATTTAAATGTGTTATATTACCTATGTAAATATTATACTTTTTTATAATAAAAAAATAATAAAAAAAATGTGGTTATTAATAATAAAACAATTTTACAATTATTAAAAAATATATTTAATATTTTATACTTCTATAACTTCAAATGAAGCCGCAGGCTTCGGTTTTCCGGTGTCCACTAACCCGTGGAACACCAAGCCATATTTTTGGCTTTTAAATTCTTCCATGAATGGTGTATAATCTTCAACCACACGTTCTGGTAGAAAAACAACCATATCCAACATTTCTAAAAGTACAGTTTTCCCATAGTTTGATTTCACAATTTTTGCATCTAATATTTGATATGATGTGCCCACCTCCAAGGAGGATAACTTCACCACAGGTTTCTTTTGCGATAAAACAGACGATTTGTTTATTTTAGAAAAATCCATCTATAAGAAATAAATAAAATTGTAAGTATATAAATATCGTAAAGCTCATTATATATAAAAAACAGATAAAATGTATAATAAATAAATAAGTCAATAAATTAATAAAAAATCATGTATACCTAAAGGATATAGAATAGTAGACGCATATATATAACTGATAAAATGTATAATAAATAAATAAATAAATAAATAAATAAATAAATAAATAAGTGAATAAATTAATAAAAAATCATGTATAAAGAGTATAGAATAGTAGACTTACTGTAATAATTATAGGTAATAGCACTTCAAGAAACAACTGGAACTAACTTAATAAAATTGAATATTTCGCTTATATTTATACCCACTCTTTATATTAAAATCTAATTTACAAGAAAAAAATAAATATAAAGTAAATAATTTTAGGGAAATTTTAGTATAGGGCAAATTATATATAAAGTACTTTGTAGGAATTTTTACTAATTAATTTTTAATGGGAAAGTTAGAATATAAAGTATATGACAAATTATATATAAAGTACTCGAGGAAATTTTTACTATTTAATTTTGGTAATGTGAAATTTAGTATATTAAGTATCGATTTAGAGTCGAATATGACAAATTATATATAAAGTATTTGGAGAAATTTTTACTATTTAATTTTGGTAATGGGAAATTTAGAATATTAAGTATCGATTAAGAGTCGATTATATTTTTTTTATCTGTAACACTTTAAAAATTAATAAATTTCCGTTAATATATTTATTGTTAAATACTTAAACGTAAATTAATGACTTTATATTTCATATTTTCTAATTATGATTGAAAAAACTATTTAAAATATGGTGTTAACAGTATGAGAGTCTTTATTGTCAAAGATTTCATAGAAGTTGGTTGATTTTAATAGTCTGCGAAAAGTGATAATTGAAGTGTGTGTATAAAATTTTTTGGTAAGTTTTTTTATTAAGGTAGTACGGTTATGAAAGCAATGTTTCAAGAATTTCGCAAAACTCAGAATATAAGCTCGTAAATGTATAATACACATACTGTTAAAATTTGAAGACGATTTACCTCATCAGATATGAGATATTTGCAATTAAAAATGACATTAATTGTACATGTAACATGGGGGAAGCGTGGGAAACATTAATTTATTTTAATTTATGAATGAATGACTTTCACCATCTCGATGAAAAACTGATATTTGGTAAAATACTATATTTAGATGATATATAAAAAAATTAAAAATTATTTACCTCGTAGTTTCGATAAAAAATTAAAATAAACAATTCGTTTCAGCAATAATTTTCTAAGGAATGATATAAAGACTAATGACATGAAAACGATGTGGCAACGGTCACAAATAGGGCATTTCATGACAAGACTTTGACGTTTTTATTACCAATATGGCCGCTGAGAGGCAAATAAAGGTTGTGTTTACTTTGGTTTTGTATTTAAATCCATGTTACTTCGTGTTTAAATTGTCTTTTCCTAACTTTTTGTTGCCGATTGTGTTGTTATAAAAGTGTTTGAGTGACTTATTTATTGTTAAGTTCTAAAGAAATAAACATGAGTGAATATTTTTAGTTGTCATTAGAAGATTCTGATGTTACCTCTAGATATAAGCAAAAGATGAGTAAAATAAATAATTTAAATGTAAAATCAAAGGTGTGTAGAGCTCTTACATGAATTAAATAATTTGTATTATTTGTCATTATATTTTATTAATAAAACACATTTTAATAAAGTTTATTTGTATGTCTATATTTAGTAAAAATCTATTTGTCTTACTAAAGTTAGCAGTTGGAGCAGAAAGAAATAGCACGAAATTTAAACGAATTTAATATTTTTAAGGATATCACTTCTCAACTTTTTTTAATAAATCATAACAAATATTGATAATTTTTAAAATGAGAGAATAAATCTTATAGAGCAATCTTGTGATTTGTTATTAATTATAACAATAAATACAAAATATATTCAACAATGTTATATTAATAAACATTTAAAAACGAAACTTTCACGACAGTAAATTTTTAATTATTGCAATACTTTATGACGAATACGGTCACCCATAACTATTTATTTATTTATTGCAATAAAAAGAGCAAGTTTACTTTGCGTCTAAACTAAAAGTTTCAGTGGTTAGGAGAAATAAGAATAAAAATGACGCGACGTTGCCACATTTCCAAACAATTATATATGTGTATACGTTTAAGGGATAGAAGTACACTCACGTTAACAAATTTAACGTACAGTCATAGTGCAAACAAACGTGCTTAACGATAGTGCGATTCCGAAACTTTTTGACTGGACTGTCGCGGAGGAACTACCTTAAATAATTTTAAATAGCTATAACTGTTTATATGGATTATTTTGTATCATATTGAATTTCAAATTAATGTTTTTTTTTTTACTAATATATTTTTTTTTTAAATTTCATTATAATATTTTACCATTATTATTTTTAAAAATTAATTATTTAATATTTCTCTTGCAGTGTAGTTACCTACTTTATATCAGACACATAATTAAATTTCTTTTTTTTCTATCTAACTATTTAAAATTTAGCATTATGTCAATAATTACTGATCTTATTCAACATATAACAGCTATTTTAGGATTTATAAGTATTACCTATGATGGTAAAACAGTGGAGGAGGGGTTGCTGGAATGTACAAAGGCTGTCAGAAAGATAAATAAAGATATTAAAAATGCTACTTCCATGGGCGAAAGACAACACCTAGAGGCTTGTTTAAGAAATGTTAAATCGTTAAGATCTCAGATTAAATTAACAAAAAAGAGAGGATCTGGAATTATGACTAGGGCAAAAGAGTCTGGAATTAAAAAAGTAGAATGGGATGATTTGACTTCAGCTTTTAAGTCTAGAATTCGAACTGGAGTCATTTCAAACCTTAAACATAAAGATCCTATAGCATTTCTTGTCGATTGTAAGACACTCTTCAAACGTAGAATTGGTAACGCACTCAAGAAAGATGAGTCTGTTAAAGTGAACACAGTTTTTTGTGGTGAATTTGAGATATATAGAGGCCTACAGATCATAACTGAATATAAATATTTCACCACAGCTAACTGCCCCATCTATAGAGATACAAATTTAAATAACTGGTTTGATGATAATGTGACAAAACTTATTCTAAAAGACCTGGAAGAATTCCAGGAACGTGATAGCGGGTGGTCGTTAAAAAGAGTAGTAAACTTGGGCGTAAATATTAATAAATTTGTTCCACAACTTGGATCATCATATATTGAACTACCACCTCAAATTAAAAGAAAAGAAGCATGCATTAATGTTAAAAATGATGATCAAGCCTGCTTTGCATGGGCAATTACATCAGCTTTGTATCCTGTTAATAATAATCCGCAAAGAACAAATAAATACCCACATTATTCTGAGGTATTAAAACTTAAAGGTATTCAGTTTCCTATAACTATCAAGCAGATTCCAAATTTTGAAAAAATGAATAACATTTCTATCAATGTTTATATCCTAAAAAAGTATAATAAACAATTTTCGACCCTCCCTACATATTTAACAGCGGAAAAGAAAGATAAGCATGTAAATCTGCTTCTAATACAAGATCAGTATGACAAAGAGTCTACTAAATATCATTACGTTTGGATAAAGAATCTTTCACGACTTTTGTCTAAACAACTCAGTAATGAAAATGGTCAAAAGTACTTTTGTGATAGATGTTTACACTACTTCCGTTCGGAAGATAAGCTAAGTAAACACATAGTAGACTGCATTAAAAGAAATGATACCGCCACCAAAATGCCTACAGATAGCAAAAAGATGCTTAAATTTAAGGATTTTAAAAACAAAATAAAAGCCCCCTTTGCTGTATATGCAGATTTAGAGAGTATTTTAAAGCCTTGTGCAGAAAAGACTGCTTATCAAAAACATATTCCAGCAGCAGTAGGATATTATTTTAAATCTTCTTATGATAACAATCTATCATTCTACCGTTCATATCGAGGATCCGATTGTATGCAGTGGTTTGCTGATGAAATGAATCAACTTGCTGAGGATGTCTCTACTATATATCTATGTCCGTATAATATACACATGACTCCTCAACAAGAGAGTGATTTTCAAGCATCCACCCGCTGTCATATTTGTGAACAACCCTTTAAAGTTGGCGAGAAAAAAGTGAGAGATTATAATTACTTAATTTCTGAAAATAATTACCGTGGAGCTTCACATAATGAGTGTAATGTTAATTATCAAGACACGCACACAATCCCGGTAATCTTTCACAATTTGAGTGGTTATGACGCACATTTCGTGATAAAAGATATTGCAACCCGAATGAAAGGATCTATAGACTTACTGCCTCTCACTAAAGAAAAATATATTTCGTTTACGAAGCATATTGATGAAGCTCGAATTCACTTTAGATTCATTGATAGTTTTAGATTTATGGCATCATCCTTAGATAAATTATCATCTTCTTTAACAAAATTTACAAATCTGAGGTCTCAGTTTAATAACATACCTGAAGATAAGTTTAATTTGTTAACAAAGAAAGGTGTGATGCCATATGATTACATCAATAGTTTTGATCGTTTTAGTGAATCCTGTTTACCTCATCAAGATGCTTTTTATAACAAATTAGATAATAAAGCTTGCCCCCGCCGTATGTATAAAAGAGCACAACAAGTATGGTCTTCGTTTAACTGTAAAACTCTAGGTGATTATGTAGACTTATATATGAAAACAGACATTCTACTCCTAGCAGATGTCTTTGAACAGTTTAGATCGAGCTGTCTTAAGACGTATGATCTAGATCCAGCCCACTATTTTACGCTACCCGGATTTACTTGGGATGCTATGTTAAAGTTTACGAAACAGGAGTTAGAACTTCTTACTGATATGGATATGTTTTTGTTTGTAGAGCGAGGCATTCGAGGTGGTCTCAGTCAAGTCTGCTCTAAAAGAAGGGTTCATGCAAACAATAAATATATGTTGAATTATAATCCTGCAAAACCGGAAAACTATTTAATGTATTTTGATGTCAACAATCAGTATGGTTGGGCTATGAGTCAAGCTCTTCCATATGGAGAATTTGAGTGGGTGGATTCAAATATTGATGTCACTACAATTGCTGATGATAATAATGTAGGTTACATGCTTGAAGTTGATTTAGAGTATCCACATGATTTACATGATAAGCATAAAGATATACCTTTCTGTCCAGAACATATCAACCCTAAGACTATGAAGCCTCCTGCAAAGTTAAAAGAGAGTACTAAACTTATGGCTACACTTTATAATAAAGAGAAATATATCATACACTATCGATCACTAAAACAAGCTTTAGAACATGGCTTGAAATTAACGAAAATACACAGAGTATTAAAATTTAAACAGTCTCCTTGGTTGAAACCGTATATTGATTTAAATACGGAGCTTAGAAAAAAAGCTAAAAACGAATTTGAGAAGAATTTATTCAAATTAATGAACAATGCTGTTTTCGGTAAAACTATGGAGAATGTAAGAAAAAGGGTTGATGTAAAACTTCTTACCGAATGGGAGGGTCGTTATGGAGCTCAATCATATATATCTAAGCCTGAATTTAAGAATTGTATAATATTTGACGAAAATTTGGTGGCGATAGAGATGAAAAAAATTGAGGTTTATCTAAATAAACCTATATATGTAGGGCAAACAATTTTGGATCTTGCAAAGACTACAATATATAGCTTTCAATATGATTATTTACAAACACGATTTGGAGAAAACTGCTCTACTTGCTACAGTGATACAGATTCCGTTTTATTAGAGATACGAGGAAAAGATCCTTATCAAATTATAAAGAATGATTGTGAGAAATACTTTGATACTTCAGACTATCCTACAAATAATGTGTATGGAATACCGCAACTAAATAAGAAAGTTTTAGGTATGATGAAAGATGAAAATAATGGATGCATTATGACTGATTATGTAGGACTGAGATCAAAATTATATACTATGAAAGTGGCCATCTCAGAAGATGAGGTGCAAAAACTGAGGGCAAAATTAAAAGACGAAGAATATGATGATGATGAGATTGAAAAAAATGTTATGAATTATGGTGTAACCAAAAAAGCAAAGGGGGTTAAAATGTCGATAGTAAAAAATAGTATAACTTTTAATGACTATATTGAATGTTTAGAAACATCTAGAAGTAAGACCACTTCACAGAATCTCATACAATCGAAACATCATAAAGTCTTTTCAATAGAACAAAAGAAAATTGCTCTCAGCTCTGATGATGATAAAAGATATCTGATACCAGGGAAAGATGAGACATTACCATGGGGGCATTACTCTATTAACCCTAAAATAAATGTTTATGATGATGATCAAGTAATGGATTGTTTATAGAGTTCAAAATTATTATTTTAAATTTAAATTATTTACATAAAATTGTTTTCTTTTTTTTTTATCATAATTTAGTATAATTGTAATATAATAAAACTACTTGTTTTATATAAATTAGTATGTATAAGCGTGTCTGATATTATGAAGTTTGATCAAATTGGATAGAAATTTACGTACGACTATGGATTAAAAATGAAGATGGAATATATAAAATGCAGTCTGATAATAGATGAGAGATATATGGATAAAATAATTCTACAAACTGTTTTGAAAATATTTTTAAGACCAAATTGGATAGAAATTTACGTACGACTATGTATTAAAAGATGAAGATGTAATATATAAAATGCATTCTGATAATGGATGAGAGATATATGGATGAAATAATTCTACAAACTGTTTTGACAATAATATAAATTTTTTGAGTTGGATATTATATAGGTGAGTCTAAAAGTTACTTTAATAATTTTTTATTATAATAATGTTTTTTCTTATATATGATTTTAGATCGATTTCAAACAGATGGGAATAATATTTAATCAATCCGGAATCAATCAAAATTTTTATATAAACCTATCATATAGATAAGAAGATTAAAAGTGATTGTTTAAAAGGAGAAATATTAGATTGAAACCCCACTTATCCAGCCTTAAAGCTTAATATAAAACGAAACTTTTATACAAATTTTCAGTTTCATAGAAGGCATCATGAGAATAGCACTTGTAGATATTCAAGGAATTATCTTTGAGGATATATTTTATCCGAAAGAATTGTCTATACTGATTGGAAAACATATTACTAGTTTTCTGTTTAAACCACCAGTACCCTTCCACACATTGAGTTCTAAGGATAAGAGAACTAATAATTATGTTGAAAAATATGTTCATGGAATAAAATACGACTCTGGTGATATTGAATATAATGAAATTAATAACATACTGGAAAAATATTTATTAAATTCAGCAGACTGCATATACGTCAGAGGTAGTCAAAAACTAAATTTTTTAGAAACCAAATGTCGAGAACTTGGAATTTCGACAAATATTTACGATGTTACAAAATATGATGGAACCCCCTGTTGTACTGACGTCTTTCAACCTGTATTCACTCAATGTTTCAACCACGCTTATGGAAAATATATGTGTACTCAACATAATGTAAATTGTTTAAATAATTGGTTAAAAAATGTTGTCTTACCATTTTAAATATATATTTTTTAATAAAACAAACTTCTTATTATTATATTTTTTTATTCTTTAATCCTATAATCACCCTAATGATTTTTAATAGTGGTATAATGCTTATCAATATATTACTCTTAATATTAATTATTTCAAACATGGCTACTCAATATCAAATTATGGGTGGGGTTTATTAAATATTTATCAATTATATATTTTTATTATAATGTAATTATTTCATAATAATAGTTGTGGGGCTAATTAAATAATCATCAATCAGAACGAAGCAATGGGGGTAGTAAACATCAAAAAATAATTAAATAAATACAAAATGGGTGGGGTTTATTAAATAATAAACAATCGGAAGCGGATAATGGGGCACTTGTAATTAAGTAATTAAGGGTCGGAGATTGTCAACCAATCAGAATCAAGCAATGGGGCATTTGTGACAAAAGTTGGTAGCACTGTAAAGTTGGTAGCATGTAAAGTTGGTACGATGACAGCGAAGTGCGAAAAAAAATTCAAAAATATACAAAAAGAAGAATTGGCTGCTTGCGTCGAATGTAAAAGGTCAAAAGTTGGTAGCACTGTAAAGTTGGTAGCATGTAAAGTTGGTAGGATGTCAGTAAAGCGCGAAAAAATTCGAAAATATACAAAAAGAAGAAAAGAGGGTTGGCTGCTTGCGCCAAACGTCAAAGGCCACTCGAAAATTGACAGTTGTCTGCTAGCAGTCAACCAATCAGAACCAAGCAATGGGGGATTTCTAATTATTAAGTAATTAAGGATTGGAGATTGTCAACCAATCAGAACGAAGCAATGGGGCATTTCTAATTATTAAGTAATTAAGGGTCGGAGATTGTCAACCAATCAGAACCAAGCAATGGGGCATTTCTAATTATTAAGTAATTAAGGGTCGGAGATTGTCAACCAATCAGAACCAAGCAATGGGGCACTAGTAATTAACAAGTCATTAATAATAATTAAGAGGCGGAGTCAGGCAGCCAATCAGAACGAAGCAATGGGGCACTAGTAATTAACAAGTCATTAATAAGCAATTAAAGGGCGGAGTCTGTCAGCCAATCAGAACCAAGCAATCAGGTTAAAAGTGAAAGTGGGTGGGGCCGGGTGGGGCTATGACGTCAGACGACCTTGAACGGTAACAAAATTCGCTTTTCGGACCTTCATAAGAAAAAGCATGGGATTTTGGGCTCGTTCTCTTGTAGGTCCTTTACTTGCAATAAATTCGTATTTAATCTATCTGTTTAATAATCCTGCTGCAGAAACTTAGCGACGTGTGCGCTTAAAAAAGCTTGCCATAGAACTGACGGAAGAACATGTAGCACGCCGATTACATTTAAGTAATCTTCCTCTTGAAATTCGCCACAGAAGACAAGAGTTTGCAGGTACCTTAACAGAGCACCCAGTTGGTGATCCTCGAGATCCAACAAAAAGAAAAAGATGTTATTTCTGTAAAAAAAAAATATTAAAACTAGATATTTTTGGAAATTTTATCTCAAACTTATATGTTTGAAACATACTCATTATGTGTGCCCTGACTGTGAAAAAACGTGTCCTGTGAAAAATTGTAACATTATTTTGCTGTTGATTGGGCTTATCGTTAGTATTAATTTTGTTTATAATAACCTAAAATGTATCTATGACGAATTATATCATGCTTTATATAAATAGTGTAACATTTTAATAATTTGTCCTTTCTCACTACTATAATAAACAATTACGTTTAAAATGGTCTTATACGTAACAATCTTCATTAAAACATGTCACTCACTATGTTCAGCCAATAATTTTTAAAAATATGTGGTTTTTGTTAAACTGTACGGTTAGCAAATTTGGGTCTCACACACTTGGCGCGACGACTAATGACTCAATAAGAGGCGCGGCGACCGCAGGGTTAAAGACAGCGTCATCTATTGCATACTTAAACAAGCTAAAATAGGATTATTTAAAAAAAATTGTATAACTCTCACCGTTATCGATTAAGAAATCGTAGAACTAGATATACATTTAACCCTTTAAGTATAAAACCTTACATTCGTAATGAAAAAATTACGCTTATTAATAGAGATAAAAGCTATTCTATCTTTTAAGTTAGAACAAATAACACATATCTACAAAATTTCAATGAAATCGGTTCATTGGTTTCGGAGATTAGCGTAAACAAACATCTTGACACCACATTTTTATATATAAAAAATATATTCACAAAAATACGCTTCAATACTTTTTTGTGAACATATACATCACATTAAAACCTATGAAAAGTTATATAGATCAAAGAGATTAAGAAAATCTAAAATGAATCAATTCACAGTTCATCTGTTTAAGGATCTGCCCTTAAGGATAAGGATTTATGTGTCACTGTATATACGCTTCCTAAAAATAGTTGGCGCATTGGTTTTTTAAATTTAATTGTAGAATATATTTCTCTGTTACTAATTAATAGGTGATCGTAGGAATTCTGCATTTTTAAACCAACGATGAAGTTTATAAAAAATTGTATAGTATTGTATTGTATTATAGTACTCCCAGGTTAAAGTTTTTATTTTTAATTTACAAATAAGTACTCCAGAATTTTATATTTTAACTGTTATCATCCCTTACGAACCCCCTTTGTATATAGAAAAAATCGTTGAAGGGGGAAGTATCATCGTTAAATTTTCCCAAAAAAACACGCCTAGAATGGTGTAATCAAAAGCCGTTTAATGGTTGTGTTTATGGTTAAATGTCTTTACTAATGAGTAAGTTAACAAAATATTGTAAACTGTTTTTATTAACTAGAAATAATGACTATTTCTAAGTCTACCACAATAAAATTGTGAAAAGTTGAGAGAACACATTTTTATTGCCAACTAACAATTATACGTACGATTCTTATTACTCCTGACGAAGTCCTTTAGACGTTTAGAGGTTATTAAAATACCATAAAGTCTGCTTTACTTAATGCACGTTAATATTCAAAATAATATTAACGTTAGAAGTCATAATGACTAGCTAAGCGCAAAATTAGGTTTTAAACATAAAACTAAAATATCCAACTAGAAATAAAATTATTAAGACTTATTATATTCATTATACATTTCAAAAATATTTTTTCATATCACATGCATTAAAACAGCTTGTTTTGATCCCTGTTTTGTCAGTTGAAACAAGACAATTTCAGACCAATGCAACTGTCAGTCAGAAACTGAAAGTTTTTTCTGCCCTAGGGGAGAAACAAAGTTATTTCTGCCCGGCACATTTATTTATTTATTATTTATGTCTTTATTTTAAGTCTGTCAGAATCGCATTTGTAATAAACAATAGCGAATAAAATTATAATCGTCTGACAGCTGTCGTCAAATCGTTGTCAAGATATTACTACGCTATTTGTCTGAAATAGTCTTACTTCAACTGGCTACAGAGATTAAAACTCGCTGTTTCAATGCTTGTGATATAAAAAATATAGTGTATGGCACGGGATGAAACAAAGACGATTTCTGACCGGGCGAAGACAGCCCTCGCTTCGCTCAGACAGTCAACTCTCGCCCTAGTCAGAAATCGTCTTCTTTAACCCCTTGCCACACAATATACTATTTTATAAAAAACATGTCTTTGAGAATTGTGATCTAGACTGAATGTGTTATGTAACAGAATGAATTTTTGGAATTACATATTAAGTGCTTAAAGTGCTTTCCTACACCATAGAGTTCAGATAGTCTCAGATAAAAAAAGTCTATACAGTTAAATAGTATGACGTTTAAGACTAAAATTGAGGTCCACCACAACCAATCTATTTTTCTGTTTTGTTAAGAAATATCTAGCATTAGCCCATGCAGCAAAGTAAAGGACCTACAAGAGAACGAGCCCAAAATCCCATGCTTTTTCTTATGAAGGTCCGAAAAGCGAATTTTGTTACCGTTCAAGGTCGTCTGACGTCATAGCCCCACCCGGCCCCACCCACTTTCACTTTTAACCTGATTGCTTGGTTCTGATTGGCTGACAGACTCCGCCCTTTAATTGCTTATTAATGACTTGTTAATTACTAGTGCCCCATTGCTTCGTTCTGATTGGCTGCCTGACTCCGCCTCTTAATTATTATTAATGACTTGTTAATTACTAGTGCCCCATTGCTTGGTTCTGATTGGTTGACAATCTCCGACCCTTAATTACTTAATAATTAGAAATGCCCCATTGCTTGGTTCTGATTGGTTGACAATCTCCGACCCTTAATTACTTAATAATTAGAAATGCCCCATTGCTTCGTTCTGATTGGTTGACAATCTCCAATCCTTAATTACTTAATAATTAGAAATCCCCCATTGCTTGGTTCTGATTGGTTGACTGCTAGCAGACAACTGTCAATTTTCGAGTGGCCTTTGACGTTTGGCGCAAGCAGCCAACCCTCTTTTCTTCTTTTTGTATATTTTCGAATTTTTTCGCGCTTTACTGACATCCTACCAACTTTACATGCTACCAACTTTACAGTGCTACCAACTTTTGACCTTTTACATTCGACGCAAGCAGCCAATTCTTCTTTTTGTATATTTTTGAATTTTTTTTCGCACTTCGCTGTCATCGTACCAACTTTACATGCTACCAACTTTACAGTGCTACCAACTTTTGTCACAAATGCCCCATTGCTTGATTCTGATTGGTTGACAATCTCCGACCCTTAATTACTTAATTACAAGTGCCCCATTATCCGCTTCCGATTGTTTATTATTTAATAAACCCCACCCATTTTGTATTTATTTAATTATTTTTTGATGTTTACTACCCCCATTGCTTCGTTCTGATTGATGATTATTTAATTAGCCCCACAACTATTATTATGAAATAATTACATTATAATAAAAATATATAATTGATAAATATTTAATAAACCCCACCAATAATTTGATATTGAGTAGCCATGTTTGAAATAATTAATATTAAGAGTAATATATTGATAAGCATTATACCACTATTAAAAATCATTAGGGTGATTATAGGATTAAAGAATAAAAAAATATAATAATAAGAAGTTTGTTTTATTAAAAAATATATATTTAAAATGGTAAGACAACATTTTTTAACCAATTATTTAAACAATTTACATTATGTTGAGTACACATATATTTTCCATAAGCGTGGTTGAAACATTGAGTGAATACAGGTTGAAAGACGTCAGTACAACAGGGGGTTCCATCATATTTTGTAACATCGTAAATATTTGTCGAAATTCCAAGTTCTCGACATTTGGTTTCTAAAAAATTTAGTTTTTGACTACCTCTGACGTATATGCAGTCTGCTGAATTTAATAAATATTTTTCCAGTATGTTATTAATTTCATTATATTCAATATCACCAGAGTCGTACTTTATTCCATGAACATATTTTTCAACATAATTATTAGTTCTCTTATCCTTAGAACTCAATGTGTGGAAGGGTACTGGTGGTTTAAACAGAAAACTAGTAATATGTTTTCCAATCAGTATAGACAATTCTTTCGGATAAAATATATCCTCAAAGATAATTCCTTGAATATCTACAAGTGCTATTCTCATGATGCCTTCTATGAAACTGAAAATTTGTATAAAAGTTTCGTTTTATATTAAGCTTTAAGGCTGGATAAGTGGGGTTTCAATCTAATATTTCTCCTTTTAAACAATCACTTTTAATCTTCTTATCTATATGATAGGTTTATATAAAAATTTTGATTGATTCCGGATTGATTAAATATTATTCCCATCTGTTTGAAATCGATCTAAAATCATATATAAGAAAAAACATTATTATAATAAAAAATTATTAAAGTAACTTTTAGACTCACCTATATAATATCCAACTCAAAAAATTTATATTATTGTCAAAACAGTTTGTAGAATTATTTCATCCATATATCTCTCATCCATTATCAGAATGCATTTTATATATTACATCTTCATCTTTTAATACATAGTCGTACGTAAATTTCTATCCAATTTGGTCTTAAAAATATTTTCAAAACAGTTTGTAGAATTATTTTATCCATATATCTCTCATCTATTATCAGACTGCATTTTATATATTCCATCTTCATTTTTAATCCATAGTCGTACGTAAATTTCTATCCAATTTGATCAAACTTCATAATATCAGACACGCTTATACATACTAATTTATATAAAACAAGTAGTTTTATTATATTACAATTATACTAAATTATGATAAAAAAAAAAGAAAACAATTTTATGTAAATAATTTAAATTTAAAATAATAATTTTGAACTCTATAAACAATCCATTACTTGATCATCATCATAAACATTTATTTTAGGGTTAATAGAGTAATGCCCCCATGGTAATGTCTCATCTTTCCCTGGTATCAGATATCTTTTATCATCATCAGAGCTGAGAGCAATTTTCTTTTGTTCTATTGAAAAGACTTTATGATGTTTCGATTGTATGAGATTCTGTGAAGTGGTCTTACTTCTAGATGTTTCTAAACATTCAATATAGTCATTAAAAGTTATACTATTTTTTACTATCGACATTTTAACCCCCTTTGCTTTTTTGGTTACACCATAATTCATAACATTTTTTTCAATCTCATCATCATCATATTCTTCGTCTTTTAATTTTGCCCTCAGTTTTTGCACCTCATCTTCTGAGATGGCCACTTTCATAGTATATAATTTTGATCTCAGTCCTACATAATCAGTCATAATGCATCCATTATTTTCATCTTTCATCATACCTAAAACTTTCTTATTTAGTTGCGGTATTCCATACACATTATTTGTAGGATAGTCTGAAGTATCAAAGTATTTCTCACAATCATTCTTTATAATTTGATAAGGATCTTTTCCTCGTATCTCTAATAAAACGGAATCTGTATCACTGTAGCAAGTAGAGCAGTTTTCTCCAAATCGTGTTTGTAAATAATCATATTGAAAGCTATATATTGTAGTCTTTGCAAGATCCAAAATTGTTTGCCCTACATATATAGGTTTATTTAGATAAACCTCAATTTTTTTCATCTCTATCGCCACCAAATTTTCGTCAAATATTATACAATTCTTAAATTCAGGCTTAGATATATATGATTGAGCTCCATAACGACCCTCCCATTCGGTAAGAAGTTTTACATCAACCCTTTTTCTTACATTCTCCATAGTTTTACCGAAAACAGCATTGTTCATTAATTTGAATAAATTCTTCTCAAATTCGTTTTTAGCTTTTTTTCTAAGCTCCGTATTTAAATCAATATACGGTTTCAACCAAGGAGACTGTTTAAATTTTAATACTCTGTGTATTTTCGTTAATTTCAAGCCATGTTCTAAAGCTTGTTTTAGTGATCGATAGTGTATGATATATTTCTCTTTATTATAAAGTGTAGCCATAAGTTTAGTACTCTCTTTTAACTTTGCAGGAGGCTTCATAGTCTTAGGGTTGATATGTTCTGGACAGAAAGGTATATCTTTATGCTTATCATGTAAATCATGTGGATACTCTAAATCAACTTCAAGCATGTAACCTACATTATTATCATCAGCAATTGTAGTGACATCAATATTTGAATCCACCCACTCAAATTCTCCATATGGAAGAGCTTGACTCATAGCCCAACCATACTGATTGTTGACATCAAAATACATTAAATAGTTTTCCGGTTTTGCAGGATTATAATTCAACATATATTTATTGTTTGCATGAACCCTTCTTTTAGAGCAGACTTGACTGAGACCACCTCGAATGCCTCGCTCTACAAACAAAAACATATCCATATCAGTAAGAAGTTCTAACTCCTGTTTCGTAAACTTTAACATAGCATCCCAAGTAAATCCGGGTAGCGTAAAATAGTGGGCTGGATCTAGATCATACGTCTTAAGACAGCTCGATCTAAACTGTTCAAAGACATCTGCTAGGAGTAGAATGTCTGTTTTCATATATAAGTCTACATAATCACCTAGAGTTTTACAGTTAAACGAAGACCATACTTGTTGTGCTCTTTTATACATACGGCGGGGGCAAGCTTTATTATCTAATTTGTTATAAAAAGCATCTTGATGAGGTAAACAGGATTCACTAAAACGATCAAAACTATTGATGTAATCATATGGCATCACACCTTTCTTTGTTAACAAATTAAACTTATCTTCAGGTATGTTATTAAACTGAGACCTCAGATTTGTAAATTTTGTTAAAGAAGATGATAATTTATCTAAGGATGATGCCATAAATCTAAAACTATCAATGAATCTAAAGTGAATTCGAGCTTCATCAATATGCTTCGTAAACGAAATATATTTTTCTTTAGTGAGAGGCAGTAAGTCTATAGATCCTTTCATTCGGGTTGCAATATCTTTTATCACGAAATGTGCGTCATAACCACTCAAATTGTGAAAGATTACCGGGATTGTGTGCGTGTCTTGATAATTAACATTACACTCATTATGTGAAGCTCCACGGTAATTATTTTCAGAAATTAAGTAATTATAATCTCTCACTTTTTTCTCGCCAACTTTAAAGGGTTGTTCACAAATATGACAGCGGGTGGATGCTTGAAAATCACTCTCTTGTTGAGGAGTCATGTGTATATTATACGGACATAGATATATAGTAGAGACATCCTCAGCAAGTTGATTCATTTCATCAGCAAACCACTGCATACAATCGGATCCTCGATATGAACGGTAGAATGATAGATTGTTATCATAAGAAGATTTAAAATAATATCCTACTGCTGCTGGAATATGTTTTTGATAAGCAGTCTTTTCTGCACAAGGCTTTAAAATACTCTCTAAATCTGCATATACAGCAAAGGGGGCTTTTATTTTGTTTTTAAAATCCTTAAATTTAAGCATCTTTTTGCTATCTGTAGGCATTTTGGTGGCGGTATCATTTCTTTTAATGCAGTCTACTATGTGTTTACTTAGCTTATCTTCCGAACGGAAGTAGTGTAAACATCTATCACAAAAGTACTTTTGACCATTTTCATTACTGAGTTGTTTAGACAAAAGTCGTGAAAGATTCTTTATCCAAACGTAATGATATTTAGTAGACTCTTTGTCATACTGATCTTGTATTAGAAGCAGATTTACATGCTTATCTTTCTTTTCCGCTGTTAAATATGTAGGGAGGGTCGAAAATTGTTTATTATACTTTTTTAGGATATAAACATTGATAGAAATGTTATTCATTTTTTCAAAATTTGGAATCTGCTTGATAGTTATAGGAAACTGAATACCTTTAAGTTTTAATACCTCAGAATAATGTGGGTATTTATTTGTTCTTTGCGGATTATTATTAACAGGATACAAAGCTGATGTAATTGCCCATGCAAAGCAGGCTTGATCATCATTTTTAACATTAATGCATGCTTCTTTTCTTTTAATTTGAGGTGGTAGTTCAATATATGATGATCCAAGTTGTGGAACAAATTTATTAATATTTACGCCCAATTTTACTACTCTTTTTAACGACCACCCGCTATCACGTTCCTGGAATTCTTCCAGGTCTTTTAGAATAAGTTTTGTCACATTATCATCAAACCAGTTATTTAAATTTGTATCTCTATAGATGGGGCAGTTAGCTGTGGTGAAATATTTATATTCAGTTATGATCTGTAGGCCTCTATATATCTCAAATTCACCACAAAAAACTGTGTTCACTTTAACAGACTCATCTTTCTTGAGTGCGTTACCAATTCTACGTTTGAAGAGTGTCTTACAATCGACAAGAAATGCTATAGGATCTTTATGTTTAAGGTTTGAAATGACTCCAGTTCGAATTCTAGACTTAAAAGCTGAAGTCAAATCATCCCATTCTACTTTTTTAATTCCAGACTCTTTTGCCCTAGTCATAATTCCAGATCCTCTCTTTTTTGTTAATTTAATCTGAGATCTTAACGATTTAACATTTCTTAAACAAGCCTCTAGGTGTTGTCTTTCGCCCATGGAAGTAGCATTTTTAATATCTTTATTTATCTTTCTGACAGCCTTTGTACATTCCAGCAACCCCTCCTCCACTGTTTTACCATCATAGGTAATACTTATAAATCCTAAAATAGCTGTTATATGTTGAATAAGATCAGTAATTATTGACATAATGCTAAATTTTAAATAGTTAGATAGAAAAAAAAGAAATTTAATTATGTGTCTGATATAAAGTAGGTAACTACACTGCAAGAGAAATATTAAATAATTAATTTTTAAAAATAATAATGGTAAAATATTATAATGAAATTTAAAAAAAAAAATATATTAGTAAAAAAAAAAAAAAAAAAACATTAATTTGAAATTCAATATGATACAAAATAATCCATATAAACAGTTATAGCTATTTAAAATTATTTAATAAAAAAACTTACCAAAAAATTTTATACACACACTTCAATTATCACTTTTCGCAGACTATTAAAATCAACCAACTTCTATGAAATCTTTGACAATAAAGGTTCTCATACTGTTAACACCATATTTTAAATAGTTTTTTCAATCATAATTAGAAAATATGAAATATAAAGTCATTAATTTACGTTTAAGTATTTAACAATAAATATATTAACGGAAATTTATTAATTTTTAAAGTGTTACAGATAAAAAAAATATAATCGACTCTTAATCGATACTTAATATTCTAAATTTCCCATTACCAAAATTAAATAGTAAAAATTTCTCCAAATACTTTATATATAATTTGTCATATTCGACTCTAAATCGATACTTAATATACTAAATTTCACATTACCAAAATTAAATAGTAAAAATTTCCTCGAGTACTTTATATATAATTTGTCATATACTTTATATTCTAACTTTCCCATTAAAAATTAATTAGTAAAAATTCCTACAAAGTACTTTATATATAATTTGCCCTATACTAAAATTTCCCTAAAATTATTTACTTTATATTTATTTTTTTCTTGTAAATTAGATTTTAATATAAAGAGTGGGTATAAATATAAGCGAAATATTCAATTTTATTAAGTTAGTTCCAGTTGTTTCTTGAAGTGCTATTACCTATAATTATTACAGTAAGTCTACTATTCTATACTCTTTATACATGATTTTTTATTAATTTATTCACTTATTTATTTATTTATTTATTTATTTATTTATTTATTTATTTATTATACATTTTATCAGTTATATATATGCGTCTACTATTCTATATCCTTTAGGTATACATGATTTTTTATTAATTTATTGACTTATTTATTTATTATACATTTTATCTGTTTTTTATATATAATGAGCTTTACGATATTTATATACTTACAATTTTATTTATTTCTTATAGATGGATTTTTCTAAAATAAACAAATCGTCTGTTTTATCGCAAAAGAAACCTGTGGTGAAGTTATCCTCCTTGGAGGTGGGCACATCATATCAAATATTAGATGCAAAAATTGTGAAATCAAACTATGGGAAAACTGTACTTTTAGAAATGTTGGATATGGTTGTTTTTCTACCAGAACGTGTGGTTGAAGATTATACACCATTCATGGAAGAATTTAAAAGCCAAAAATATGGCTTGGTGTTCCACGGGTTAGTGGACACCGGAAAACCGAAGCCTGCGGCTTCATTTGAAGTTATAGAAGTATAAAATATTAAATATATTTTTTAATAATTGTAAAATTGTTTTATTATTAATAACCACATTTTTTTTATTATTTTTTTATTATAAAAAAGTATAATATTTACATAGGTAATATAACACATTTAAATTAGGTATTTATATTATACTCTTGATTACCTCCGTAAGAGGGAAATATTCCATTAAACAATCGTGAATAATGATGCAATATACTTTTGTATCTTTTGGAAAACCATTGTTAGCTTCAATTTCTAATTTTATATCGACAGTTGAAGATTTCATTCCATCTTCTTGTTTTGAACAATCTATTACAAATAAGGCATGATCTTTAAATGCTTGATAATCTAAAAGTGATCGTCTCTCAGTCGAATATGAATAACTAGGATAAAATTCAGTGTAGTTATAATGAGCTGCAGCATAATCATTTTTCTCAAAGTCCAGTTGCATTCTTTCATTAGGCCAATATTCACCATTAAGAGATACTCGAACACTTGATATATTAACATTATCAAAAATTGTTGAATCCTTTTCTTTTCTATTGCGCCTCTCAGTTTGAAATGTTACTATAACATAACGCGGTTTTTCAATTGATGAGCTTGTTTTAACATTCCAGATTTCTCTTCTTGCACCGTCTTTAATTGAGGGTAGTTCATTAAGATCCCACTTTCTGAATGGAATATATATTGGTATATTATTTTTAATAGGTTCCATCAATTTAATTTTAATTTCATCATTGGGAAACACATGTTTCACTTTCAGTTCCATACTATTTATAATAATCTTAACAGTTGTTGTAGTTGCGGTACTACCAGCACCTACCTCATTTACAATAATACTATCATTATCGTAACTAGCTCGTACGAGACGAAATGTTTGTCTCCCATAAGCTATTGTTGTATAATCATTAAAAATGTTGAAAATATGTTTAAGAGGAATCAACAAACTAAAAGATTTATCATCTTCATTTAAGAACGGATGGTTAGGAAAATTCCATCCAGCAATACTCATAAATCTTGCATAATCACTGCGATAGCATAGCATACTACGTACGGCGCTAACAATTCCGGGATCTCTCACTGTTTCAATTTCTTTTGAACTTTCACTATATGAACAGGAATCGAATAGAAATACCCCAAAATTGGGAGCTAGATGTACGTTTCCACCTCCAACTATATCTAATCTACCTTTAATTTCTAATAAAGATTCATGTAGAGCAAAAAACGAATCAGCTTGATTTATTACAAACTCTACGACATCATTGTTATTAAATGATTTCACATATGGAGTGTACGATCTAAATTCTTCTTTTCTAATCGAATCATCATACTTTGGTTCACGATGTAGATCAAAAATGGGGTCAACTTTAAGTCGCTTAGATTCAACTTCAGATCGTATATATTTACGGTTTACCATATTTAACTTTAAGTCCAATCGATTGTAAAAAATCTCTGTTTACTCTAGTTAGTTTACGATGCTTGCAAGATCTAGATAAAACTGATGATTTTTTAGTTGGAACCGTCCTTTTATGTTCTATAATGAGACCCATTTATCGTTCTTGTAAAACTAGATGAAGGGTGCTTCTTTCTCCGCGAAAGTTAACAGGTCTTAAATCTTGATCAGACACCCTTACAATGATGTGATTAATTTCTTTCAAATTCTTTATAGGCAAATATATTGGATTGATAGGTCTCTCGTTGATAGCAAAACCAGGATCTACTGTTATAGGAATATCTAAAATTATATGAGCTGGTGTATTTCCATAGAAAGCTCCTTCAGTAATGTTGCAGTCAAAAAGTAGACTTGTCACTTTATTAATATTCACAGGTAGATCTGAAGAATGAACTATTCCAGGTTCTAATATTTTATTAGAAAATCCTAGGAGATTAGCAAGACTATCAGTCTTTTCAAAAGAGATTTCATATAGTTTACTATAAATTTCGCACTGAAGGGTATTATTATTTGGTTCTAAGAAAAAATCTTCTTCAGCAATGTTTTTTTTTAACATCAATTGTTTTTTTATATAAGCAGCTATATCACTAATCTCGTAACAACCTACAGGTAGAAGTATTTCTCTTTCTCTAAGTTGTTCTAAATTGTCGTACTCGAAGTAGTAAAATTTTTCACCATCAATATTAGGTATTGAATTGTAGGAATGAAACCCTAGCACTGCTAAATAGTAACTTTTATATGGATTAAGTACAAGAGGTGTTGACGGTGTAAAAGAGAACTCGTTATTGGTACTCGTTAAGGTTAAAAGTTGCGACATGACTAACCATTATCAGAAAATGTTATGATTTAAATAATAGACTAATATGCTAATCATTAAATTTATTTATAACATATAAAACAAAATAGACATTTTGACGTCATATTTCCACAAACATCTGACCATTCATGACAATCCGGATCTATACTGCATGGTAAATATTCTTTTAAATCCTCACGTATTTCACATGGCAGTTTATACCAAACTGAAGGTGAAATATTTTCCATAAGTATTTCAATGATATTAAGTGCCTCTTTGGATAAGTAAGCTGCCATTATATAAAAATTCCAAACACAGATGTCCACAATTAATTTGATTATATGTTTGATATTGATTATTGTTGTAGAAAATTCTAACACCTGAACCAAAATATTTAACAAGCTCTTTCATCGGCTTCAAATTACCAAATGAATCAAAATACTCTACGTTGTTATTTATCTTTTTATAAGCTACCCAATGTGTTCCAGCATTTTGCGATATATCTAAATTAACAATTGAACACTCGCATCTTCTAGATCCGTTAATTGGAAGACTATCTCGCATAAAAACACCACGAAAATATGGTATTTTTAATTTCTTTGCATAATTAATTAAATCGATGTTAGTTAGTGGTCTATTGGGTAGCTTTATTGGAAGTTTTTTTTTTCTTTCTTCAGATACAAGCCGTAGCCTCCTTTGATATTTTTCTTTAAATACAATCCCTTTCCTATAGACTCCATAGCTTTGTTGTGACGATGATCTTCATCAAGTTTCTTTTGAGCGTTTTTAGCATCAATTATAGTTTTTGCTATAGCTGAACTTCCTCCTGCTATTGTCCCTATCGCACTTAAAGCTGTTAATATAGGAATCAACGGCAAAAAACCTCCCATCTTGCTCTCAAACGGTATAATTCTAGGTACTCGAATATTCTTTTTTCCAGCTTTTGAAACAGTCTTTTTAGCAAATTTTAATGCATTTTGAATAGTCTTTTTTAATGTTAGGTTAGGTATTAAGGATTTTTTAATTTTATCTATAATTCCACGTTTAAAAGAAATTTTTCGTTTAATACCCATACCTAGTTTTCGCTTAGCTTTCATTACACCTGTAACTAATAATGCGTTTGCTCGTTCACCTAAACTCGCGTTCTTATTTTTGACACGTTCCCAAGCTTTATTTTCTAGAATTTGATCAGCCTTATGCCTCTCCGCTATTGTATTATCGCCTGAATATGCAATATCATGCTCTTTACAAGCAACATCTAATGGATTAATACCAGGATCTCCACGTAATAGACGTTTTTGTAGTTTTGTTCCAGCTAAAAAAAACAAAAAAATGTTAATAAAAATTAAACATTTTTTTTATAATACTTACGTCCACAATACTGATAACCACCCAATAAATGTGCTTCGAAGGGAAGTTTGTTTATTAAGTTATTTACTAGACCCTCACCTTTAAACAGTAGCATGAGAACTAACTGTTTTGTTTTCAATAAACATATATTTATTAAAAAACGTGCTATATATTTTAACACAAAATGAAAATCATTCGACAAGTACAGTCGCTACCTGTGGATAACTTAGATTTTAATATAAAATGTGAAGAAAGTAAACATAGCAAATTGCTACCAAATACTCTTCGTATTATCATATGCGGTCCATCAGGATGTGGTAAAACAAACGCAATGATGTCATTACTCTTTAATCCAAATGGGATAAAGTTTCAAAACGTTTATGTATATTCTAAATCGCTCTATCAACCTAAATATCAGTTATTAGCAGAAGTATTAAATAATGTGAAAGGTGTTGAATATTTTCCGTTTAGAGATAATGATGAAATCATAAATGTTAGTGATGCGAAATCTAATTCAGTTTTCATCTTTGATGACGTTGCATGTGACAAACAACAAAAAATTCGTGAATATTTTTCTATGTGTCGACATAAAAATATTGATGTTGCATATCTTTGTCAGACCTTTTCTAAAATACCGAAAGTGCTAATAAGAGATAATTGTAACATGATTGTAATATTCAAACAAGATGAATTAAATCTTAAACATATATTCGATGGACATGTATCACCAGATATGAATTTTGATCAATTTAAAAACATATGTTCACAGTGTTGGAATGAAAAACATGGTATGATGGTTATTGTTAAGGAGTTCCCTCTAAATAACGGTCGCTATCGTAAGGGTTTTGATAAATATATTAAAATTTAAGCTTTGAATAATATTAATCAGTCTACAACAAAATGTTGAATAGTTTGGAAGCTGCCCGAAAAAGAAAAATAGCTCAACTAACCAAAGATATTAGAAAAAAATATCTTGCATTAAAACTTAATAGAACAGAAGAAGATGAAACGTTAAATAAGCTTTTTCAACCTATATCAAAACCGTTGGAGGATATTGCTAAATCATCAAAATTTTTAAATCAATCGACAGCTAATCTAAGTTATTGTAAACATGAAAAAAAACCTAATATTAAAAAAGAAAAACATGAGAATAAAAACATATCATTTCTAGAACTTAAACATGTAGCAGGTGATAATAGTGATGTTGAGAATGAGGTTGAGGATAACGCGGAAGTATCGGAAGAATTAGATGATAAAGATATTCCAGAAACTGTTTTAAATGAGTACCTCGAGCAATATCCACAAGGAGTTCTAAAATATTTAAAAGAATTTTGGCAAAATGATGATAAAATAGATAAAGTATATGGTCCAACATATGATATATCGACATCTAAATGGTTTCTTGGAGCAGAAAATATCAACTTTGATACTAAAACGGGAGCAGTTTTCACAAAAGAAGGATATGTTTCAGGATCACCTGAACTATATGAATTACTTTTCTATGATGCACCTCAAGACTACACTTCTAAAGATTTAGAAAATTACAAACTCTTATTAGAAGCAACAAATGTACATAGAAATAAGCGAGGATATTTAAAAAATAGTTCGACATTTAAGTATAAGTATATTATAAAACCTATGTATACATCTAAGACTTTAGGTAATGGAATGTATTTAACATATAATGATGATCCTGTAGAATATGTGTATTGGGATGATCCAAATGAATTATGTGAAAGATTGCAATTACTCTATGCTTCGAAAGAAGCTGGTAATACATCTCATTCTAATGAAATTGTTTCCATCATTAATGAATTACGAGAAGCAGATATTATATACTAATGTAACGTTGTAGTGTGATCATTTTCATAATGAGTCTTGATAAGTTTGGACGTAGTCATCAAAGTCAAATAATTGGATTAAAACAATTAAAAGGAGAATTTAGGCTTGGTTTATTATCTCTAAAAAATCAGCTGTATAATGAAGATTTACCAAAACTACAAGATCAAATATCAATTAAAATTTTATCTATAAAAAACAAAATAGATTCAATTGAAAACTTTATTTCAAGACATCCTCCTACTTCTGAAAAACATATGGCAACAAAGAAATACGTAGATGATGCAAATACACTTTACAATATTGATTTAGCAAAACTACATGGTGAATTAATACGGGAGCTAAACAAATATAAGGATGAACAGAATACTAGCAGACATAAAGTTGAATATGAGATAAGTAAAATTAATAATCAAATAGAAATATGGCTACAAAAATTTAGAGAAACCTCTGATCTTTTACAATTACATGATATGAAAATTAATGATGTATTTAAGGAAATTTATGATATTAAATCTAAAATTAAACACTAAATAATATATTCATCTATCGTATTAGTCATTATCATGACGACGAAAGAGAAGCTTCAATTAGTTAACGAGCTTCACAAACCTGCTCGTAAAAATTATCCTCGTCGAAAAATAATTCTCAAAGGATTAGATGACTTATGGCAAATGGATCTTGCGGAAATGAGACCTTATGCTAATAGTAATAAGGGTTATAAAATGATAATGATAGTCATTGATTGCTTGTCTAAATATCTTTGGACAGTAGCTTTAAAAACTAAAACTGGAGAAGAAATTACAAAGGCTTTTGCAAGTATATTGAAACATTCAAAACGTTATCCTAAAAATCTGCAAACTGATCAGGGAACTGAATTTTATAACGTTAAATTTCAAGATTTAATGAGAAAGTATAATATCAACCATTATAGTACATATACTGTCAAGAAAGCTGCGATAGCTGAAAGAGTTATAAGAACTTTGAAATCAAAATTATACAAATATTTTAGTTTACATGGTAATTATAAATGGATTAATGTATTACCTCAAATTACTAAAGAATACAACAATACGATACATTCTACAATTAAATTTAGACCATCTGAAATAAATAAGCTAAATGAAAAAACGATTTTACATGATCGTTTTAATTATATAAAAACATCAGGACCAAGAAAATATAAAATAGGTGATCTGGTGCGAATATCGAAGGCTAAACATATTTTTGAAAAAGGTTATACTCCTAATTGGACCACAGAAGTTTTTAAAATCATAAAAGTTAATATTACTAATCCTACAACTTATTTGTTGGAGGATATACAGGGAAATCCGATTAAAGGGGCTTTCTATGAACAGGAATTACAGAAAACAAATAATGCAGACATCTATCTAGTAGAAAAAATATTAAAAAGAAAGGGAAACAAAATATTTGTTAAGTGGCTTGGTTTTGATAATAAACATAATTCTTGGATTGAACATGTTGACCTGTTATAACTTGTTAATAGTCTTATAATGATGTTTTTTAATAATCTTATAAAAATATTTTTAATGATTTATTTTGTAATGACATTATAATGATGCTGTTCTATAAAAAGTAATTGTAGTGGGGTTGGTATTATAAATAGTATGATTAAAATATAATAAATCATAGTTGTGATCAATATTTTGTTTAAATATGAGTAGTGAAGGTTATTTTAGTGCATCAACATCCTCATCAGTAGGTCAAGAGTATAATGATCAAATCGATGAAATTTTAGAAAGATATGAAACTGCAGCTAAACTGGAGCATTATAATTTATTACAAACATCATTTCCTATTGGAAGTTATGTGATAAAAGTTGGAATATCACCAGCCAGATCATTCAGTTCAGCTATAACTTTATCGCAATATTATCACACATCTAAAATATCGTTTAGTATTATTGAATGGAGCATTCTAATAGAATTATTGAATAATAACGTGAATGATTTCTTTATAAGTGATACATTGGATCAGCACATTCCTATAACATTTCAATGTGGTGATTACTGCATTATTACTCAAGTTGTATATGATGGTATAAAACTGCTAAGTGTTAGAAAGCATGATGTTGAATTTCATTTAAATGAGGAAGATATAAAACAAATTTTGGAAGCTGATCAAAATTTATTATCATATCACGTCTCACTATTGGACAGTATAAACTTTTGTAGTTATTATTATCATGTGTTAGATATAATTAAGACTCTTTTTCATAATAATATTAATAATAATAATTTCACTTTATTTGAAGTTCTAAAAAAATTTTGTGAAATGTGTACTGATTGTTTATTAGTTACAGCTTTAAGAGAATACATGTTTTTCTATAAAGCAAAAGTATTAAACGACTTAGATTATGTATAATATGTCTATAAACACATTTAATTATTAAGTAGAAATAAATAATTAGTTTAAAACTGTTGTATTACCATTTTGAATATATGTATATATTTTTTAATAAAACAAACTTCTTATTATTATATTTTTTTATTATTTAATCCTATAATCACCCTAATGATTTTTAATAGTGTTATAATGCTTATCAATATATTACTCTTAATATTAATTATTTAAAACAATGGCTACTCGATATCAAATTATGGGTGGGGTTTATTAAATAATAAACAATCGGAAGCGGATAATGGGGCACTTGTAATTAAGTAATTAAGGGTCGGAGATTGTCAACCAATCAGAATCAAGCAATGGGGCATTTGTGACAAAAGTTGGTAGCACTGTAAAGTTGGTAGCATGTAAAGTTGGTACGATGACAGCGAAGTGCGAAAAAAAATTCAAAAATATACAAAAAGAAGAATTGGCTGCTTGCGTCGAATGTAAAAGGTCAAAAGTTGGTAGCACTGTAAAGTTGGTAGCATGTAAAGTTGGTAGGATGTCAGTAAAGCGCGAAAAAATTCGAAAATATACAAAAAGAAGAAAAGAGGGTTGGCTGCTTGCGCCAAACGTCAAAGGCCACTCGAAAATTGACAGTTGTCTGCTAGCAGTCAACCAATCAGAACCAAGCAATGGGGGATTTCTAATTATTAAGTAATTAAGGATTGGAGATTGTCAACCAATCAGAACGAAGCAATGGGGCATTTCTAATTATTAAGTAATTAAGGGTCGGAGATTGTCAACCAATCAGAACCAAGCAATGGGGCATTTCTAATTATTAAGTAATTAAGGGTCGGAGATTGTCAACCAATCAGAACCAAGCAATGGGGCACTAGTAATTAACAAGTCATTAATAATAATTAAGAGGCGGAGTCAGGCAGCCAATCAGAACGAAGCAATGGGGCACTAGTAATTAACAAGTCATTAATAAGCAATTAAAGGGCGGAGTCTGTCAGCCAATCAGAACCAAGCAATCAGGTTAAAAGTGAAAGTGGGTGGGGCCGGGTGGGGCTATGACGTCAGACGACCTTGAACGGTAACAAAATTCGCTTTTCGGACCTTCATAAGAAAAAGCATGGGATTTTGGGCTCGTTCTCTTGTAGGTCCTTTACTCAGCAAAATGGTTATTCTTGCTAAATTGTCCAATTACACAATCTCGAACCAATCTATTTGTCTGTTTAGTTGAGAAATATCTAGCCTTAACATATGCAGCAAAATGGCTCTTCTTGCTAAATTGTCCAATTACATAATCTCGAACCAATCTATTTGTCTGTTTAGTTAAGAAATATCTAGCCTTAGCCTATGCTGCAAAATGGCTCTTCTTGCTAAATTGTTCAATTAAACAATCTCAAACAAAGTCTATCGGTAACCATATTTAAAAAAATGTTTTAGTGCGATATGAACTAATTTTTAATCTTAATTTGACTACACCGTAAGAAAACTAATCAACCGAATTTGACAACACTTTGTATATAGGTATAATTAGATTGGAAATATAACACTGAGTTGGAATCATCATCACATTTCTAGAACTATAACAGAACAATTTACTGTCCATGTATGTAGTATTTGTTTGAATTAGAAATGTAGGTATAGTAAGTAAATGTTAAAAATATATTGGAAGACAAAAAAATTGTACTAAGAATTAAGAGTTGCTAAATATTGTTAAATAACAGAAAATTTTCTATTTGGGTTATGTATTAAGGGGAAATGGATATCGAATATTACAACTATTTCTCATAGGTAAACAAGAAGTTCGAAGAAGTTTAGGAGTAAAGTTGTTCAGCTGAATTTATGCTAGACTGGACCAATTTACGAAATTTAGAATAATGTCTTATATGGAAGAAGATTTTTTATCATAATTGCTAATTTTTTTTTAGATTACAGCATAAACCCAAAAGTATTTTTGCATCCAATTTTTATTTATAGTAGATTTCGAATTAGGCTTATACCGAAGAGTACTTTAGACATTTATCTAAAAAACTAATCGTTTATCATTTAACAATAAAGCAAACACTGTTACGAATAAAACGAAAAAATAGAAACTAAATTGTTGCATGAAATAAAACTAACAATAACAAAAATTGGAGTGAGAGTTTTTGAATTACATTAGATGGCAACTTAACACTCCAGAATCGAGCTGCAGGTCAAAAAAAATATATTCTATTTTCCTGTATATTTATGAAATACATAATGTCTTACTCAATGTTATACTAAAAACCTGTTTCATCGATATAAGAAAAGTAAAGTTGATAATTCCGTTTTACGTTTAAATTTGAAATCAATCAGCGACTTAATTAGATCCATATGTGAAGTCAATAAACGTTCAATTACCGGATTTTTTAGTACCATTAAATACTTATTATATTTTTTAGCTACCTGTTGTGCCATCAATCTTTTAATTATTGACTAATAATAATAAATCAAGCCTTACATGCTACAGAAAAAAATTGGCGCTTATATTCATTAGCAATTGTATCGGTAATTGCTTTCAGATATATCTAATAATTATGCGGCCTCGCTGGGGCTTTGGATTATGAAAAAATTCGCCTACGTGAACCATTCTAGAACGTTAGCGTCATTGGACCACCATGGATTCAACATAGGGTGGTCCTTCATGGTTTGGTTTAGCTACAAGATAAAACTGGTACTTGCTGTGTAGTTAGTTTCTGGATAAGAAACAAGAAGAGCGAGTAATTACCACTGATAGGTAATATGTTTGACGAGAAGATAATATGGTAGAAAAACTGCACTTCAGGCTGTTTTACTTAAACGGTTATGTCTCATTTTTCATTTTCGTTCGAACAAATACTAATTATTGTTGGGTAATAAAAATAAGTATCCCGTAGGATGTAGCCTTTTCTTATAGTATAATAGAGAAAGATATGCTATGGCCACTTCAAATTTAGACTGTTTATCCGAAACTAAACTGAAAGAAAACATTACTGTTAATAAGTAATGTTTTTAATCCGCGGTTTGTTTACGAAATTTATATGTACCTATTATATACTTTGTACTTAAACTATAAGCTAAGAACTAAAATTATTATGGAATAATTTCATTTGATAAAGTATTCTGTTACTAGTTTTTAAAAAATGAATTTATTTAACTTTCCAATTTTCACTCAATACATTGACTATAGGTAAATAGTTAAAGCCGTTCCAAATTTGTCTTGAACTTAGTGAAAGTTATCAAGCATAAGTCAAACTGAAACCAGTTAACTTTATGTATAAAATTGTTATCTATCTTTAATATTAATCAAAATTAATTTGCACTACCCTATCTTAATATTTTTTGCTTCTTTATGATTCGAAAATTTTCTGTAGAAAAAAGCATTTTGATTTATATCAAACTACCAACAAATAACACATAGAAGTTCAGCTCTATGAGCGTATAGCTTTTTACTATATACCACATATGTTACTTAGTTCGTATTTATTATCGTAAAATATAACATTTGCATAGTATTTTAGTAATTTTGATCTATAAAAATGGATCTATTTAGCATATTTACATTAATATCGATATTAACCCAGACAGCACAAGATGTCTTAAAGACATCCAATTTAGGTCAATTTTAAGTCTTGACGCCTAAAGACTTATAAAAGATATAATAAAGACGTCTAATACAGACGTCTCTTAGACGTTACCCAAAGATATCTTAAAGATGTATTTTTTAAATCTTTATGGGACCTTACTCTTATGATAATTTTATTATTATTTTTAATATCAATTTAAAATTTACCGATACGAAACAAATTAATTATGCAAATTTAATTAATTTTTTTAAATAGATACATAAATAATTATTTATATTAATTTGAAATTTATTTTATTCGAATAACATATATAAATATAAACAAATAAATTTTTTAAATGGGCGTGAAATTTTAAAAATATAAAATATAACTTTACTATAAAATACAAAAAGTTTAAATTTTTAAAAAGACTCACTCCGAGAGCCTGTTTGAACCCGGGCCTCCTGTATCAAAGGCAGATACTATTTCCACTGTGCTACTTCAACAATTTATGAAATTAAGTACTTGTGGTAAACTTTTACTTCGTCCATTATCTATACCGAAGGTACTCGGCTAACTCCGAATCAGCTTGCGCGCGCGCTTACCAACCAAGCCAAACAAAGCTGTCGCGTGCCGCGTGCCTTTGTTCGGTTCATACACGGGTTCATACCGTAAAAGTAAAACATAACCTTACTTTACTTTTCAATGTGTTGGTGCCGAGGTGGTTTTGATTTGCTTTGTTTGAATTTAGTATTGTGGTTTTATAATTATTAACTGATTTATATACTATTGATTTAAAAAAGACAATACAGTAGCTGTTAACAATAATTAACAAAGTTTGTTACCAAATTTACATATTTTTAAAGATATAGGTAAGTTGTTTTTTTAATATGATTATTTCTAAATTTTAAAATAGTGGATTTTTAATTTAAGGTATGTAACGCAATCTATCGATCAAAATATTATATGAGAGCTAAAAGGGCCATTGATAAAAATAAAGATGATTTTATTAGTGATAGTGATGATGATACTGAAACTCCCTTCTAAATCTGCAAAACAATGCAATGAAATAGAACAGGTTCTAATAAACCTGGATGTAGTGGTGTATCATCACAGTTGTTACATTTTGATAGTGAACATGAAAATATATCCAATGACTGTTCTTCATTAACAAACAAGCAGGCACTAAAATATATTTGGCTAGGAAGGAAAAATAATCATCCATTTAAAGATACCAACCTAGCAAGGGTTATTATTCGTAAGTATAAAAATTTTTATTTTAACTTTTAAATAATAGCTTTTCTAAATAATTAACGAACGGGAGTATGCAGAAACAGTTAAAACATGAATTTTGGAGGAAGAAATCAATGGAAGATAAAAATAACAAAAAAATAAATATTTTAATAATTTTCAGAAATTTTGCATTACATTTTAAGCGATTTAATAGAATGTATATCTAATCTAGTTTTGTTGGACAGGTTCAGCAGAGTTCGCAGGTTTCGACAATATAAAAATAATTGAAACATCTATACAAACCTGGCTAAGAAGAGCTTCGGACAGAAGAATGGCAAGGAAACGGCTAAATAAAACGTTATAATGATTGTTATTATTTTAAGTTTATTTTTAATTTTTGTTTTTTTTTTTAATAATTTAATAAAGTTTAGTTTGCGCAAGATCTTTTTTTTAAATATATAAAATTTCAAAATAATAAATGTACGTCTTAAAGAGGTCCGAAAAAGATATCTTGACGAGGTCTGAAAAAGACGTCTTTTAGACGTTACCTTTTTTAACATTCGACGTCTTTAAGACGTCTTTAAAATGTCTGGCAGGCGTCATAGGACATCCAAAAGTTGTCTTAAACATCCACGTCAGACGTTGTTTAGACATCTTAGAGATGCCTTTGTGCTGTTTGGGAATAGTCTCAATTTACAAAATAACTAAAATAAGGTCATCGTTGGAATGTTTAAATGCTATTACTCACTGCTTTTTGTATGTCTATATTGCAGACTGTATCAGGTGCTGCAGACGAAATAAAAACGAGCATCGCTATCACGCTATCATTAAATCACATATTTCTATACTATACTGCTCCTTAGCTACTACAAGTAAGGTTATTTAAAAGAGTGAAGAGACCTTGTTTCACTGCGCAGCATGTCTACGAAACCGCATCCAAATTCCGATCGGATCAAAGGTACATCTAATAAAAAAATGTAAACCACTGGAAACAGTAAAAAATCCGAATTTCCAAAAAATTCAAAATAGCTCTTTCAAGATTAAAAAAAAATGATACTGACATAAAAACTATTAGGGATCGGTATTAATTCGTAACATTTTGTTAATCAGTTAAACTATTTATTTTAGATGAATATTGTCACGCCTACCAGGGTTGGTAGGTCTTTGGGGGTATGTTCTCTAATGAGGTAGCTTGATAGAAACGAGAAGAATAAAATAACAAGTATATTAATAAGACAGAAATACAATATAAACAATATGAATATAAATTTATATGGATATATATATATATATATATATATATATAAATATACCCTGGATGTGGAAGCCAGAAGGGCTTTCCGCAAACAACCCCACTACCCTAAATAAATAACTACATATATAGATGTTAGTAATGAGGGAAACAAACGGATTAGTCGCACTTACAGTTTCTTAAATGATTCTAATTAATCTACAATAAGAAATATGAATGATTACTTAACTAAGTACATCTATAAGCCCGAAAGGGGTTCCTACACAATTAAATTAATCTTACCTTAACAGAGTACTGGGGCACATCAACACAAAAGGAACCGCGTTTATTAAAACTTTAGCTATCGATGCGTACGTCTACGTCTCTTGAACGCCTTCTTCTCGAGCGGCGGATAAGCCCCGATCATCGCCGCGTTCCCGCGTTTATTCGCTAATTTTTGTTATTAAATTAATTGTTAAATATTTATTAATAACACGGTGTATACCGGGAGTCTCAAAATATTTAACTCTTTCGGAGTGTGACATGCCCCCCCTCTGTTAAAGCCGGACCCCGGCTTTGCCTTATTTCGTACTACTCCAAAATTTATCTATAACCAAACTTTTTATTTTTTTTTTCACAGAACAGTTACCTATATCTTAATATGGTTTAAGCACACACAACACGATTTTTGGTCCTAGACACCATTCCCGTACAGTCCTGTCAATAAAAACCCGGTCACTATCACTACGTCCCCTATGGTTGGTTGCCTAGATGTTTGCAATGGGCAGGTGCAGCTTCTCTGTCAGTCTACGAAAGTAACGTCACTATTGACCTGCATCCCATGATCCATGATATTGACTGTCAATGGACCGGCCATATGTAGTCGCCAAACTCAGCTATCATTTGTCATCCCAGTCTTACAACGCACTTTTATCATACTTATGTGTTTTTTGGGTAGTTCCCGCCGGGGTTGTAGTACGTTCTTTCCCCGCGTTTGGAACGCCTGAGCTAGGGGATGAGGTGTAGTCTTTGTTGGATCATTACACTCTATTACCAGGCGCTGTGACCTGCGGCCATTGTCTAAGATTTTTGTGAAGAACATCTGGTGTGATTGTTCCTTTCGGTCTATAATTAACGTTAAGGGTGGCTAACCATAAGGGTCGCTGTCCGGGTGATGGGTGGCTCTTACTGTTGGTTTTCGGTGTCGGCCTCTGGGTGTGTCGATCACGTCTACAAAATTCAGAACAAATTACTATTACATCTCTGTATTGTCTAATTAGTAGTAAGGTCTAATCTATATTCTAAGTTAACTACCATACTAAGTTGCCTATGTTCTAGGATGATATTCTATCTACTATAAGCTACAGAGGAATAATGAAATATTACATTAGTGGTCACATAAATAATGTGGAGCAATCCTTGAAGAGGATTTATCCATTCCACGGTGACTTTTTATCGCTCGTCTATTCCTGCTAAACAAGTGTATATCTAACTGCATTATCATAATATATCCACACCCATACATATACACACATATATACATATACATACATACACCTGTATACACATATATGTGATTTTAATTATTCTTTCTCTCACTTACTTATTTATTTGATTATCTGGGAAACTGGATAAGTAAGGTTTCTGTGCCAATCTTGCGAAACCTCTCCTCTCCTATGCTTCCCCTTTCCTGCTCTTATCCGAGCGATTCTGAAACATTCGGGTAAGGCAAGGTTTCTACATCATTTTCGTTAAACCTCTCCTCTCCCCAGTTTCTACTTTGATTATTATTTATCAATTGTGACACCTGGTGAAGCCAGTTTAACACTTGATAAAGCCAAATATCCTCGTTCTTACTGTACTACGTTCGTACAGCCTTCGTCCGTTCATCCCTTTCATTAATTTACTTTTTCTTACCTTATATATACATAATATATATGTTTTGTGTCTAGATTTTGTAAATTACATGACATACTCTATCCTGGTTGTAGGTTCCCTAGCGTTTCAAATACCGTCGTTCTAACTCCTTATTTGCTGTGGTTTCTGCTTGTAGTAAGCTCTCTTCGACATCTATGTTGGTGGATGACGAGCTAAGAGTCGTTTAAGAGGTGGATGTGAGAAAAAAAAATAAAAAAAAAAAAATATTACATATCCTCGTGGTTCCATTAATGCAAAAAAAAAAAAAAAAACTAGGACGAACACAATGTCATTTGCTACGCATGCTGATGACGACGTCTGAGTTTGTATTGGGCTAGTAATCTATAAATAAATACAAATGCTAATGATTAAATAATTCCCCTTTTTTGCTTATATACCAATCCTGTAAAAAAAATAATCATAATAATAACATAAACATAGTAGATAAGAATTTCGCATTCTTGTTTATACACACTTGTCCCGCATGTTAACCTGTATTATTGTTCCACGTTTTCCCAATTTATCTGGACGTAGTCTCATTCTCCTGAACTGGGAAAATGTCTTGTTCTGGCGTCCAAGGGTCATTATATGGAAGTATCCTACTAACGTGCACCACTTCTTTTGGGCTCTTTTTGCTAATGCCTTTCCGAATTTCGTAATTAATATCACTGATTCTCTTGTCTACATAATATGGGCCAAACCATCGTAATAACAATTTCTCAGTCCTTCCCACTTTTCTCACAGGGGTGAAAATTTTTACCTGATCCCCTTCCTGAAAATCCAGAATACGATGTCTCTCATCGTATCTTTCTTTGTCTCTCTTTTGCTTGGTCTCAATATTTTCTATGGCTAGATTTCTGACTGCCAGTACTCTGTCCCTAATGGCTGCCGCATCTGGATTGTTTGTTTCTGTCATTAGGGTAGCTTCTGTTGGCAACACAGGTTCCCTTCCATAAATCAGCATGAACGGAGAGAACTTTGTTGTGTCTTGTCTTGCAGTGTTATAGGCGAATGTTACCATGCTAAGATATTCGTCCCAGTCTGTATGTTTTGTATTAGTATACATGGACAGCATATTTGCTAGAGTCTTATTGAATCGCTCTGTCAATCCATTAGCAGCTGGATGGTAGGCTGTCGTAAATTGGCTTACCGTACCCATAAGTTTTGCTAATTCTGTTATTAGACCTGATCGGAAATTTGACCCCTGATCACTCCAAAGATAACGCGGGCTTCCATGGCGACATATGATCGAATCCATCAGGAACTTTGCTACTTTGCCTGCTTTAGCGTCTGCTAGTGCAGCTGTCTCTACCCATCTAGTTGCGTAATCTGTTGCCACTACTATGACTGTCTTTCCGTTACGACTGCGCCGGAATGGGCCTAATATATCGATCCCTACTCTATCGAATGGTCTCCCTACTGGTATAGGGTGTAAATATCCTACGGGTTTTTGACTTTCTTGACCTTTCCGTGCTTGGCAGTCTGGGCAACCTTTTACATACCTTTCTACATCTTTCTGTAAGGTAGGCCAGTAATATCTTGATCTTATCTTATCTAGAGTTTTAGCAATACCTAAGTGTCCAGAGATGGGGTTGCTATGGTGATTAAATAGTATCTCTCCGACCAGATGTTTCGGAATAACCACCAGATCCTGATCTTTATAGGGGTTTGTGTTTACCTTGTATAGAATATCGTCGTGAATTCTAAAGTTTTTGGCTCTTCTTGCCACACCAATTGGTACGGATTCTGGGTTCAGCACTGCCTGTTTGATTTCTGTTAAGCTCGTATCTTTCTCCTGTTCTTTGCTTAATTCTTCAGTTTGCAATAAAAGGGTTGGTATTTCTTCCGCGTCTTCCACATCTTTTATTGTGGGTTTCATCACTGGATTTCTGGATAGACAATCTGCATCAGTGTTAAGTTTCCCACTTTTGTGTTTTATCACATAGTCATACTCTGAAAGCCTTAGACTCCACCGAGCCAGTCGTCCTACCGGGTCCTTTATCGAGCGTAACCAACATAAAGCATGATGATCTGTTATGATAGTTACCTTTTTTCCATAGATCATGTGCCTGAGGTATCCCAATGCCCATATTACTGCCAGACCTTCCAGCTCGGTAATCCCGTAATTCTGCTCTGCTTTTGTTAAGCTTCTACTAATATACGCCACAGGGTGCATTTCTTGATCTGTTCCAAGCTGCAATAGTATAGCCCCGATGCCTACCTTACTAGCGTCTACTCTTAATTCGCACTCTTTATGTGGGTCATAGTGCTGGAGAACTGGAGCTGTAGTTAGTTTCTCCTTCAGAGTTTCGAAAGCTTTTTGCTGTTCCTCCCCCCATATGAACCCTTTTTCTTTACTGGTTGCTCTGTGCAATGGTCTTGCTATTGTAGAGAAATCTTTAATGAATTTTCGATAGTAGTTACATAACCCTACAAAGCTTTGTATCTCTTTTATAGAACGAGGGGTTGGGAAATTGCGTATTGCCTCTATTTTCTCATCGTCAACAGCCAATCCTTTACTACTCACGGTGTAACCAAGTATGTTAAGTTCTTCTCGGGCGAAGTTACACTTACTTGGTTTCAGAGTTAGGTTCGCTTCTCTCAGTCTCTTAAATACTTTTTCCAGTTTTTCTAAGTGTTCCTCCAAGGTTTTTGAGAATATTATGATATCATCCAGGTAGATCAAAATCTCTCTCCATTTCATCCCTCGAAAAACCTGATCGGCCAGGTGAGAAAAGCATGACGGAGCGTTTGTTAGACCAAAAGGTAAGACGTTATACTCATATTGGCCGTGTCCTTGAGCTATAAACGCCGTATATTGTTTTGATTCTTCGTTCATTGGTACTTGCCAGTACCCGCTAAACATATCAAGTGTTGAGAAATATTTTGCTCCATTTAAATAAGTTAGAATGTCATCTATCTGAGGGAGGGGATAGTTCGATTTCTTAGTAATCTCATTAAGTTTTCTATAGTCCACACAAAATCTTGTTCCTCCATCTTTCTTTTTTACTAAAACAACCGGACTTGCCCACGGGGAGTGACTAGGTCTTATAATGTCATGTTCTAACATTTCTTTGATCTGTTCATCGATAATGTCTCTCTCCTTCTGAGATACTTTATAAGCTTTACTCTTCACCGGAGTGTTTTCCTCAAGTATTATTTGATGTTCAGCTAGGTGGGTTTTTCCCATTGTTAGAGTGGTTTTGGAGAACACGTCTGAATATTGAAATATAAGTTTTTTGAGTGTAGCTGTGAACTCTTTGTTCTTTATGTGTTCAATGTCAAAATCATCTATTTCCAATTGATCTTCTTCGTGCGTGTGGAGCACTATACAATCCCCTGTCCCTAAACATGTTGCTTCTTCCTCTAGGTTGGCCAACGTACTGTTCTTATACAGCTTCACCTGCTGATGGCTTTGGTTGCTCACGAGTAATTTTCCATGTGCTACTACCTGCTCTATTTCTGTGGGTTCCACGACTACACCTTTACGTGTCAAATTTTTATAATTATCTCTTATGATGTATTTCTTTTGAGAGTCAATTTTTAAAGTCGATATTTCAATCCACGTTTTTTCGTTGGCCTGACATATTGTGTCTTCTTTTACTATAACTCTTGGTCGTCGCTTTTGACACCTGATATCTTCGCAGTGGAGAGGATTCATGTTTTCTTCATTTGATTTTTTATCTTTTCCGGCCTCCTTGTCCTTTTTTATTAGTGTCGTACAGGAGAGACTTTCTCCCTGTGTACTTTTCTTTATCCTGGTCAATATTCTCTGAATGTCCCTATTACATTCTTCCAGGTACATTTGTTTGTATTTATCCTGACAACTTTCTATTTCTGCTAGCCCTATTCTAGCGGGTCCTTTTTCACCAACTGTCGTGTCGTTTAGTGGTATTACATATTCCTTACTACTTATCTTAAATGCTACATGTCGCATTCTTAAATTAATTATAGCTCCTAAAGTCCGTAATGTTTCCATTCCAATGATAAATGGTAATGGCAAGTTTTTCACTACCACGGCTTCACATGATAATGTTAACTTTCCTAATTGTATGTTTACAGTAGATTGTCCTACAGTCGATACCTTTGTATTTTCGATTGCTACTAAGACTTTCTTTTTCCTAGTGTCGATACTTTCCGCGTAATCTTCCCTAATCAAGTTTAGCTCCGATCCCGTGTCTATTATGATGTTCGTCCTCCTCTCGTTTACCTTTGCAAACATTGTGAGGACTCTGTTATCTCCCCTAGCAGCCCTTTGCGCAGACAGGACGAACCCTCGGGCTACTGGTGCCGTCCTCTTCCTTTTGGGTGTATCACAGTGTTGAATTCGCAACTTGAGGCGTAGTGTCCTGGTCGATTGCAGTTAAAACATCTAGGCCTACCATCAGTTGTTCTTGTCCACGGTTGACCTCCTCTATTGGAGGTTCTTTGGTTCCTGAATCGTGACAGTTGCTGTCCCTGACTTCTTCTAGGACTGGCTTCATAAGTGTTATAGTTCTGTTGGGTCCTATTGTATATTGCTGAATTATTCCTAGGTTCTGATTGAGTCATTGGAATATAGTTTGGTGTCATGAACCTTACTGAAGCGCAATTATTACAAAGTTCTTGTTCACCTGTATATCTGGGTGTCCCATGTGATATATATTCCTCTGGACTGGACTCTTGTGGTCTGTATTCTTGACAATACCGCTGACCTTTTGTCTGTTCTCTTTGTCCATTGAAGTTACCGGTTTCTTTCGACCGTTCCTTTTGGTAATGGCCTGCTAAAGGAGCCTGACTAGTTGTCAGTACTACTTCTTCTTTTGGGGTTACCCCTGTACGTCCCGTCATGTTACTGCTAATATCTTGTAGTGTCAACACACACTTCTTAAATTTTTCCATTGTCATTGGATTGTCTCTTAATATTCTGTATGATGAATATAATTCAGGCTCAAGACCATTCTCAAAATATTTCCTGAAATCTTCTGCATTCATTGTCGGGTCTAGTTCGTAGTATAATGCCTTGAGTTCATAGAAATAGGATTTTATTGACTCTCCGTGTCTTTGCTTTCTTTGCAAGAGTTTTATTTCCAGGTTTCTCTTGCTATCGCCTTCGTCAAATTCGTCCGACATATCTCGTTTTACATCAATCCATTTTTTCTCTTCGTGGTCAGGGTGTTCCCTATATTGGGCAAACCAAATATTCGCTGCTCCTTCTAGATATGAACCCAAGTATGCAATTTTCAACCCATTATTCCAACCGTTTGCTATAGCCGTCCTTTCGTATGCGGCTAAGAAAGATTGCACATTACTGGTGCAAGGGTTAAACGTAGGTGGCGAGATAAATTGTGGTTTAGATGGCTTGCCTAAATTTGCGAAAGCTTCTATCAAGGTCGTATCAGCCATTTCTCTGCTGTTTTCCGTTTTTATAATATCTGTATTGGCACCTGTCCTTTTGTTATCTTCTTTATTTATATTATCCTCTATCCTGTTCTTTATTTCAATTTGTTCGATATCTTCTGTCTTTTCTTCTTGTTTTGTTGGTGACCGAGGAGTTATTGTTGATTTTCTAAACGTGTAGGCACTTGTGCTGTTAAAAGGAGGAGTAAAGGGCTCGGTTACGTGTATTTCTAACGGAATTACCTTTTTTGTGCTAGTAGCGCGAGTTTGGTACTGGTGGCTCATTAATGCGAAACTCTTATACTATTTTTCTCCTTGTATATATTCCTGTTAGTAAATTCTTATCTCAGACAGACCTAGCAATAAGTACCTAATTTACAGTGTAAATATATCCATATACTTAACCCAGTGTTTTAATATTAGGTAATCTTTACTGATTTATAAATGTGTATATATTTTTTTTTTCTTAAAATAAATAATAAACATTCGCAGTTTACTGTTATGGATTTCGAAAAGTATCAATAACGATTACCCTAAATAACATAAAACTGACCTTTCTTATTGTTTATATTATACAAAACTTTTACTTGCTTACTAAACAAGGTTGACTTTTCTCAAGTCTCATCACTTTCATAACCGCACGTGTTGAATTACAAATATTATATACATACTTATTATTTTATTCGTGCTATTAATCAAAACACATATATTGATATATTCTAGTAACCTCTTTAATTTAAAAAACTTAACCCAAATAACGAAATTCTAGGGTTAAGAAATGATGATAGTAAGGGACTGACTAAAATGAAATAATCAGAACTGAATTAAAAATAAGAAACGAAAGCAAATATGGCTAAATAGGATTTAACCGATTAGCGAGAATTGGGAAACTTTTAAAAGAATTCCGATATAAAAACAGAGAAAATAATAAATCGAACAGTTTAGGAAGAAACCGTTCTCGGGAATCAACACGGCGCCTCCACCATGTCACGCCTACCAGGGTTGGTAGGTCTTTGGGGGTATGTTCTCTAATGAGGTAGCTTGATAGAAACGAGAAGAATAAAATAACAAGTATATTAATAAGACAGAAATACAATATAAACAATATGAATATAAATTTATATGGATATATATATATATATATATATATAAATATACCCTGGATGTGGAAGCCAGAAGGGCTTTCCGCAAACAACCCCACTACCCTAAATAAATAACTACATATATAGATGTTAGTAATGAGGGAAACAAACGGATTAGTCGCACTTACAGTTTCTTAAATGATTCTAATTAATCTACAATAAGAAATATGAATGATTACTTAACTAAGTACATCTATAAGCCCGAAAGGGGTTCCTACACAATTAAATTAATCTTACCTTAACAGAGTACTGGGGCACATCAACACAAAAGGAACCGCGTTTATTAAAACTTTAGCTATCGATGCGTACGTCTACGTCTCTTGAACGCCTTCTTCTCGAGCGGCGGATAAGCCCCGATCATCGCCGCGTTCCCGCGTTTATTCGCTAATTTTTGTTATTAAATTAATTGTTAAATATTTATTAATAACACGGTGTATACCGGGAGTCTCAAAATATTTAACTCTTTCGGAGTGTGACAATATTAATGAATTAATTGAAATATTTGACCCTCTTTTTCTGCTACTTTTGACCATCTTTCGGACAGAGAACGAATACCGAGTCGGAAGAACACTTCGTTTTTATATACAATTTACGGATCGACCCATTTTAACAATATTCGTAAGATAGGACAGGCCATGAGCCATCAAACAAAACAAATAGTAATCAAGTAATCATCATTATTATCATATTATATAACAGACACTATATATACCTTATAGAATATTACGTATCAAGAGTGGTAAGTAGGACATTACGTAGGAGTGGAAAAGTTACGCACGAAGCCGCATAGCGGCGAGTGCGTAATTACACGAGTACGTAATACCTCTTACCACTCGAGTTACGTACTATGCTTTATCTACGACTCAATATTTTAATTTTAATTCTAAATATTTGACATCTCTAAAAAATATATGACGTTTCATTACGCACAACTGTGCGTTATAGCTTACTTACCCTGCATGGTGACAATGAGTATAAATGACATTTACTGTCAAAGGAGTAGATAAAATATGATACAAACGTCTGTGATTCAATTTTATTTAAATAGAAGCCTACGGCTGTACTTTACTCGTCCGGGTAAGGCACTATAAACATAGGTATTATCATCAGCCATGTTTAGTCCAATGTCAACCACAAAACCAGAGATAATAGAATAGATGTGTTGATGCCTATTATAAAGTTGGCAACAAGTTCCGACATCAGCGCACTTTAAAACTTAACTTCTATACCCTTTTTATGCTTTAAGTACCTGAAATTTATTTTAAACTAAAACCACTTATAGTACTTACTTTGTCATTATACCGTTATAAGTACTTTTTCGCTCTTCTGCTACCAGCTCGTTTAGTTTCCATTTTCACCGCTATAAAATACGATTGCACGTCTGTTTAATTTGTCTATGGTCTAGCACGTGAACTGAGTGACATTTGACAAAAAATGGCTGATGATAATACCTATATCTATAGTGCCTTAGTCCGGGTATGCTTTAATAGCGACGCGACAGTGGGAATAGGTAACTTAACATACTACGCAGGCACTTTTTCACTGTTCTCGCCAAATCTAATTACTTGTGTTCAACTTCATGTTTCTCTATCTTTCTCTCTGTGTATTGTTGATTAGCGTAAGCTAAGGATATTAAAGTATGCGCAATCACAAACACAATATTTTAAAGAAATTGACAGTTTAGAGACGTTATTTTTCTCATAAGAGAATTAACATAGATAGACATGGTTAGGATTGTATGTATACATACATACATACATACATACATACATACATACATGTGTAGGATTAAAACATAATAACTGCAATAGTAGTTAAAACTTTTTATCTTAACTTCGATTGAAATGTTTAATAAACTACACAAAAAATAACGACATATATAAGTTTTCAATACTCCTACGTGTGGATTTACTCACGCATAGCAAAGGATATAATATCCGCGTACATGGCAGTAAAAGCTCAGCCATATATCCAACAGGGTGCTACTGATAGCCTTATCTTTATTACGCATCGGCCACAAATGACCAATTACTTTGAGAGAAATGGACGTGTGAGTTATAATCGCAACCACTAGCTGGCGTTGTTACATGTGGATGTGTTTTCTGTTTGTGTCTATGTATGTTTAAAACACGGTTCACTGTTATATAATACGACACCCGGTTGTAATTGCTTGGATTTAATACGTGCGTCTAGCGATTGCTATAGGATATTGTAAAGTTTGTTTGTTTTTATTTTATATACATATTACGTCTATTCTAATAGAAAATTCTTTTTTGTTTTAGGTAAGTACCATATATTGATGTATTCTAGAGAATGGATAATAAACAGCTGGTATAAATCCAAGCTAAGTATACTTATTTATTTATTAGAAATCGTTCCTAGTTTCCATTAACACTATATCTATATAAAACATCTTTTATTGATCAAAATACACAGCTATATTTATATTAAATGGCTTAAACAAATTATATTAAATAAAATAAATGTAGGACTGTGAAGAGTAATATAAAAATTGGCAAAGAGCCTATTATCATAGAATCAAAAATTTGATCGGTACCAGTATTATAACTTCTTCAAACGTGGTAAACGATGAAAACTTAGCTTCATAAATTAACAGAAGATTTTTGGACTATTAACATAATGTTGGTTAATCATTAAGATGTATCCATGATAATTATGTAATGTGTTGCCTAGCAACGCTGCTCTGATTGCTTAAGGGAAGACAATTACTTTTAATTTTTGACATTTAAAAATACTATAATGACTATAAAATAAAAATAAAATAATTAATTACTTACTTTTACATCCATATTTAAAAGGAAGTCAATGTTATTCAATTTTATATTAACAATTAAACCTTAATAATAAAAAAATTATTTGACAGTGACAGATCGCTTTCAAGGTAATTTGACATAACTAATCAAGTTACGAACTATTTTTAGTCAAGTTACGAACTACTGTTAACATTTTTATGAATTTATTAATTTATAAAAACAGGATGAAATAAAATATAATACGATACATGGTCGTTAGGTGTTATTACAGTCCTCGTTTTCATTTCCAAACTCGGCTCCTACGTCGCCTCGTCCGTAAACTAACTCGTACTGTAATAAGTCACCTACCGACCTTGTAACGTATAATACTATTAATTTATACATTGGTGCTAACTAGCCGTGCTAGACAAATTTGTTATTTAAAATGTTTCTTGAGTGGTTTTGTACAACTTTTACTATTTGGCAACAATATTAACAGTGAATTTAGCAATGGAGTGTACCTACACATCTGCATCGACGATGTAGCATGCAGCGCTGTAGTTAGTGAAACACAGTAAAAACAATGCGAGATAGTTTGTAAATAAGCGAAGATGATAGTCTAATCGTTTTGTTTACAATTTTCTAATTATTAGTTTTTCCAAGCAAAGATTTTTATGTGGGCTTCGGCGACTGGGTGAGAGAAGCAACTTGGCGAGAGAGGTGAATCGAGAAAAAGTGTCCACGTACGTATGTACGGGAGATGACCTTGTCACTGATCCTCTTTCTTGCTCTCATGACATACGCAATAGATTTTATACCAGTACGTTGCTATTTAAATAAAACTGAATCACAAGTTTCATGTACATTTTCACTGTTTTTTACAAGCCTATTTGTATAATAATAATGCCGATAAAAATTACTTAAAAATGTATTCAAAAGTAAATTAGATGATCTGTTTTATTAGGGTTCCGTAGCCAAATGGCAAAAAACGGAACCCTTATAGATTCGTCATGTCTTTCTGTTTGTCTGTCTGTCCGTATGTCACAGCCACTTTTTTTCTAAACTTTAAGAACTATACTGTTGAAACTTGGAATGCAAATGTTTTCTGTGAACCGCCTTAAGAGTTTATACAAAAATAGAAAAAAAATATGTTGGTTCCCCATACCTACTTACTTAAAATTGCTACTCAAAAAATATTTTTTTCATCAAACCCATGTGGGTCTTCAAAAATGATACTTAAGTTTCTAACCATGTAAACTTCCACAAAAAATGCTTTGACCAAGATCTAATTAGCAGTTTTTTAAAACATCGTTCAAAGTTGCAGCGAACTACAAGAACTTATATACTTGGTGCTACGGAAGGAACCCTTCCTGGGCAAGTGCGACCCGCTTTTTATAATCAAGAAAAGATGGATATGAGTTATTAAAAAAATATGTATTTCTTCTAGATTAACAAGGATTATAATTTAAAAATTTTATTTAGAAAATAAACAAAAGAAATGTCTATCATATATAGACATCTAGAAACTGAGAAAATTATATAGTTGTAGTTTTTATAAGAGCGATTTAATACTGAAAGAGAAAAGCTATTATAACTTCTGTTACATTTATGTAAGAATAGAAGGTTCGATACAAAAAACTACATACAAAACATTTAGATATTTACATTTTACAGTGCTTTTTATTTTTTAGTTAGCTATATATTTATTCTCAACGAATCCAATTCCTCGGAATTTATATGCGACTGTCCAGTGGGACAAAGTGCCTTATGTTGCTTGTTCTATTTGCTTCAATCAAGGTGACTAGAGCTCAGCATATAATAGAAGTGTGTGCCTTAAATATAAATCTATGTCGATTTTATTCAGTAACCTTTATGACTAGGGAAACGGAAGTAACGTTTGGCTTGAAAATATATCGAAGTCATCGTATAGACAAGAGAAAATATTCATTGTATAGAAATCGATATGAAGATCACACAAAGAAGAAATATATCGAAGATTATAATAAATCAGAAAACAATATATGACGAAACTAACAATGCACAACCATAAAATAGTCGCATCAAAAAAAAATTTTGTTAATTACGCCACACCGGATTATAGAAGATCTAAAAACCCACTATATTTTTGATAACTTTTAATAAAAAATCATTTCCCTAAAGAGAAACTATGGTAATTGACTACAACCAATTTTAATTTCAAAATTATACAACAAATCACGCTAGTAAATTCCAATCTCTCAGTAATATGTACAAAATTATCTAATCCTGCTGATATTTGGTCTATTCCTGTCATGTAAAATTCGGGTCCTATTCCCCCAAGAATAAACCTGTCCATATAAATTTGCTTCCTGTGATTATGACTCGGTGATGAGGGATCGCCTACTGAAACCAAATCGAAAATTATGTAGATCAGTGTCAGCCAGAGTTGGAATTTTGTCCCGCAGGTCGTTTTAATATATCTGCATGGGTGTTACCCAAAACAGAAAAAAGGGTTGATTGTTGACCATTTCTGCACTGTTTAGAATTTTTTTAATTATATTTATATAGTTCATAAAACTATAACTTAAATTGGAATAGAGTGTTTTAACGGATAGACTATGAAATCAATATTTATAATTCGATTATTCGCATTAATTAATCTGTTTGTGTGTACCACGTACCAGTTGTATAATATGACAAGATATGGGTAATATCATTCTCCATTTTAATTTTGATCACATTAAATTTCAGTTGTCAATTTTTTTGTTAGTGTTATCAGTCATTTTCTTAGAGTCTATACTACTATATAGAGATTGCTCACAGGCTCACATAACCTCACATAACCTTATTGATAATAGGGTTAAAACGGATAAATTCAAGTGGGGTCAATTTGGTATACCGATGGCTGAAAAACTAAGAAAGGTACACAGTCGGGTAAATATAGTAGAAGACACAAGATACAAGTCCAATTATTATTGTTCGAGTTGTGTTAACAGTTAACCGTGGCAGTTTTAGAAGTGCCAATTCCAAGTTGACTGCTGGAATTGTTATCCTTGTGATAGCTAAAAGCAAAGTACGATCCTACAATAACAGGTTACATCTATCTTACTCAGTTTTGATTCGCATTATTGTTGTTTACTTAAAATGTGTTTATTGAGACAATTACAACTTAAATTAGATTAAAAATATATATCTTTTTAATCTAATTTAGGCAGACCACATTTGAAATAGTGACTATGTTATATCGCTACCATCTGTGAGAAGCAATAAAATTATGATGCCCTATAAAATGAAATCCAAAATTTACCTATATTATATCCCTACGATCTGCGAAAAACAATAAAATCATGATAATATTAATAAACCTTTAGAAGAAATATAAGTGGTAATGCATAGACTTATGCATTTTTAAATTGATTATTTAGTGCTTTATAGATGTTTAGGAATATGAAAAATCACTAATTTGTTGCAAGTTACATTCTTATGATACTGCATACTTATATCAAAAATGGAAAATAACATTTGTTGTTTGTATTTGTTGCATATGTCGCAAATGTAAGCTATAAAAATTGTATACTAAAGTTGTATGAAAATGCTGGAAAAGAATCTACATTATTGAAATGATGTTGCAATATTGGCTCTCGCAGACTTTTCTAAGTTAGTTTTCAAGGAAAAGGGAGGCTCTTATTTAGGATAAAACAACTTTTATAGCATTCAAAGAGAAATCCTAATTCGTCTGTGTGATATATTTCTCTCTGTGTATACATCAAGGCTGTCTTTTATCTATCCCCTAGGGCAATAATTGCTTGGAAAGTGCCTTCTTCATCCCCTTGTTGAAGGGCTCTAGGGTATGTCAACTTCGATACCAGTGCAATCCATTGATCTAAAAAATAGTCTGTTTCATATGTTTTTGACCATTTTTACGGATCTTTAAAATTAGCGATGACACAAGGCCCAGAATAGTTTTAAATTTTTTATGACTTTAATGAAAATTATATCGCAGCACTAATTTTATGGTTATATAGAAACGCGTAAAACACTTTTTATATTGACGATATCATCACATTGACACAGATGTTTTTAGACACCAAATAAACGATAAAAGAGACACATAAAAAGTATATATAATCCATAAATTTATTTATGAAATTGTTTTTTTAAGGGACGTCAACATAACTATTATACAGAAAAAATATTTTTAAAATTACAATAAACTTTAGACATTCTAAGAAGGATATATGAATAAATCATAACAGTGTTAAAATGCGAGTTAATTGTAGCATTATTCCTGAACCGCTTTACTTCTCTCATTTTCAAGTTTCTTCTGTTTGTCTGCCATAATTTTAATTTTATTATTAGTACCCGGATGACCGAGCTTTGCTCGTAAAATATGAAAATCAAAAGACGTTTCTGCTCGTATGATGTTAGTTAAGTTTTGCAAGCATTTACTTTAGCAACAAATACGGGACAAGCAGAAACCTTATAATTTTCATGAAGATTTTCTTGAAAGGACTATTGACTGCTCGAAGTTTAAGATACTCGATCTGTTTGTGTTTGAAGACGATTTTCTTCAAAGTTCTTTTGGGACAAGTTTCAAAGATCCTTTAGCTATTTTTAATACACATTTGATTAAAAAAGAATTTCTTTGACAAACCTCAAACGCCATAAAGTAAAATAACTTTGATGTTGCTGTGTCAATTAAAAGAATATTTAAAAAGAGTCATATTTTTTAGTTTCTAGACTAATTGAAACCTCCTGAAAATGAAAATCATTGAAGCCATTTCCGTTTAATTATATAATATCGTACCGTAACACCCATCTTATGGAGGGAAATGATTTTGGGCGACAAAATGAAAAAAACGTTTTTTCCCAGACGTGATACCCAGCTAGATCGATTTTTTGCCTCCATGTACACCTATATATTAGATCGTTAAATCCGTTTCCGAAAATGCTAAATATATATATATATATATATATATATATATATATATATATATATATATATATATATATATATATATATATATATATATATATATATATATATATATATATATATATATATAGCTCTGGCCTACTGAACTTCGTACCACCTCTTTTTCTCAATTTTAATTTTTTTAAATTTTTATTAAATGTTTTTATTTTATTTTATTGTTCTAATCATATTTTCTCGTTAGTTTCTATGTTATTATTACTTTTTTGTTGTATTTATTAATTTACCAATAAAATATATTGGATATCAACTGCGCCATCTTACAGTGGCGTCATGGTACTCAATTAAGGATTGCTCGTTTAAATATATACGTGATATTAAGCTTTACGGTGGTCATAGGGCTTATTTAAGGAGGAATTGCTTGTTTAAATATATAAGATATTAACTGTATCACATTACGGTTGCGTTATTTTACTTGATTTAAAAAGGTATTTTCTTGGCTTTTTTTATCCGCAAATATTTTTTTATTATTATTTTCTATTTTATTTTACTTTCTCGTTTATATATTTATTAATATTTATATCAAAATACAACCCATTTACTGTGTTTTTGCACAGCCTATATGTTGAATAATCTTGAAATCAAAACACAGTGCCATGTTTATAGAGTTACATCAATAAACTTTAGCTGCCATCTACAAGCAATTCGTTGAACTAAACAATAAATGTCATATGGAATTATTGTCACTTTACCATAGAAATACACAAATAAGTAAAAAAATATTAAAAAACATTTTACATTTATCCAAATAGTAAATCTAAACCATTCTCCAATCCATCTGAACACATAGGAGGAGTTCGGTGATTTACGCACGTACAGAAAAAATATTGCTCGTTTAATAGTAATAAGATAAACATTAAGGAATAATAAAGAAAAAATATCACATGCAGCAGGACTCGCACCTGTGATTTTTGTCTATAGTCGATAGTGCCTTTAACCATTCAGCCACATATGCCGTAGTGGTTAATCAGCGCTTATGATCATATCTTGATATAACTCATGTCCTATAGAACACTTACTTAATTGCTTCTTAGGCACATATATGAAGTAAATGAGAAAAAGTTATCTGTCAAATCGACAATTGGAACATCGAATTCACTGTCTTATATTTTTATTTTGTTATATGCATAAACCACAGATTTTTAGTAATTTGAGGTAAATATAAGACATCTCACATAATATGTTTAAAATTTAAAAATTAAACAAACAATAAATGATATTAAGAAGAAATTATAAAAATGTCACATCTGGCACTACAATAACCTGCAATTCTAATAGACGATATCACTTTTAAACATTTGGCTACGGGTTTTAGAAATATTTATTAAAAAAAAAAAACGAGTGTGGCAGTCAGTGGGACTGCCGGCAGAAGTTATACTTCTATGCACGCACCCGCATTCATAAATTTGTATGCGAAGGATTTAGCAATATCATTATATGATATTCGTGGTAAGCGATCCCAAAAACCTCCTAGTACCGAGTGCACACTCTTTTTGTATCGACTTGCATCAAATTGTAAGTTTTCCCTCTGTTGTCTGTTCGGAATGCACTTTTCGAATGCAGAAATGCAATTTCCCATTTTTACATTATAAAAAATAGCGACAAATTTTCTGAAACTCTAACGAATCCAATGCAAAAAAAACGCATTCCGATCCATCTTACGTTACAATATTCGGAGGTTTTAGTGCTTTATTTCCTCGACTATTCGTAAAAACTCTGTTTATGTAGCCAACAACCTTAAAAGCATAGAGCAGAATATACTGCAACCATGTGACGTTATTTTAGACTACAATACAATACTTATTACTGAATATTATTATTAATATAAAATGCTAAACTTTATATGTAATCTTACGTGACAGAATTATAAAATAATGTGTCAAATAATCATGTGGTCTGTCACTATGATATTCATACATTAGCTTAGACTGTTTTTTGTATATCTATCCCTTTTTAATGTACTGAATGTTGAAACGGTTTTCAAAGGACTTACAGTTATGACTAATAGTATGTGGTAAATATTTCATCTTTGTTTTTACCGACCAATATACCTTATAAGTGTTTCTGTCTCTCTCTTACTCACACCATTACATACGTAATGATTTTTCCATTTAACTCTACACAATATTTTCCGCCGAGTGCACGAATAGAAGTATAACTTCAATAATTTGAATCCAAAAGAGAAATACTAGAGAGAAAATTTAGATAACTTTTACATTTTTGATGTAGGCAGCTAAATCGAACTTCGGAATTGAAATTACGAGCGACAATGAATTAAAATTCCAGACGAACGTATTTTGAAGTACAAAGTAATCTTATTTATTGGACCTGGTATTTTCGAGTAGCATCGTGTATTTTTACCAGATTTTACTAGTTTTACTTACCTTCGCTAACACATTTTACTTTTCGGAGTCGGTTTCACAAATCTAGTTTTCGAAGTTCGATTTAGAAATCCCCTGTCGATCTCGTCGAAAATTTATCGAACCTATCTAAAACCTTAGCATGCTTTATTATTAAAACTTAGGGTGTTGCTTTTTTATTTAGTACTGTAGCTATTTTTCACGGTCAAATTTTCTGTTCTTGTCAATAATGATTTTATTTTTCCACCTGGATACTATATACATTATTTATCAATCACGATTAAACTGAATTACAAATACTATTTTACTCTACCTTTTTTATATGGTATCGTTCTGTTACAACTATTCTACTATAAGTGTGTACATATTCCAAAATCTTCGTTATAAATAAAAAAATAATTAATATAATATTCATACAAAATAAGTTAAATAATAAATTCAAGTATAGTATAACTAGACCAACTTGGATAGGAATTATTTTTACGATTTTACGAGGGGAAACTCAAAAGAACGTCATTATATGAACGAACCTAGTAAAATATCTATTTAATGTTGCTTTTAACTTCACTACTCACACCTGTACGCCCATGAAGAGAATTCTTGGAAATTCGAAAAGAGCGTTGACCACGCCTATTCAAGTGGTTTTGGATAAACTATACTCAAAATTGAAATAAATCCATAAACAACAACATGCACCAGCAAAAAGTTCCAACAATTAAACACTGACAAAAATTAAACACAAATAATACAGCGTGGAGCACTGGCACAAATGAGTAATAGTCTATACACTACACTCACTTCATACCTACTCGGCGGCCGACCGTCACGCGACATGCGCTACACAGACCAAAAAGTTTGAGACGATGTAATAAAAGTTTCACTTTAAAAACTGATAAATGTAAATTTTTTAACGAGATTCTAAAAAAGAACATATTTAACACAATTAAACAAGCAATATAACCATTGTAGGCACTCAACAAACATTTATTAACTTTCAGAAAATCTATTGAATTAAAATGTATATTTGATAATATTATTTTGATGAACTTTTTTGACTATTTAATATAATTAAGATACTAAAAAAATTTACAGAATATATTCCTAAATGCGCCTATTACCGGATTGTTCATTGACTGCAAAAATTAAGTGTATCAGAATATATTTTGCATGGTAATAATAGGAATCACTAAATCACTGTAATTATACGGATGAATTTGGATTGAAAATGAGTTTTGGATGATGCATGAGCTTATTTATGAACATTAATAACTGCAAATATACAACTGGATGGTATATAATTTAATAATAATAACCGAGACAGATTAACTAAAATAAAAGGAAGGATAATACAAACACAGCTATAGGGCGATTCTCGTTAATGTAAATAAACAAAAATAGCTTTATTAAAATATAATTTTAATGTAAGTCTTACAATAAAAGAGTACCTATATTTTTGGTATCTTGAACCGTTTTCGCAGCGCACGCAATGGAAGCCTTCAAGGATCAATAATTTTCCCCGTTTTTTTCACATTTTCCATTACTTCTTCGCTCCAAATAGTTGCATCGTGATGTTATATAGCCTAAAGCCTTCCTCGATAAATGGTCTATTCAACACAAAAAGAATTTTTCAATTCGAACCAGTAGTTCCTGAGATTAGCGCTTTCAAACAAACAAACAAACAAACAAACTCTTCAGCTTTATAATATTAGTATAGATATATAAACTTAACGATAAAATTAACAAAATAAATTTAAATACTGATTAGATTTACGATTTCAAAATAATATATGTTCTATCTGTCTAATTTATTGTAAACTGGCACCAGGAGTTTCTCAATCTGGTAACTTATTATGAACAACTCATAACTTTACTACCGGTAACGTATCTTTGAAATATTTTTGAATCAACATAAAACGTTGTTCCTAAAGGTAATATATTATAAAGCTTGTGAATATAGTACATGAGCCACATTTCGATGTTTTCATCTGATTCTTTTTCATTCTAGAAATTCTGTTTCTCGTAAATGTAAACCATTATTTTTCTGGTCCGGTAAGCTAACTTTTTCTACTATATTTTTACTATAAACTTTTTTTATAAAATAAAAATTGCTTTACACTCACTGTTTTTGTATGTCTTTAAATTTTTGAGTTCAATAACCAACAACAGAAAATTATTTTGCCCAATTAACTTACCAATCTTTCCAAAAACAGTTGTAATGATTACTTTTATTTAATAATTTTTAGATTATTTTTTTATTTGCAATTTACGTCAGTGCTCTGGACAAGCCTCGTAAATGTTAGATAAATAATTTTCATTGGTTTCTGTTAAATTTATGGTTGTTTAGAAAAAGAGAGTTAAGTATCTCTTTAAAACTTTCCAACAATTATAGGGCGAACATCTAGTTTGTATTTACTATTTCTTTAAATGTTTTTTAATGCAATTTATTGAAAATTTTTAAAATTTTACAGCTTGAAACTTTTCAATTATCCAGAAGTTCTGTAATTGAAACATTATTATTGTTTAAAATGTGTAATACCGAGGAACTGTATAACAACAAAAAAATCAGAAACTATAATCTGCATTACTGGAATTTATATTCTTAAATGTGCCAACATATTTTTTATATGTTTTCAAGTTAAGTTTAAAAAATCACTAGTATAAACATTTGTAATTTGAGAATAAATAATACATAATTATCTCATTTTCATTGATTTTTGTAAAAATACCTTCATTCAATCTGAAATAAGAAAATAACATATTCTCTTCACTTGATATTGCAAGGCAAAATTAAAGTCAATGATATACCGTACTGAGAGTTTTTTTAAGTTTAATTTTATTAATTATGCTTACACATAGGTACCTACATTCTTAGGTATTACCAAAGAATTTTCGACGAAGCAGAGATCAAGTACTTTACTGAAGGATCTCGCACTTCAGAAGGAACCGGTGCAGGGGTCTGTGGTCCAGTCCACGCAACCTTAGGCTGCACTTCAGCTTGGGAACGGAGTCAACCGTATACCAGGCTGAGGTATTCGCCTTACTAAAGGCTGTCAACCGCGCCCTAGGACGTGGCTGGAGAGGGGAGAGGATAACTTTCTTCTCTGACAGCCAGGCTGCACTGCTGGCCTTAAAACAATTCTGGGTTAGTTCCAAGCTAATCTGGGAGTGCATACAAAACCTCAATGAACTGGCTAGACACAACAGGGTCTTGTTGGAGTGGGTGCCAGGGCATAAGGGTTTTGAAGGTAATGAAACCGCGTACCTTCTGGCCAAGAAGGGAGCGGACACACAATTCGTTGGTCCAGAACCTGTATTGGGACTGCCTAGAGCCTGGGTAAGGACCAAAGTCAAGAACTGGATCTGGGAATAGTCGACCAAACACTGGAGTAATACTGTAGGACTAAGGCACTCGAAGCTGACGCTCAAAGGATACTCCAAAAAACTGACTTCTGACATACTAAATCTTGGCAGAAGTCAGATAAGAGTACTGGTGGGCCTGCTCACTGGGCACGGACCATTCAGACTACACCTTCGAAGGATGGGGATTCTGACACAGGAACCCACCTCGTGCCGATTGTGCGCCATGGAAGATGAGACGGCAACTTACATTTTATTCGAGTGTGAGGCCTTGGACCATAAACGGTTCCTCATCTTCGGTGATACGAACCCTGACTCCTATCACCACCTTGAGGAGCAAGTCGCAGGACTCAAATCTCTTATAAAGGGAACTGTCCCGTGGCAACAGTAACTCAAGGAACTTGGGATATCTGGATTCAAGCTTAGCTGAAGATCAGCGTGGTGTTGATTTTCAGCTGAGCAAACTAGAGTCCTGCACGCACGGGTACATGTAAGGACTCTTGGTGCCGAACCTGGTCACAATATTCCCATAGGAAGCAGTACTTAAAACATGGGGCTCCACTGAAGTGACCATGCCAGGTTTATTTAGATTAGATAGATTAGATTAGGTATTACCAAACGTTCCTATATTAATATTTTCCTATCAATTTTAAATTTGTTGCTCGGCTTACTGACAGAAATTTGAGCAGAAACACATTTTTACTGATAAATGTTTGTGATAACTCCCTCATCTTTTTAATATATATAAAATAGGATATATTTTTTTGTGTTAAACTCACTTTTTAAGAAATAAGGCACTAAATACATAAAAAACTTAATGCAGCTGTCACTGACTGTCAATCGTCAATCTCAGTCTTGCCACGAGACTAGAAACGGATATTTGTGGTACCGATCGCTGTTAGTTTTGTATAACAATTGGTTCCCCAGATTTTCGATTCTTAATCTATAATCAGTTATGTGAAAGAAAATTGTGTTTTCACGACTGTTAAATTTTAATTTAGTAAGAAAACGTTTGATAATAGTATTTATCTACTTTCACTAAGTATTTTAAATTCTAACGTTACCGGTAAAACCATAAGTAACTACAAGCCTAAGGAAATCTAGAATGATATCGTTAATAAACATTTACCTGGCAATATATGCATATCATAATATCATATCAACGTTTTAGCTTATTAACTGCTAAAATAAGATGGCTGACATATCTATAGTTCGATAATTTTGTTTGGTTGGGCATATCCTAAATCCTGCAACATCTTTGTATACCATGTATAAAAGCACACGTACTAAACACCCCTAAAAATTTGTTATATCGATCTGTACGTTCGCACAACTTCCACATTGCTTTAATAATCCTCTTTTGAGGTCTTATTACGATGAAGTAAGGAGTAAAAGGGATCTTTGATTGCTTATTGTGGTTACGTACGGAAGAAGCCCTCTGGGATCGACACCCCCACTTTTCTGCTATCTATACAACGTTTATTCACTGAAAAAAAAAGTTATATACAAGCGAATTGAATTTAGGTTTACATATGCTCTTTGTAACCAAAATACATCACGAATAAATAAGAAAAATGCTATTTATATTTATATACACAAAAATATTATTTTAAAACCAGGTCACACCAAAGTTTTTAATTTTTTTAATGTGGGTTGCGGATACAAAAATATAATTTCGTATCTATTACTTATTGAAACAGAAAACCATATGAGCATTTACCTCAGAATCCTAAAACGGTTATATATAATAAAACATCTAAACCACTCCAGTAATGACCAACAGAGAAGTATAGCTTTCGTAGCGTACAATATAATTGGTTGATAAATGTTTGCACCACGATGCCAATACTATAAATTGCCTTAGAGTGGAACAACTTACAGTCGTCACTTGTCATTAGACAGTTGGCAGTTGAAATTTGACAATTGATAGGTATATGATAGTTAACATTTTACAGTTGCCGTTTGACAGTTTGGCATTTTACAGATAATATTTAACAGTAGTCATAAGGCACTTTATATTTACCGGTTAACATCTGACATTGACATTTGATGGTTAACATTTAGGTACCACTTGACATTTAAGACTGTGTCTCTAAAAACATTATTATATCTAGTTTTAAAAAAAAATATTTTATGTTGATTCTAGCTACCTGTTGATGTACTATATTTTTAATTTTACAAATATGTAATTTTTAGTAAAAGTTTCCCTTAATGTTAAAAAAGAACCACCAAAGTTTTAGAATGGAAAAGCAGTTTGATTAAAGTAAAAATTACATAAGAAATTTTGTATAAAATTTTCTTTAATATCCGTAAAAATTACTTTACTCGATCCGTTCAAAAGATGGACTTTAAGGACACGTGATCAGTGACTCGCCGGCGTAATCGTAATCCTTCTAAACTGAAATAACGAAGGACAGTTTACACTGTACTCATACCATAGATAATATAAACTGTAGGCATCGAGGGTGGGTACTTTTTTGTTGAGTGGTGTAAATCGGACTTGTTACGTTGGTTGGGGAGAATAATATTCACAGAGTGCGTGCCGTTCAAGTGATCATTCCATCTTTTGAACGGCTCGACTATAGCGACTTATACGGTAATAGTATTATACGTTACAAGGTCGGTAGGTGACTTATTACAGTACGAGTTAGTTCAAATTAAAACGAGTACTGTAATAACACCTAACCACCATGTATCGTATTATATTTTATTTTATCCTGTTTTTATAAATTAATAAGTTCATGAAAATTTTAAAAATAGTTCGTAACTTGACTAGTTACGTCAAATTACCTTAACTGTCAGTTACTGTCAAATATTTTAAAATTTTTGTATTAATTGTTAATTCGTGTTTTAAATTAAAGTAAAATAAAAAGTTTTTATTTTATAGTCATTATAGTGTTTTTAAATGTCAAAAATTAAAAGTAATTGTCTTCCCTTCAGCAATCAGAGCAGAGTTGCTAGGCAACACATTACAGTACATGATACCGTAATGTTTTACTTGCGGCGCCAAATTGATTATAGGGAAGTTTATTTACTGGACAGGATGAAATAAAATAATTTAGTTATTAGTTATTATCCTTTGTTTGATAGTAAGATCTGTACTATAAAAAAAATTGAAATTAGTTTCAAAATTAGTTTTTTAACCAAGAGATAGTTTAGATTACGAGCTAGTTACGTGATCTTTGTTGATATATATTCTAAGATAAATTACTTTTCTCATTGTAAAGTTAATTTCCGAAATTCTGTTGATTTGGAATCTTGGAACAGGGACCCCTTGTAAGGATTTCGTTTAACGATTTTCGTCAAATATTTGTTTGGTCGGTGTCTTATTTCGGAAAAGATGGTATAGAGTGAGTCACGAACCGTAGGAGACAAAACGCTTTTTATTTGTCAAGAGGGGAAGCTGCTGACGTGTGAAAGGAATAGTGGTTTATTGAAAAAGAACATAATCGACACAATGCATTTGGTTTATATTAAAATTGAATAGTAGCCTATAAGCCCAAAAAAGGGACTATAAGAATATAAAGTTGTTTTAGTCAAGAAAACAATATTTATTTTTATTTATCTACTGATGTTGTATTTTATTCACATTTCCAAAAATCGTAAATAAAATAATTGAAGAAAGTAGAAGAAAAGTGTAGATAGCAAGCAACAGTTTCAACGATTTCTGTTACTTTAGTGTACAAGCTACAGTTTAAACGAAAAGTCCCCGAACTGGTAAAAAGAGCTGATATAGGTACTCGTATTATCGTTTAAGTGGTATTGTGTATATACCTACCCTTGCGGATTTAACAGCGCATGCTCAATTGATATGTGAGCTAGTGTTAGAACTAAGTTTTTAACTGTAAAATATCAAAATGTTTTAAGTCAAATTAAAAGCTGCACCATCATCCCACTATACTAATCTAGAGCTGCAAATTCGACTACATCCATAAGTGTTTGATTTATTTTCTCACTTGAAGTCCATCTACCCTTGTTAGTTTTCTATTTCTATATTGCTTCTAAAGTTAAGTATAAACAAAGTACAATAATCTTATTTTTCTCTAGAAACATTAAAGGTTTAATTATGGTCAATTAATCACGCTCTTCAGCGCAAGTTTGAGTTTCGACCTTCACTGATAAAAATTTCAACTATACCTGGATTTGCATTCACATGGCATTGACGTCATTTGACGTATATGCAAGTAGACCAATACGCAGTAGGAATGAAGCGTAGTTGCCAGGTTTAACTTAGAAAGACTTACCGCGTATTGGTTCTACTTGCATATACGTCAAATGACTGCAACGCCATGTGAATGCAAATCCAGGTATAGCGGAACCTTCAGAAAGGTTTTGAGACAATATGAGGTGACCCGCGGCAAAATTCCCACTGATTACCATGTTTTGTTATAATTTTTCACGCTTTTTGAAAGTGATGTATTGTATATATAAAATTAATTAAAACAAAAATTGTTACTTTTTGTCCCCACACTTTAAAGTTGCAAGTACGATGATATTACATCGAAGCAAATTGTAAGATACATTGTAGTGGATGAGTCGATTTAATAAAAATTAAATAATATATGGCCGCATCGGTTAATCAAAGTACTGTTGTTATATCAGCATTATCCGTATGTTGTGTCCTAAAGCCATATTACGAGAAACACGCTCTCTCATAATTGTAGACAAATTGTTAACAAACTAGCAAAATAGCAAAATCTAGGGTACCTAAAAGATGTATTTAGAAATCAGAAAACTAATAATCTAACCAAAGACACTATTTCTATATAAAGCTAACTTTATAATGACCTACTAAAGACCAGGTAGAAAGACAGTAGTTATTAAAGTAAATCTTAACTAGTCTTACCAATTTGCTTATTGTCTACTAAAATTAGGATTTGTAGTAAAAAATTAATACAAACGTTTCTGAAATACCAGTTTCCCGTTTAGTTTTTTAAAGAGGAAAATCTATTGATACAGGTATCATCCTAAGCAAATTTCGGGCGATTTTGGTCAAACAAAGTTTGCAAAAGGTAACTGTTTGCATTCCTACAAATGTAATAACTACCAATAAAAAACAAGACACCAAACAAACACGAAAAAAATAATACAGAGTGATTTTTCCCAATGGCACATTGACAATTGCACGGAATAAATATCTGAGAATTATGTCACAGTAGACCTGGTTTCCGGTAAGTGTTCATTTCTGTTCAATCAGTTACCAAGAAAAGCAAGTCTGTTATAAAATATTTGACATATCAATCAATAATAATAAATAAATTTGTTTCTATCATATTTCTGATAAACCATTTGATTTACGATTAAACCCAAATAACATTAAAAGAGGCAATTTATTATTCTTCAGCTGTTTTTTGTTGTTCATACATTATATTAAACCATCCGCTAGATGTACGTACGAAGATATGAAATTTTCATGAAATATTTCCCACGTAACGTACAAAGCCATCTTGCACATGCTACGAAGGTAATTTCACGATATTTCCATTCTCTCCAGCTACAACACCGGGCTCGTTGTTATACTGTGATGATGGTAGCGAGATGTGAATATCAAAGTTTTTCTTTACTTTAGCACAAATTGGGTTCATTTAGTTGCCTACCTTTCTGAAAAGTTAAATATTTGAAGTGTAAATTTAAATTGCTTAATCATATCATTATGTCATAAATTTTCATCCTACACAGATATGCATAAATGGGAGATACAGCAGACGAAACTTCTCAATAATGTTTGAATTTTTAATGCTCTCATTATGTGCTAGTCGCTGAAAGAAGAATGATATAACTTTATTAATTGCAACATTAAATAATAAACAATGTTCGAGATATTACATTACTGTTTGTTTCTATTATGAATAATTTTCTTTAATTTATACAAAAATTTAATTTTGATGTGAAACATCTATAGCGGCACGTAAATCAGATTTCTGGCGTGGCGACGGTGACGTATGAGTGTATGACGTAAAAAACCTAACGCATCGATAATATATAATAAAGAGATGTACTGATACCTTATATGAAATTGGTCTCATGTTTTAAGCGACGGTGGCGCACCAACAATAGGGGGAAGAAGCTCATCGATTCAAAAATTTAGCGGGACAGGGTATGAATTGTTTCATATAGAAATACACTTTTAAAGCTCATATTTTAATTTTTAATATTTTTACTGATGTGTAAAAATATTAAAAATTGAAATATAGACTTAAAAGTGCATATTATCTTATAATATTTGGGTAAATAAATATAAAAACTAAATAATAAACAAATCAGATTTCTGGCGTGGCGACGGTGACGCAAAAACCTAACACGACTCCGCATACTATCTATTCTATAAAAATGAATGTTTGTCTGTATGTTATGGATAAACTCAAATAATACTGGAAATATTATGAAAATTGACATATATATGTATTTTTCCACGGAAAAGGTATTTTCAAAATTTTTAATATTTTTAAAATTTTTAGAATTTTCAAAATTTTCAAAATTGTGAAGATTTTTAGAATTTTTAAATTTTCAAAATTTTTCAAAAATTTGAAAATCATGATAATTTTGAAAATTTTCAAAATTTTCAGAATTTTCAAAAATTTGAAAATCATGATAATTTTGAAAATTTTCAGAATTTTCAAAATTTTGAAAGTTTTTAAATTTTTCAATGTTTACTTTAATCGCGCGTAAAGGTTACACACACACTCTTTTTTTTATTGAATACTGCATATACTTTTACAAAATAATGTTGATGTTTCACATCTGCCAGGCGTCCCGTGACGGCTCACGGTTTTTGTTTAAGGTTAATATTTTAGATAATATCTATCTGCAATTGATAGCTAAAAAATATATATTTATCAATATAACTTATATTTCAAATTTGACTACTTTACATAGTACAAAATTACAAGGAGATAGGCACTTATTATGTTTTGTTGGTTAAAAAGTTTTGAAAGCGACCAGTAAAGGAATCAACATTTATACGCTATCATCTCTCAATTGAATACAAAAAAAATAGTTATTTCGTGAAGTATGCTTTTTGCGCACGCACGCGATGTTTAGAGCACGAGCGAAGCGAGTGCTATATATCGCGTAAGTGCGCAAAAAGCACTTCACGCACAGTTTCATACAATATTTTATCTACGATAAACAAATAAAAAATAATTAGAAATTCACATTTGAAAATTTAAACTAAAAAACTGTCAGAATGACTTTGGTTGAAATGTAATGCTCTCATAGCAACACCATGACAACGCGAATGCTAAGGATATTTGATTATATGAAGGTGTGTCAAAAACAGTGCGAAAAAGTAAATCCCATTTAAAATACATTGTTACTTCACGCACACTTTCAATCCTTCACGCAATGCTGTCTATAATGACAGTTTTCACGAACTAAAAATTGATACATAATATGAGGTAGAGTAGATAAAATCTATTTTGATTTATCAATTCATTTTTTGTTTACAAGCCAATTGAAGTTGACGTGAGTTATGGAGCCGGCCCTGAATAAGACTATTATACAAATACATTATCTAATTATGAACTTTGACTTTGCTGATTTTGCTAGTTTTACTATCTTAATATTATCTTAATATTTTATTAGAATTATTAGTTAGTCTGATTTTATACTTCAAGCAATAAACATTAAATAATTTTGTAATTTATTAAAAGAAATATTTTTTTAAAAAGTAAACTCTAATTTGAAGAGTTATAAGTGGCGCAGTCAGTAGGATATTCGTAGGATATCCATCGGGGAAAATCCGTGAGTTTCAACTCTTTGACGAAGATCCAACAAACCTCCTGTTCCTGTAGCTGTCCAGTGGGATCCATAGAGGACACCCTCAATTAGCTAAAGAATTAAAGAAGCCAGTGATGTGGTAAGTTTTTCATTTCATGTCAGACTCCTCTTTTGATACCGAATCCTTTAGTGAAAGCGAATTATCGGAAGAGCTCGATTTAAGTAATACTTTATTTAGAGAATCAATTAGCTTAGAAAATATTTTAGTTGATTTTAATAATTTAAATTTAGAAGAAATGGCAGTACCAGTTTTAGATTTAAAAAGCTTATCGGTTATCCCGAATTTTGACGGTAATGCTAATAAGCTGCACCGATTTATTAGTGCAACTGAATCGATTTTAACGCATTATTTTGATAGGATTAATGTAGGTAGTTTTCAAAATACTTTACTTTTGAACGGAATATTAAATAAATTAGAAGGTCGCGCAGAAGAAGTAGTTGCAATCACCGGCGCTAATACGTGGGTAGATATAAAAAATGCCTTAATTTCAAACTTCGGTGACCAAAGAGATGAGAATTGTCTCAACCAAGACTTAGTTAATTTAAGACAACATAATAATGAACCTCCACTGAAATTTCACGAACGTATTTTACAATTATTAAATACTATTTGCAATTATATTGATTTGCATTGTGTTGGCGAGGAAAAAGCCTCTAAACGATTATTTTTCACTAAACAAGCATTAAAAACCTTTTTGGCTGGTTTGAAAGAGCCATTAGGGCCTACCATTCGTGCTATGAGACCCGAGACATTAGAACAAGCTGTTCAATTTATACGCGAGGAAGAAAATATTAAGTATTACCAAAAAGGTCAACACATTTCAAATTCTAACAGCGCAAATAATTTAAGAAAACCAATTCAGAGGTTGCCATATTCAAATACACCTCAATCATATTATCAGTATCAAAATCAGTATTCAATGAATTCTCAGCCCAAAATATCGAGACCCTCGAATTCTGGAAATTTTCCTAGAGGGCCAATTCATATACAAAAACATCCAAATCCCCCACCTCAGAGATTTCCAACAAACTCTCAAGTTTTCGGCAGACCACAAAATGTCTGGAAACCCAAGTCGAATACTATACAACCTAAGGCCACTCCAATGAGTGTTTCTACTCGAAATACCTCAAATCAATTCAGGGGATCTAGATATAATCATTTCGCAAATACTGGACCGTCTGAAAATTATATTGCCGAAGAACTATTTAATACTGAAACCATACACGAAAATACAAACGACGAAAGTACTGACGACAAGTCCCAAACTTTCGACAATATCGAATACGACAATATTGCATACGAAGAAGATCAGTCTGAAAATTTTCACGAGGAAGACTGGATTCACGAAACGACATAATAGAAATAAACATTTCTACAGACAAAAAGGAATTACCCTATATTACAATTTCACATCCACCTCTTAAATTATTAATTGATACGGGAGCCACAAAATCATTCTTAAAGCCAAGTGTCGCGTTCAAATTTTATAAAGACACCATTTTCAGGGAACCATTTGTAGTTTCTGCTGTTTATCAAACGTCTACTCACCAAAATTGTGCAAAAGTCCCTCTTTTCCCAGAATTTAACCAAAAAGGTGACATAAAATTTCACCTATTTGATTTTCATGAAGTATTTGATGGATTGATAGGATTAGACGATTTAAAAAAGCTTAACGCTCATCTGAATTTTGCTGATTCCGCATTAATTACACCCTACTCAAACATACCTATAAATTACTTGGAAACTAAAAGAAACTTATTCTTCAAAACTAAAATTGATTCCTTCAGTAGAGTTCTAACTAAAATTCCCATTTCAGGAGAGAATCGTGAAATATTAATACCTAAGCAAATTATAAATAACTGTGAAATTCCTCCTATTCTTACTGAAGTTAAGGACGGACAGGCCTTAATTGAAATCATAAACAATACTAACGATGTCAAAATTTTTTCATTAACCAAACCTATACAAACCATTGACTTTGACAAAAACTGTTACGAACTTTACCATCTTGACGTGACCCCCCGGGATGGAACCAATAAATCTGACATAGACAAGTTTATTCGAACAGATCATTTAAATTCAGAGGAAAAATATCAAATAATAAAATTGTGCAGAAAATACAGTAATATATTTTACAGAGAAAATGAACCTCTTACGTTTACAAACCAAGTCAAGCATAGTATCAAGACTAAGGACGAAATACCAATACACTCCAAATCCTATAGATATCCTTTTGCATATAAACGAGAAATTCAAAATCAAATTCAATCCATGTTAGAACAAGGCATCATTCGCCCTAGTACCAATCCCTGGTCCTCAAATGTCTGGATTGTCCCTAAGCGTGCCGACATGTCCGGAAAAAAGAAATTTAGAATCGTAGTCGATTTCCGCAAGTTAAACGACAAAACCATCGACGATCGTTACCCTATCCCGAATATCACTGATGTTTTAGATAAATTGGGCAAGTGTAACTACTTTAGTACGCTTGACTTAGCCAGTGGGTTCCATCAGATTGAGATGAACCCCGAAGACATACCTAAAACTGCTTTTAATGTGGAAAATGGCCACTACGAGTATACTCGGATGCCAATGGGACTCAAAAACGCCCCAGCCACATTTCAACGAGTAATGGACAACATATTGAGGGGCTTACAAAATGAAATTTGTTTAGTATATCTGGATGATATCTTAATTTTCTCCAGTTCCCTTCAGGAACATATAACCAACTTAGATAAGGTATTCAAAAGGCTCAAAGAAACAAATTTTAAATTACAACTTGACAAATGCGAGTTTCTAAAAAGAGAAGTTGCGTATCTGGGACATATTGTCACCAAAGACGGGGTAAAACCGAACCCAGAAAAGATCATTGCAATACAGAACTATCCAATACCGAAGACAACAAGGGATATAAAATCTTTCTTAGGGTTACTAGGATATTATAGGAGATTTATTAGGGATTTTGCCAAATTGACAAAACCTCTAACAAAATGTCTTAAGAAAGATGCTAAAATAGAACATACGCCAGAATTTGTTAAATGTTTTGAAACTTGCAAGACACTCCTTACTAATGAACCCATTTTACAGTACCCAAATTTTGATAAAGAATTTATTTTGACTACGGATGCGAGCAACGTTGCACTTGGTGCAGTGTTGTCCCAAGGAATTGTAGGTAAAGACAGACCGATTGCTTTTGCCTCAAGGACCCTTAATGAGTCGGAGCAAAATTATAGCACTATTGAAAAGGAATTACTAGCCATTGTCTGGGCTACGAAACACTTTCGACCGTATTTGTTTGGCAGGAAGTTCAAAATTTTGACAGATCATAAGCCTCTAAAATGGCTCATGAATTTGAAAGAACCAAACGCGAGACTAATAAGATGGCGTCTCAAGCTGGAAGAATTTGACTATGAAATCGAGTACAAAAAAGGTCAAATGAACACCAACGCTGATGCATTATCTCGAGTTGAAATTTTCGCTAACGAACTGGAAGACTTTTACATCGATAATTTTGACGATTTACTCCTTGCGAATCAAGAAAATGTAGACAACGTTTCTACGATAGTTAATACTGGAATAGATCAAGAATCTTCTGAAGAATCGAGTAACGAAAATCAAGACTCTAGTCAAGACGAAAACTCAGATGACATAACAGTCCATTCTAGCTCTGAAGAACCCATTTTAAGTATGAAAATTTCAGAAAAATGCCTAAATTCCTACGATCATCAAATAAAAATAAATTTTGTACTTCATTCACCAGCAACACCGAAAGAAGAAAGATTATTTCCAACAAAGAAGCGCCTTTACGCACAAATTTCCGTAAATGATATTAAAGCCGATGTGATAAACTTATTTAAAAATTACATTGATCCCAAATATACATACGGTGTATATTTTGACAAAGAGGACTACGTTCCGGAATTACTAACTATCTTGCGGGAAACTTTCAAAAATTCGGCATATAATTTAATACACTGTAAAACGCTACTAGACGACGTAACTGACAAAGACGAACAACATATTACTATTCGAAATATTCACGAGGGTAAAACCAACCACCGCGGAATTTTAGAAACAATCTCCAGAATAAAAAGATCCTTCTATTGGCCAAGTTTGACAAATGACGTGACGGACTTTATTAATAAATGTGAAGTATGTCAAGCGAACAAATACGACAGAAATCCACCACAACAAAAACTAACGATTACGCCTACTCCTTCGAAACCCTTTGAGATAATATTTATCGATGTTTTCTCAGCACAAGGACAAAAATATTTAACAGTCGTAGACAGCTTTTCTAAATACGGACAAGCATATCCCATTTCTGCATCAACAGGTGTCGAAATTATAAGAGCATTTTTAATATTTTTAACACACCATGGTACACCTTGTGTAGTTGTAATGGATAATGGATCGGAACTTAAAAATTCTTTAGTACAAGAATTTCTGGACGTCCACAAAATCAAAGGACATTATATATCGCCCAATATCACCCAATCGAAAGGAAACATAGAACGATTCCATTCGACCCTCATAGAGCATTTAAGAATTATTAAATTCAAGAACAACGGAAAAATTGACATCCTGAATGATATGCCATATGCTCTTCTGGGATATAATAATGCAATTCACTCGGTAACAGGACAGAAACCAATAGACGTAGTAAACGGACATTTAGACACAAAAGACGTTTTCGATATGAACATAAACCAAAAACTTATAAATAATTATATTCAGAACCATCGAGAAATCACCCAAGAACTTTACAGAACACTTAATCAAAAACTAATTTTACGAAAAGAACGGACGATTGACTACCATAACAAAAATAGACATGAACCTTTCGAATATACCCCGGACACTAACGTTTTCAGAAAAAACACCACCCTTATAAGAAATAAATTAAATCCGAGATTTTTTAAAGACAAAGCTGAGAAAAATCAATGAATCAAACTTAAGACTACAAAGAATATCTTACATAAACAAACACTCAAACGACCAAAAGCTAACACTGACAAAATTTTACAGGACGCGACTGATCCTCATGATCCTGGTCCTTCCACCAGCAAGGCTTCAGGAAGTACAGATATCCAACTTAGAAGATAATCCGGGAATCCTCCCTTATTTATTAGGTAAAGCTAAAGTAAAGTCCGAAGTTCACACTTTTCTGCATTATTTTGATTTTGCACCCATTCAAAATGAAGTCAAAATATTAAAATCTGCTTATGAAAATGTAACAGAAGCAATCCAAAAAGGGCTAAGCCATCCCTACTTCATTGAGCTACAAAATTTTGATCGTATTCTCCTTTATCAGTTAAGATTAGCCGAAACTAAACTTAATATTTTAATTCCTCCAAAAAGAATAAAAAGAGGTTTCATAGACGGATTGGGGTCGATTATTAAAAGTATTACAGGAAATTTAGATGCTAACGATGCAATTCACTATAATCAGGCGAATGCTGATCTCCAAGATAATCAGAATAATATTGTTGAAACTTTAAATAGACAAATTTCACTCAATACAGAAACAATAGACAATTTTAATAAAACCATTTCTCTTATTAAAAGTAACCAAAAAGTAATTTCTGACGGGATTAATACCATAAGAACTTCTCTTAATACGTTTGTATTTGAATTCAATGACTATTTGCAAACGCGAAATGTTCTAGATCAACTTAGCTCAAATCTAAATATTATTATTCATTTAATGAATGAAATAGAAAATTCGGTCGCTTTCGCACGAATTGGAATATTACATACAAGTATCATCAAACCTAACGAGGTTTATTCTATAATTAGTACTGTTTTAGACCATCACACCCCAAATGAGTTAGTTTTCGAAAAGATCCCTGACGATATTCATAAATATTACGACATATTAGAAGTAGAAGCTTTTTATTCCGATTCAAAGATCGTTTTCGCTATTCACGTCCCAATTGTTTACCCTCAGGACTTTTCCTATTATCACCTTTATTCAATCCCTACAAGAAACCTTACCACCATAATCCCTCAAAGTACCTATCTGATTATGAATGAAAATTTTTACCAATATACATCAACAGCCTGCAAGGACCTCAAGCCAAACTATTATTGTCCGAATGGGTTACTGTCCAATGCATTACAAACAGACGACTGTGTTGTTCAGCTTCTTCAATTAAACTCAAACCCCAAGGATTGCCATGGAATACCAATTAGAATTACAAAGAGCTTGATACAGCAAATAGATGATGCTCATTACATTGGGTTATTCGTCAATCAAACAAAACTCGAAACTGTGTGTGCCAGAACAGATCTTACTACCCTAATTGGCAACTATTTAATATCTCTACCTTACCAGTGCCAATTTGCGATGGAAAATCAACATTTCACAAATGGGAAATTCATGTCTGAAGGTCAACCATTGCTGCTACCCCAACTAGAGATACCACATTCCAAAGCAGAGAAAGATATACCAGAAATAGTTTTAGAAGACGTCTCATTGGATAAGATTCACGAAATTCGTAGGAAACAAAGTCAAATTAAACCATTATTAATAAAACATACGTCGAATCAAATATCCTCCTACTGGTACCTACCATGTTATGCAATTTTGGGATCCATTATCATTTACATCGTGGTGAAGAAAGTTAACCAGAGAAGAAATTGCGGTATATTATCACGAAACACCGCAAGAGCAGAAGAAGAAGGTGAAGAACTTCAAGAAAGAATTCAACCCTCAACAGCCCCTCAACCTACAGCGAGATCATTTTTCACTCCCTGAAAAATGCTCAATTTTAAGGATGGAGGAGTTATGGAGCCGGCCCTGAATAAGACTATTATACAAATACATTATCTAATTATGAACTTTGACTTTGCTGATTTTGCTAGTTTTACTATCTTAATATTATCTTAATATTTTATTAGAATTATTAGTTAGTCTGATTTTATACTTCAAGCAATAAACATTAAATAATTTTGTAATTTATTAAAATAAATATTTTTTTAAAAAGTAAACTCTAATTTGAAGAGTTATAAGTCGTGTCAGTGTATTTTTTTACAATGGAAAACACCTAATATCTTTATTTGGAAGGTTTATCAGCAACAAAAATTCATATAAAAATAATGAAAGTGTTAAAGGAATCTGCCCCTTTATTTCCAACTGTGCCTTGGTGGGTTTTATAGGTTAAAAGTGGTCGTACAAGCGTCGAAGATAAACTAAAAAATGCAACAACACCAGATATCAATGAGCAAGTCTATGATATAGTCTGTAAAAATCCAAGCGTTAAACTGATACTATAGGCATCTTATAAATAAACGAGTACTCCATATTTTACAAGAAGAATTAAATATAAAAAAGCTGTTCGGAAAGTATAGTATTCGTTACCAATTCAACATTATCGAAAACAAATTTGAAGCGGTTTAAGCAGAATCAAACCGATTTTGTTCGTCGTTTTATAAACTAAAACAAAACCATTTTACATTGGACTGAAGCTGGTTCTTCACCTCCAAAATAGGTTAAGTCCAAACGATTGACAAAAAAGGTTATGGTATCAGTTTTTTGGGATGCAATAGGGGTTTTGTTGATTGATTATCTTGAAAAAGGTAAAAATATTAACTATTATTGCAACCTTTAGGACCAGTTAGGTAAAAAAAACGTAAAGAAAGTCCCGGTTAACAGAAGAAAACAATGATTTTTCATCAAAACAATGCACGTTTTTACATAATTTTTTTGACGATGGCTGAATTAAACTAATTAAAGTACGGATTGCTTAAACACCCACCGTATTCCCTCCGACCATTACCTCTTCAGTAACTTGAAAAAATTCCTTCCTGGAAGCGTTTTTCCTCTAATAAAAAATGTTTATGAGAACTGAAAAATATTTGATAAAATTATAAAATTCATACTTATACTTAAGTTTAAAAACGAATATTTTCTTCGTTAAAATCCATCCATTAAATATTAAATTAAAAATTTAACCGCTTCATTAAGGCAAGCGTAAAAACCCATATCTACTTTAATATTAATGAAGCTACTTGCCTGTTAACTATGTTGAAACCCCAAGACTATAGGTATCCCTCACCCCTAAGCTTGACTTTTCATTAAGCGACACTAGTCCAAACCCTCATTATTTATGAAAATCTGCTTAAAAATCGCACGCGGAAGTTGATAATCAAGGAAAAAACACCATCGCCCCAGCTCTGATCTCATTATATAGAAAATAAACCGTTTAGGGGTGAAAAAATAACGCAAAAACTACTATTAAAACTTTAGTTAACGAAGATATATAAGGGAGAAAAATATATCGCTATGTTGATGGCGTCAAGATGTTTGGAAGAAAGACTTTTTCTTACTTTGTGACTAAAAATATAAAAATGTAACAACATAATAATAAAGACGAGATATTAAAAATTTAAATATCATCAACAGCAGGGGAATACAAATCTAATCTATACTAATATTATAAAGAGGAAAGGTTTGATTTTTTGTTTGTTTGTTTGTTTGTTTGAAATGAATAGGCTCCGAAACTACTGGACCGATTTCAAAAATTCTTTCACCGTTGGCAAGCTACACTATTCCCGAGTGACATAGGCTATGTTTCATTTAAAAAAATGCCATTAATGTAACCAAAAATGACCTTAAAACCCTTACATCGCGTGCGCTGAGAATACTATTGATTATAGAATAAAATAATGTACTACGATTTTGAAGAATATATAAATATCTACAAAAAATGCCGCGACAGCATATGTCTAACTGTTATAGTTACGTCACAATAACTATTTTTTAATTTTTTAAAAGTTTTTATTTTGGTATTAATCCTTATCAAAATAACTTATTTCATAATCACGACAGATATCACAAATTTAGCATGTGCAATGGGACGAGGCTACTTATAAAGGAATTAAAGGACAATTAAGTTGTAGCAACCATTATAACTGAACCACTAGCTGGTCAACTAGCTCATACACTGAGGATACCGATGATCCCAACTAATCTACCAAATCCATTTAAACCACTTCAATTTCCTATCAAAACATCTTTCGCTTTTACTAAAAATAAGTCTTAAGGTAAAACCTTCCAATTAGTAGGGATCGGTTTTCCTCATGGCCAACCGCCTAAGGCGGGTCGGAGCACCTGAAAATCAATTTATTTTGCTGCCAGAAAAAAAAATAACATGTAATATTGTTTACAGGGAAGCGTTGACCCAATAAATTTAATGGCTTTTATTATTTTTCTTTAATCCCCGTGCAAAGCCGGGGCGGGCTGCTAGTAGGGAAATAAAGACAGAGCCGATTTGGTCGAGAAAAGTAGCTGGTGAGTTGATGGAATTTCGTCCTGTCTAATTGCGGACTCAAATTTAACGATAGGTTTACTGTTTTTTATTTTTTATTTTATTCGTTATCACATGTTTATTTTTTAAGTAAATCTATTAATTAAAATTATACTTTTACTCTGATAGTCGTATATATGCATCCGATAGTTTTATTTAATTATATATGCTTAAAAGCTCTACAACAAGAATCTTCTAATTTAGAATTGAACAACTGTACTGTAATTATTAAGAACTAACACAAGTAGTTACACGTTTTACTCAATCCTGGAATTACTCATTCGCCACAACACACTTAATATGATCTATGTAGTTTTTGAATGTTTTACCCAAGTTGGTATCGATTACTTTGTTATCTATTTTAATTTCTATTATTTTTGACTAAAACTTTGTATTTAAGTATATCACATTGCTGGAATAACTATTCAAAAGTAATAAAAAATATAAGAATTACTGTTTTGCTATTAATATGCTACACCAGAGCTCAATAATATGACGATGTAACTAAAGAAAGAAAATGTCAACACTAGTAAGACTAGACAATGATAATACATTCGTTAGTAGAAGCAATTCCTTATCAGTTGTCATCAACTTCCCACGTGTATTCTATAATTATTTTTTTCAAGGAGATTGTTCCGTCTTGGCTCATTTATTTTATAGTTTTAAAATTATAACTAATAATTATACGTATAATATTAATTACAATCTGCCCCTTTCTCCTCTAAATTATATTTTATTTATCTAACTCCTTCTTCTGTCCCTTTTCCTAAGTTGTTCTAATAAGAAGAAGGAGACCAGTTTGGCGTAGATTCTCGAACGAAGCGGTGGCTTTTGTTTCCAACTGAATAGATACAAGTAAAATTCTACTGGACATACCGAAGGCTACATTATTAGTTCCGCTATAATTTACAAAAATATTACCATTAAAACATCGCTGAAGGTTAAAACCGGCCGGTTAGCGGTTAGTGTATCGTATTCCCGCACGCGTTACGCAACCTTTGGTGAACGCGGCTGAAGAACCTGGAAGAGCTCAATTGAAGGGAACCAGCGCCTACAAATCAAGGTAACAACTAACTTTTCTTTCCTGCATAATCATTAAATTATTATATCACTCCGCTACATTTTGGTCCTTCGAGCCGAATTCCTTCAATTTGATCCTTCCTTTTTGGTTCCTATATACCTACCCATTGTAATAATATTTTTTTTGTTGAAAAATATTAATTTCTTTTTTAATTTTTTTATTCTAATTTTGTTGAAAGTTTATGATGTGAAAATACAATAAGACACTTTTACCTACAACGAAGTAAATGTTAATTTAATCTGGAATTTTATCTGTAAGATAAAGAAACAATTTTAAATAAGCATAGAAACCTAAAATGAGGGGAATAATAATAGTAAAAAAGTTATAGGACACTACTGAAAAGTATCTAACGAAGAATCAAGGTGAGTTTAGTTTTGGATAACATTCAGCTTATGCTTCTCGGAAAAGGGAAAGGGCCTTACTAGATATCAAGGCTGTAACACCATAATAATCTAGAACGGTAGATACAGTTTTTCAAATTCAAATTCAAATAAATTCCCACAAGAGCTTATGTCTTTCAGTTTGATCCAAAACGAAAAACTCGCACTACTTGGTATCAATTTGAATTAAAGTCGGCAATAAAAAACTTTTACAAGGTAATTACTATAGACTTATTGAGGACTGAGACTTATATAAAATTCTCTTTAAAAATAGGAAGCAGCATTAAACAAAATCAAAAAAACCGGCATGCAGAATCTACTGTAAGGAAATCTAAGATTTTCCATTGACAGTGACACACTAAGGGGCTTAACCAAAGACACATATCAAATAAGTAGAAACAAAGAGTACCAACCTGCTAGGAATACACATTCTTACAGAAATGGCTTTATGGGAAGAGGTAAATTATTTACCCTCGTTTTAGCACTGGTATATCGCAACAGTTATCTTTACTTAGAAAAAAGTGATAAAATAATGAAAAGAGCAGCTTACTCTGTCCAACTTTTCAGATCCAGAAAAATGGTTAATAGAATAGCGATAAAAATTATCTGCTAAGATTTAATGGTTACCATACAAATTATTCCGTATGTGTTTTTAATAATTTTGGACCTTATTGTTTCAACAGTTATTTAAATTAAACATTTTCTGGTTCTAAAAAAGTTGAAGTTTTCCTTACCCCTAACTTTCCCAATGCAGATATATTGTAGTTAATAGATTAAGATTTAGTTCAATTGCATTTTTCGGATACACATAACTTGATTTTCAAATTTTTTAATGCATATCATTCTTTGTTAAGATTCATTTAAAAACCGCACAATACATCATTTATACGGGTCATGACGCTCTCTCCTTCATATTTTTAATAAAGTTAATCTGGATAGGATAGAACACAGACGGGCTTTATTGAGTTATCACGGTTATTATCCGCATATGCACTTTAATGGCATTTCCAGAGATATACACATGGGTTTGCCGTTGGCGAACGCGTGCCCGACACACGTGTCTTCCCTTCTCGTCCCTTTTCTGTTTAGAAATATAACGAAGGGACTCCACAGACCGACGGCCGTCAAAACAAATCTCAATCAAGGGTTCTTTGACCGCAATAGATAGTTACAATAATGAAAACAAACACTTTTTCTAGTATGTATAGACAAATTGTTTTTTAAAATTTCAAATTTATAGATCCACTTTATTCAGGGGATGTTTCTAAAAAATATTATCTTATCAGTACTCGGGCATTATAAAATGCTCTAGTTCGTTGGACATACGAAGAAAATGAAAGATACTATTATTACTTGGTAATTACCAGTATGTGTGGTTTTTATTGGCACGTAATGTAAGGATATGTAAAACAGAAAAAATCAAATAAGTAGATAATAATTTTGGCGAATCTGCATAACTTATATTAAATTATATGTTTTTTTTGCCTAAAACATTATTTATCTCTTAAAAATCCCATTTTGCAGCAGATACTGTCATTTTCGCCCAGAATACATCATTTTTAGAGTAGCGAAATGCCAAAAAACGGAACCCTTATGGATTCGTCATGTCTGTCTGTCCGTTTTTACGTCACAGCCACTTTTTTCCAAACCTTTAAGAACTATACTTTTGAAACTTGGTAAGTAGATATATTCTGTGAACCTCCTTAAGATTTAACACAAAAATAGAAAAAAAATGGGGGTTTCTTATACTCAAAACTGATAGGTACTCAAAATTTTTTTTTCACCAACACATACTTGTAGGGTTTCTATGGATGAATCTTTAAAAATGATATTTAGGTTTCCCTTACCATTTATTTGTAAAAAGAATAGTTTGCGCGAGAGATACTTCCAAAGTGTTAAAATGTGTGACACCCCCCCTGTAACTTCTGGAATAAGAAAATTATAAAAATAAAAAAATATATGATGTACATTACCATATAAACTTTCACCGATTGGTTTCCATTATTTGAAACAATTTTTGTAAAATAAGAACACATCTGTTAACCCAACATAATTCGAAGCCATCGTTTCTTTTTTATTAATATGTTTATTTACAACAACACGCCTTATCTTAAATGTTTTCTTTACAAAAAGCTTATTTAAAAACACAGAATAATTCAATTTAAGTTTTGAATGTATGTATGTTTAATTTATTGATATAATAATAGAAGTTGTTTTGATGTAGCAATATTGAAAAGTGGGTTTAGACTAATATAGTTCAATAGATACAAATACATACAATATCGGTTTTAATATATATTTAACGAATATAACATACATTATTAATATTGTATTTTAATAAAAGTTCTACAATTGGTATAGTAAACTACAATAAAACACAAAGTATTCCACAATTAAATTTATCAAAATGTTGAAGTAGCGACAGATGAAATAAGCACAATTTACAAAAAGAACTTTTTATAATAGAAAGTTTTTTACTGATTTATAGGTCATATTTTGTGTCATCTCAACAATGCACAGCATCCCTGACATTGTAAAAATATTAAGTCATACAACGCTGTGATTGATCATAGAGAAGATTGTTTCCTTGTTAACAAAATCAAGGGTAGTTGTATCTAAAAACTTTCTAAAACAGTTTATTTTATTACCAGTTAAAATAATACAAAAAAAAAAGAAAAAAAACTTCTCTGTCGCGTAATCGATCCCATTATGATAACATAACAGAACTGTCACAAGTGGACTGATCCGCCGCTTAACCAACTACGCTACGAACGATTTATTTAATAACTTTCAAAATAATATTATCTATACACAACTTAGATCATGTTTAATATCAATTCGGTATAAATTTCGAAATCTATGTATATGCCTAAATACACTTGAAACATGCATTGTCATCCAGTTCTTAGCTATCCTGAAAATTTCAGAGCTCTAGGTAGTCGGGAAATAGGTTTAAATTCGATTACAAATTCCACGGAATGACATAGAGACACAGAACACGGCGAAAATATAAAAAACTTTCTAAAAAGCGGTATATTCCTATTTTGTGAATTCCCGTTTTGTGACTAGACCTTTTTGGATTAAAATTTTTCCCATTTTGTGCCTAGAGAATTTTTTACCTGTTAAAGACCCCTAATGAATTCCCATTTTGTGACTAGAATAAAATGTTAAATGTTAGGTTTTCCCCAATACTGAAACGTATTAAGATAATGATAATCCCTTTAACGATGTTTTTCTTTTCGGGAAAGTTTTGCATATTAGGTATACTTTCTATTCATGTTTGAAGATGGCAAAGAGGACAAAATATTGGTTTTTGCTTCGCCAAAAGCGCGACAGACACTCGTAGCTGTTCTAAACAGTTTCAGCAGCTTTATACAATCCACGCCGATGTTGGCAGCACGGGCACTAAAACCAATATTATTCCTGCTATTTTCGCCTTGCTACCAGATAAAAAGGAAACGACGTATACCAGGCTTTTTTCTTTAATTAAAAAACATAACCACAGTGGAAACCAAAAAACTTTAAAATTGATTTTGAAGTGGCTACCTTCCAGGTACTTAAGAAAACCTTCCCTAATATAAACATTACTGGTTGCAATTTTCATTTTAACCAATGTTTATGGCGAAAAGTGCAAGAAATTGGATTAACTTCTCTATTCAAGGAAAACGAAATAGTGCGTACCCACATAAGGATGTGTGCCGCATTAGCACATCTTCCTCCTGAGAAAGTGGACGACGGTTGTATGTGGATTATGAAGAATTTTGAAAATCATCCACTTCTGGAAATATTTAATGATTATTTTGTGAAACAGTGGCTTGAAAACAATATTTTTGGAGTGTGTGCTATACCCAAAGGCACCGGACTACAAATTCCCTAAATGGATGGCACAACCGTCTAAATATAAAAATGGCCAGGGTAAATCCAAACATTTTCGAGCTTACACAAGCATCATATTACGACAATATAAAACTACAAGTTGAGTTGCATATGACACCAAAACGGAGGAAAACCAAGTATGTACAACTGGATGAAAGAATTCGCCGTACAGTTAGACTTCGTTGAAGAAAGATCGGACGTTGACCATTGCTTAATAAAGTTGGCATTCATAATAAAAATTCAATGACAATTTTCCTTTAGCAATTATTTAACCGACTAAAAATGTATATAAGTTTCTTTGATGATTATTTAATGTTAGATTATTTTGTAATAAATGTATTTTATATTTCATATGATTATCTATATCTTCTATACTTATAATAAATCTGTAGAGAGGTCAATTCTGTACATGAAATATATTTCCAAATTAACTATCAGGCGGTGATTAGGGATCGATACTGATGCCAAAAATGAAATCAGTCAAATTTTTGTCTGTCTGTCTGTCTGTCTGTCTGTCTGTCTGTATAACCGTTACAGAAACAAAAACTACTCGACGGATTTTAACGAAACTTGGTACAATTATTTTTCATACTCCTGAGCAGGTTATAGGATACTTTACATCACGCTACAATCAATAGGAGCAGAGCAGAGAAGGGAAATGTTGGGAAAACCACTTTTACGGTGTGGGGGAGAAATTTTTATACAACAATCGAACGACGTCGCGGGTACATCGATATAGAATCCAAAAATGTGGTTAGATTTTTTGGTGTATGTCTGCCTGTCTGTCTACCTTTATGTTTGTGCGCGCATAACATGAAAAATACTGATCCGATTTGAATGCGGTTTTTACATATATATTTGTCTTCTTTTAACTTAATATCTGGTGTATACAAATTTCTTCCCCAACTCTTTTACGGTGTGGGGGGAAGAAATTTTAATACAACAATCTAAACATCACGCGAACGACATCACAGGTACATCGATTTAGAACCCAAAAATGTGGTTAGATTTTTTTTGTACGCCTGTCTGTCTATCTATTTGTTTGTGCGCGTATCACATGAAAACTACTGATCCGATTCGAATGCGGTTTTCACAGATGTATTTGTCTTCTTTCAACATAACATTCTAACGGGGTGAGTGAGGAATTTTTTAAACAACAATCAACACGCCACGCGAACGAAGTCGCAGGTACACCTAGTTATTTAAGAAAAGACGACTTTATAAACAAAAATGATTTTTAAGTTAAAATCATTAAATCAGGTAGGTATTTAAATAAGTGGCTTTATTTTACGCTAGTCACAAAACGGGAAATTCATCTCGGGTCTTTTCAGGTAAAAATTTGGCGAGGCACAAAATGGGAAAAATTTTACCTGAAAAAGGTCTAGTCACAAAACGGGAATTCACAAAATAGGAAGAGCTTCATCAGGATTCGTAAAAACAATACCAGTCAGTGTATAAAAAAAGAAATTAAAAACCAACTTTCTTACCTAAAGTTGCGTAAAGATCACTAACGTGTACATAGTTTAGAAACATATGGAAAATGTAAAATATATTAAAAAATGGAAATTAACGGATCACGTGCAACACAAACGTTTAAATATTAAAAAATAATTGTTAAAAAAGGTGAATAAAACTTTATGAACATCAGGCTTGTTTGAAAAGGTTGGAAATCAAAACATTTCCATTCACATTGGGTGCAATTGAGAAATAATATAATATTAGATGTTCCCAAAAAAAAAGAGTGTGCGTGTAACATTTACGTGCGATTGAAGTAAAACTTATTTGACGTAGGTACGTATCATCGCAAAATAAATTCAAATTCAAAATATGTTTATCAACAAGTAGCTACAGGTTTTTGATTTTTTCGTTTATTATTATTATTTATTGATGAAAGAGTAAAATATTCTTGAGAATCCGCCATTTTATTCAAGTGAAAACTATTTTGTTTTGTAATTTATCTAAAATTCATTAATTTCACTTTCACGTTTTAAAAAATTTGGACAGAAATTAACGGTTAGGTTAGGTTAGCTAATCAAAAGTTTTGACGTACGTATCGCATAATGTATCGCAAGGAAGTCAGTAGAAACATAAAGAACTGTGTGTGTGAAAATCATGAGAAATCTGATAATTTCTTCCGTATTTTAAATGGTAACTGTCAATTAATTTCTAACAAAACTAATAGAATAGACCTAATCTTAAAGCAATATGAACCAGACATATTATGTCTATCCGAAACATGGTCCAATAATGACAATATCGGCTACATACGATTTAATAATTACTCTGTTGCCTCTTACTTCAATTTTATTAGTTCAAATCACATGGCGGTGTACTAATTTTGACAAAATCTTCCATAGAAATTAGGAAACACGATTTTTTGACTAATTTATCACTTGAAGTAGATATTGAAATCTCCAGTATCTCTTTTAAAATACTTCAAACCACCTGTTGTATATTAAATATTTATAGATCCCCATCTGGAAATTTCAATACATTTGTAGATAGACTTTATAGTGCATTAATTTTCTGTACAAATACCTAACTTTATATCTTTTATTCTTTGTGGAGGTTTCAACATTGATTTTTTAAACGATTCACAGGAATATAAAATGTATGCATATAGAGTACTCACTCATTTTTATTTAATATTTTTTCATCACTTTCTTTATTAATAAATCCACTTTGTTTATTCATATTTAAAACAAACACTTTATACACAAATTTTAGGCGTAAAACTATTCACCAACAATGTATTTTGGTTGACAATCTATCAATTTGACAGGTCAGCAAAATATGTATATTATGTTTCCTACCATAATATACAATTACAGATTTAACTTTTATTTAATATAGTAGGCGGAATCGTGTTAGGTTTTTTGTATCAGGTTTTTTGCGTTACGTTAGAATATGACGTCACGTCCGTTAGAATTACTGAGTTACCCCTAGTCGCGCCTAAAGAAGTTTTACTTCAAAAAAAAACAGAGGTAATTGAGCACGGTACTAAAAAATTTCACATGGTGGCGTTCTGAATGAAACAAGATTGTTTGTTGCTGTTATAACATTATTATATTTTAAGAACAATATCTAACAACTGCAAGAAACTTTTTAAATGTAAAAAGCTTAAAGATTTTAAATTAAAATGACAAAATAATTGAAATTGTGAAAAAGAAGAAATTAATTTGTATTGATTTAATATTTTGTTATTTAGTAATGGCAGTTGATAACTGATTTAATATTTTAAAATGCTTCCTATGATAACAATAAAAAATAAAACGGTTTAAACAGAGCTAACAAATTATAAATCTGCTAGATTTTTTCACGTGAAACAGATGATATCGAAAAATTAACAAAAGTTTTCTAAACGGAAATAATTTCGTATTAAATACTAATTTCCGTAAAATTAGGATATATTTCTGTACATTTTTTTTATGAAATTTGATTTGATGCCAAAATCTTTAAGTTTCTGTTACATTTCTTCTAATTACTTTTGACAAATAACTACTCATTTCTCAGCCTATTTGAAACTATACTCCTAATTGCTACGTTTTATCACATCCAAATCCTGTCAGAACGATCCTCCTCATGTACCTTTTGGTATGTATAGTGCACATTTGATTTAAAAAATAATCCAGCAAGGCGTCGGGTTAGAGATAAGCATTTCCTCTGTATAATTGCATTTTAACCAGATGCCGAGTATCAAGAGAGATGCGACCGTAATTGAATTAATAATTAAATATGGCACGGGTCCAATTTTCTTTTCATTCATGATGCGGCTTTGAGTGCTCAGCGGCGTGGATAATGTCATATACAATATATATACAATTTCTAGAAACATATTTAATCATTTAATTCAGTGCATTTAAAATTATTTATTAATTATTCTAACCCTGGATGGATGTATTTCACAATGCTTTAAGCAATGTCAGAATTTTTTTTTATAAAATACTAGCTGACCCGGCGGACTTCGTACCGCATAAAACTGATGACTTTTTTGTTTTTTTCAAATTTTTTACGATTTTATTTTGTTTTCAATTTTTTTTTTTTTTTGATTTTATCGTTTTTATCAGATCAGGTGTATCCTTTTTTTTTATTATATTGTGTAATTTATCGATTAAATATATAAGGTAGCAACTGCGACACCTTACGTCATATTATTTAATTTAGCAAGAATTTGTTGAAATATGTGAGATATAAACTGCGCCACCTTCCGGTGGCGTCATAAACCTTAAGTAAGAATTGCTAGTTTAAATATATGTGATATTAACTGCTCCACCTTACGGTGGCGCCATAGTACTTTATTAAGTCGTAATTGCTAGTTTAAATATATAAGATATTAACTGCGCCACCTTACGGTGGCCTACTCAGGGTTGAAAATTCATTACTGAACCGCTAGGTGGCGTTGAAGAAGCTAGTTTTTGAGATTTTTTTAGTTTTTGCAAAAAATAAAAAATAATTTTTTTAATAAAAAGTATCCTATGTTACTTCTAATAGCTCCAAGAATATGTGTACAAAGTTACATTCACATTTATAATATTAGTAGGGAAGTAGGGATTAGTTTGTGGTGCTATACTGTTCCGTGTGTACAGTTTTCAAATAATAAAATCATAACCCTAATCTTAATGCTTTATGCCATTATCGTAGCTGATATCAATACAACACTCTTAGTATTGTAATCGAATTATGTGTAATATTATTTTGTAAAATATTTTAAAAGTGACAACTGTTTAAAATGTTTATAAAAAATGTTTTTTTTATATAATAAAACACACAAAAATTTCGTTCTGTGCATTTTCTATCATTTTAATTTAGTTGTTCGTTTCACATTTTTTATTTTTTTATTTATTTTTATTAACATCCAAGATTTTTTACAATCTGTTTTACAGTGAAAACAATAAGTAAAATTGTTTGTCTTTACAATGACAGAGAGATGTAAGGTCCAGTGACCATAGCATCACGACACACACACATTAGCTTGTTTACCGGTGAGATGCGCACATACACTGATACGCGAGCACGAAACTAAAACTGGCACATAAAAAACTATTTTCGTTGTTTTTTTACTACCCACGAATGGTCGTAGGAGCTTTGTTCTGATAGCTAAAAATTAAATTTACTCTATACCTATCAGTTTTTTACTAATTGTAAGTATTGATTACAACTGTGATTTATGATTAAAAAAACGTTTTTGCACGATAGAACAATTTTGCTTAGTTACCGCGTTTGTTGCTTGATCAGTATGTTGTGTTTACTGAAACAGAACGGTAATTAATTTACTTACCGTTCTAGAACGTAAGTAAATAATTGCATATGTGATGTATACAGAGCACTTTTGACATATTAACGTTATTAAAATGTCAAAAGTGCTCTAATGTCTAATACGGAAAAATATTTCTATCGTGCAAAAAACGTTATAAGCATCACGAACGTTAAGGACTACCGATCACAGACAAAAATTGGAGTCGTCGCTCCGCTACGCTCCGCTCCTCTCCAAACAATAGGGAATATGCATGTATTTTTTTTATTCGTTTAATTCACTTTTCACTTCGTTTTAATATAGTAAAAAATAAAAGTATTGTTGAAAATGTACTAATTAAATTTTAAAAAAATAAATAAAAAGTCGCTTAAATTTGTCATGTTCAAACGCTCCATTTTGCGCGCGCTTCGGAATCGTCACATCGCACCACCTGTCAGTGACATTTGTTTACATTTAGTGTGATTATTTGAGATTTTTGAGTTTAATTCGCTGTGAAATCATGCAAAAAGATAAAAAACCATTTTACCGATATTTACTACACACAGTACAAAACACCACAGAATATAATTAAAACACAATTTTAAGCACAAATATCTTGTAAACACATGTAAACAACTCAAAGGGATGCGATGTGACGTAACGTCGCTTCGACCAATGATGGGTCGTTTTCTCAGATTTGAATATCGCGCACAAAATTAACATTTTAATTTAAGTTTTATGGAATGAAGTCCAAATTAAATATAGAAATAATGGTTTAGATATAATTTTAAGAGCATAAAGTATTGTTGATATTAAAATCAAATAAATCTAAATTACATGCATATTCCCTATTGTCTTCGATCGGTAAAATGTCCTTACCGTTCTTGATACTTAATCTAAACTTATAATAAATCTGTAGAAAGGTCAATTCTGTACATGAAATATATTTCCAAAATAACTATCAGGGGTGATTAGGGATCGATACTGATACCAAAAATGAAATCACAGGTACATCGATATAGAACCCAAAAATGTGGTTAGATTTTTTTTGTACGTCTGTCTGTCTATCTATATGTTTGTGCGCGTATCACATGAAAACTACTGATCCGATTCGAATGCGGTTTTCACAGTGTATTTGTCTTCTTTCAACATAACATCTGGTGTATAAAAAATTCTCCTCCCACCCCTTTTATGGGGTGAGTAAAGAAATTTTTAAACAACAATCAACACGCCACGCGAACGGCGTCGCAGGTACACCTAATATACTATATACTTTTTTAGCGAACCAAGATAAAAATCTTTATATAAATTTTATCCTTCGCGTTATCCTATGTTTGTAGACAAACCGGCACTAATACTACAAAAACAGGCATTTAAAAAAAGATTTATTATAACGCATTATCTAGTTTAATAGATTTCATTTAAATATTACAAACAAACATTTGTACATATTTAAAGAACAACATTTTATACACACTTTATAATAAAAGCAATTTTTATTATCCTCAATTCGTAACTATTCACTATGGCCTTTTACTGTTGTAGTGTCTATTTAGCGGCGAAACTGTCATTTAAACTAGAATTGTCATATTAAAATGTTAATATAATTAATACATCAAGGAAAAATCTAATTTAAAATTTCAGTATCACAAACGCAATAAAAAACTAAAATGTTGATTAGCTAATTTAATGTCTTTACATTATTTGACAATCTTGTGGCAACTGTGTGGGAAACTTCACATTTTCTCATTAGAACTTTACGATTTTTTTTTTGATGTATAAAAACATACTTAACGGACAGTTTTATAGTTTTAGAACTTTCAAAAACCTATATAGTGACTTGAGAGACATAGCCTGTACTACACTGACGAGCTCAAACTAAGAGCGAAACACGTGTCTGTAGTTTGGTTTTGCCCTGATATAGGTTAAATGATATTTATATCTATTTATATCGCAGCATCCAAGGTGTCTTTTAAAGTGTTAGAAATTTCTAACCGACACCATTTCAGTTCAAAACTGAAATTATTACTTTTGACAGTAAGGCACTAGATACTTTATGTATCATCTTTGGACATTCTTAGACTGTCACAAAACGCTCTGTTCGTTTTATCATTTTACCTTGCCTAAGGTTATATACAAGATGCAAAGCTACCACTGAAATACCATTTTTGGAGTGAAGATGGAACCACTTGCGACTGTTTATCAGTTTTGCAATTTGACATCTATAGATATCGTTCAATTTATAGCAGGGATGTCTCTTGATTAGTGACTTGAGAGACATAGCCTGTACTACACTGACGAGCTCAAACTAAGAGCGAAACACGTGTCTGTAGTTTGGTTTTGCCCTGATATAGGTTGAATGATATTTATATCTATTTATATCGCAGCATCCAAGGTGTCTTTTAAAGTGTTAGAAATTTCTAACCGACACCATTTCAGTTCAAAACTGAAATTATTACTTTTGACAGTAAGGCACTAGATTGCAGTTGCAATTCACAGTGGAAAAAGAAATTAATAACAGGTTACCTTTCCTAGATTTAATCGTCCATCGCACACAAAACAACATCCTACAAACTGAATGGTACCGTAAACCAATATGCAGCAACAGGTTTATTAATTTTTATTCTGAACACCCTCCAAGAACTAAGATTAACCTAATTCTGGGATTAAAAGACAGGGTTTTAAAACTATCACACCCAAAATTTAAAAACCAAGGTTTACTTAAATTAAAAGGAATACTGTTAAATAATTCATACCCTTTGGGATTATTAAATAAATTAATTTTTAGTACCACGTGCATTGCAAGAATAAGTGACAACAATAATTTCAATCAACAACAAACATTTGACATTGAGAGAGGTGTCTTGTCTAATGAAATTTCACAGCCAATTTTTGGTTCTTTACCTTATATCCCACAACTCACTCCTAAACTTTTAAAACTATTCAAAAATTATGAAAATTTTAAAATAGGCACGAAAAATATCAAAACCATTTCTAGATTATACACCCGAACCAAAGATCCGCTTAGTAATTTAGAAAGTTCAAATGTAGTATATGAAATCACTTGCTCGGATTGTGAAAGGGTGTATATTGGGGAAACATGCCGAACTGTACACAGCAGGAACATCTCGCATAAAAGTGACATTAAAAATAATAAATATAAAGCATGCGCACTAACTGAACATGCAATTAAAAATGGTCATAGTTTTAAATTTGAAGAAACAAAAATTTTAGAAAGGGAAAGGAACCTTAAGAAACGATTATTCTTAGAAATGACACACATTGACAGAAGGGAAACATGTATTAATAGAAAATCGGATATAGAAGGGCTGAGTAATATTTATTGTTACATTCTGTCGTTTCAAAAATAAATATAAATAAAAAAAATTCAATATATAAATATAAAGATAAATAAACAGTAATAATAAATTAAAACATGATTACAAACATAAAGATTAATATAACACTAAAATAAATAAAAATAAAAACACAACAACGTTCATAAAATTTAACAAATACATTTTTATATTAAAATCCCGCATTTCATGACTACAGAATTTTACTTGATATAATAATTAAATCTAAATAAATAAATCATCAAAATGTTTTGCTCTCCTACTGTGTTAAAATAAAAACCATAAGTATATAAAAACCACACAGATATAAAAAAAAGGAAATTGAAGACACATTAAAATTCAATCATTTACAGACAAACCTCCATGCTAAAAATAACAAAATTATAAGTTTTATGGTGTAAATGTATATATTTTTATGTATTTTAATAGTGATGTACCTGATTTTTAAAATGTTTTATTAGTGTAATGTTGTCAAACGGAATTCGTCGCTTCTTTTATAACCTCACGATTAGTAAGTCATCACATTTGTAACAATATTTCTTTATTATATAAAAATTGTTCTTCACCACAGATGTCCTGAAGAAGAATTGAATAAATTCGAAAGCTTGACTGAAATCAAAGAGTTTTCTTTACTTACCTTGGCCAAACGTTGACTGCAACTCCACGATTGACTTCACGTTATATATATATATATATATATATATATATATATATATATATATTATATCGTATATTAGAACAAGCTTCTGTTACACGGTTACACCTACGCCTTTGGAAACGTATTACCAGAGTCAACGTATTCTTATATAGTGTTAATAGAGTTTTTTGGTAGGTCTCCAGACTGTCTATGTTTACTTTAGATTTTGTTAACTGATCTTGAACTACACGACAGGTCATGTTAACTTTTATGTTTTGCTATGTTTTGCGAACTGAAGTTGACGCCGTATACAAATCAAATACTTGAAATTAGCGAATTACACATCTAATTTGTTTACATATGTACTTAATCAATATTATTACAATTTAATTTAATTACACAAGAGATTTGATTTTTATTTATGTATAATACTATTATTTTCATGTTATTAAATGTAGTTAAGTTCTGTACTCTTATGTACAATTTTCTGTTATTTGTCTCCAAGTATCTAAATTATTCTAGAAAACGCCAATAAATTTGTATCGAAATATTTGATACATGTGCATATTTTATGTAAAACAGATAGCTAAAGTTTTCTCTAAAGACGCAATTGAACCGGAAACGATTTTCTTTTATCTCCTGCTTTCAAGTTTACGGTTGATTTTGCTTTGGAATAGCTTGTTTACGGAAACTGATAGTATATTAGTCCTATCGTTTTTTTTTATTGTTATTTATTGCTAAAAATTTTACGGATAAAATCATTCAAATATTCAAATTGTGTTTGAAATAGATACAAAAACATTCCATTTTAGTTATTAAACAATACGTAGACAAATCTCCTTATATATACAATTAAATTGTATAGTTTCAAAATCACTGACATAACCCTCGGTAAATCAAAGGTATTGCTGTGCTGTGAAACCACTCTGCCAACTCTTGACTTTTCTGTTGTGTGTACTTTCATCGAGACCGAAATTGCATATGGAAATTCTGCTTTGAAAAACGAGAAAAGTTGCTGAGATTTTCCCGAGGTATTTTACATTTGACTTTTTTTGACCTCAGAATATGCTAACTAAACAGATTTTTTTCCAATTTTGTTTATTATTAATATTATGCGTAGCAAAATAACACAGTGGAAATTTTTTTTTAGTGTCTGTTCTCTGTCAATATTAGTTTTATACATTTGTATCCTAATGTGTCGTTGTAACGTCCTTGGCAATCGTAAAAAAAATAACAAAAATCAACAAATTTTTTGCTAGCTAAAGCGAAATTGATAACTATACTCCAGCCGTCCAAAAGATGATCACGTGAACGGCACGCACTGTTTGAATATTACTCTCCCCAACCAACGTCACAAGTCAGATTTACACCACTCAGCAAAAAAGTACCCACCCTCGATGCTTACAGTTTATATTATCTCTGGTATGAATACAGTGTAAACTGTTCTTCGTTATTTCAGTTTGGATGGCGTGGCATAGTAGGATTACGTCAGCCCGTCACTGATCACGCGTCCTTGAATTCCATCTTTTGAGCGCCTCAGGTATAGATTAAGGATATGGTTCTATTCACACTTACTAGGCTCGATAAGATGGAAACCGGTCTGTCTGTGCATTGCTCTCGTCAAACCTGTATTCCACTTCTTTTACGGCACCTTCGCCGATGACAGTAACTTGGTGGACATTTCCTTATGTTATGTCCATAACCCAATTAATTTTTTATTGCTTACAACACTTGGTCCAAAGGGTAAATCAAACCTCTGCTCATTTGAATATGAACAATTGTACATTCTTAAGAGAGATTCTTAACAGCAAAAAAACGATTTGAATCATTTACTATTTGCCTAACGTGGTAGTGTGAATAGCAGTTTTTTAGTAGCTCTAATTTTTGTATTAGATACACTTTAGATATTTTTAATTCCTTAGATCCTTTCGTTGTGGAGAGCGCACATATGCAGCTTTATAAATTGATATATTATCAATTATCAGACTATTAGTTGATAAAACATATAATGAGATGATCCAATGAATACGCCATCGAGGTTTAGTACACTAGATCATCAACCTAACATATTAGACATAGTACTAACTAAAAAAAAATGCATTAGCTTCACAAAAGAAGTTGTACATTATGTACCTACCGGTAGTTATTTCATTCTCTTGCACTCTACTTCACAACCAAGACACAAACTACTTACATTTATTAACGAAAAAATTAACTGGAAAGATGTCAAAGATAATAATTGTATACCTAATACTATTATGACGTTTTACAGAGTCTTTGAAAATCAAAGAACATATAGACCGTTTACTAAGAACCAACAACTACTTCCCTGGCTATATGCCACGACGGACATTGAATTACAGTTTAAAGTTAAACGGGGTTAGTATATCTGCAAGATAGAACTAACCATTTTAGTTTGCAATTCGATAGGATATCACTTGTAGACCGGTTTCGACGTATTGCGTCTCATCAGTACAAGGCAGATATCGCTATTATCGCACTTTTAACATTTTCTTTACTAAAGATAATGTATTGGTGTGATTTCAGACATATCTCCAATCTAGTTGCTCTTAGAGCTTCTGGATGGATATCTGCCTTGTACTGATGAGACGCAATACGTCGAAACCGGTCTACAAGTGATATCCTATCGAATTGCAAACTAAAATGGTTAGTTCTATCTTGCAGATATACTAACCCCGTTTAACTTTGAACTGTAATTCAATGTCCGTCGTGGCATATAGCCAGGGAAGTAGTTGTTGGTTCTTAGTAAACGGTCTATATGTTCTTTGATTTTCAAAGACTCTGTAAAACGTCATAATAGTATTAGGTATACTATTATTATCTTTGACATCTATTTGATAAACGTTTTACTGAAATGACAATTGATTAGCAGGAAACTGCAATCAAGTAGTTAACCCTACAAAGCCGAGAGGTTTTTTGTCAAATAGAATTTCAGTTTGCAATTAGTTATGGAGATGTCGCTATTATCGCACTTTTAACATTTTCTTTACTAAAGATAATGTATTGGTGTGATTTCAGACATATCTCCAATCTAGTTGCTCTTAGAGCTTCTGGATGGATATCTGCCTTGTACTGATGAGACGCAATACGTCGAAACCGGTCTACAAGTGATATCCTATCGAATTGCAAACTAAAATGGTTAGTTCTATCTTGCAGATATACTAACCCCGTTTAACTTTGAACTGTAATTCAATGTTCGTCGTGGCATATAGCCAGGGAAGTAGTTGTTGGTTCTTAGTAAACGGTCTATATGTTCTTTGATTTTCAAAGACTCTGTAAAACGTCATAATAGTATTAGGTATACTAATATTATCTTTGACATCTATTTGATAAACGTTTTACTGAAATGACAATTGATTAGCAGGAAACTGCAAGCAAGTAGTTAACTGGAAAGAATTTTAACAAAAATTCGACGACTTAACGATGTCATAATATCTTACAAACCAATGAAGATATTGATCAAGCTATAGGTGAGTATACTTCAAAAAACAAAGAAAGCGTAAAAGCAACTAAAATCTTCACTTCGTGCAAACCGTGACACTTTTACACAAACTAATTGACGAAAATAGTCAAACCAGAAGAGAACACAAACACAAGACTGAACATTAAAAAAGAAACAATATACGCATCAGAACATACAATATCACATGAAGCTTGGAAATGACTCAGGTATGTAAAAACCTCCAAAAATATATTACGACAGCAAGAAACTATTATTTCCATAATCATTGAAGGTAGAGAATACGGTGACCGGAAAAAAGCGCACCGGAAATAAGCGCAAAAAAAGGGCAACGGAAGAAAGCGCACACGGAAAAAAGCGCACATGGAAAAAAGCGCACAAGGAAAAACGCGCACAGGGAAAGAAGCGCACACGGAAAAAGCGCACACGGAAGAAAGCGCACGCGGAAAAAAGCGCACATGAAAAAAATTTTAGCAGATGTATGAATGAAATTTTCTGACAAATAATAAAAAAATTTCTAATATGAGATAGGTATTATCAAAATCGTTTCTTGTCATTTTTTAAATATTATTTTAGCCTATAAACCACACCCTTAAATAAAAGTCACTGAAAAATTTCACAATTTAAGTAGAAAAGTCTCAGTTTTTTGATACTTACATTCAAAATTATTTTTCTCATGATAGAATATAAAACGGATGCACAATAAACAAGATACAGACGCTATACATTATATAAACTAAAAACCATTCATTTCGATTTTACATTTTTTCCATGTGCGCTTTTTTCCGCGTGTGCATTTTCCGAGTAGTGCGCTTCTTTCCCTGTGCGCTTTGTTCCATGTGCGCTTCTATCCCTGTGCGCTTTTTTCCCTGTGCGCTTCTTTCCATGTGCGCTTTTTTCCTTGTGCGCTTTTTTCCGTTGCGTTTTTTTCTTTGCGCTTATTTCCTGTGCGCTTTTTTCCGGGATTCGAGAATACAACACAGACAAGAAAAAGTGCCTAATTTTGAGTGACACACATATCGCATTTATAATTTATAGACGCAACTAAAGGATAAAGACTATACCTTTATATCTAAAATAAAAAATCTCAAAATAAGGAATTGAAATATTAAAGGATATTTGCCTTAAAAAAATTAATTCTGGTTTTCCAAAGATAGCTTTATAAATATTTTAGTAATAAAATGAGAATATACTTTAAGTTTAAAAGTTTAATCGACTTTATCTTAATTTTTTTGTTACCAGTAGCTACGAACTAAATTAATTTAAATCTAAAATAATTATATATATATTTAATCATCCAATCCTTATTTGCAAATTTCAATTATATATACAATCTTAACTAATGACAAGTTGTAATGTGGTAAAATAAGTAAAAAGGTGTAATTTCCCGTGACGCTAAAGATCAATAAAAAGATAAATATAACCAGTCCTATTCCAATTAGAAAGGAAAGATCGCTAAGATAAAATTTCTATGGCCCATTCACATCCAACAAGCTGCTAACATCGAATAAATATTGTTTTTATACTGACGTTACAAGTCCTATAAACAGTTGCAGAAGGATTAATAATTCGAATAAAATGGATAAATAATATATTCAATACAGATATTTACCTTGCATTTATTCTAGTAATTATTATTTTACAAAGTTTAGCCAAATGTAAATATTATTGATAAACAAGAGTCATAAAATTGGTTATCTTCCAATGCAAACTTTAATAAAAAATTGAGTTTAGCTTTGACGCTAACAGGAGCAGTTGGTTTTAACTCTGAGTTGTTTTTCTGTTCCCTTTTTCTTTTTTAACTTTAATGTATGCTATTAAAGAAGAATTACTGCCAAAGAAATAACATAAAATCTCAAAATTATTTACTAATCCATAGAGAAATAATGTAATATAATAAAAGATTCATAATTGAAAATATACAACAAAATATAACAAGCGCTTTCTAACATTCAGAGTCCAAAATCTGGTAGAAAGGTATTTAATTCATACGTTGATGTCACAGCTTTGATAACTATGGTAGTAGGACGGTTGGATTCTGAAATGGAATTGGCTTACCGTTAACAATACAACACTAAAGTTCTCTGCAATATTAGGTACTTTATCTAAATGTATAGATTTGTACGGATCTAGAAAGTTGGGTGAGTGAGGTGCACTCTACCAACACCAAGGACACATTCACAGATTTGACCCATTGTGCAACATCTCGAGAGTTATAGAGAACTCCTCGCTTTAGGTCGTTATCAACCCTATAGGCTTAAAATAAGTAACACCGAGATTTCCGTAACCTTAACCAGAGGAAGCCATTACTTGCTCAACTAGAATTCCTGGGTTTAAGAGAAAACGAAACAGTTTGTGTAAGTATTATTTTGTTTACATCCCCGGCATGGGGGTATCTCTTCCAATTTTACCCTAAAGAGATGTTGTCATAGTTGGCAATGAGCAGTGGCAATTCCCACAATTATACTAAGGTTCTGCCTTTTAAAATCTTATCTTAGTCTTGTGCTTTCGCTAGAATAAGGCAACTGCTCTCTGAAAAGTCTGCAATTAATTGTTTTATCCCAGCATTTGATAAAATTCTGTTGGTACTGTTGTTAACGATGGTCGCAACTAAGGATATTGTTAGTTTAGTTGTGGGATTTGGACCAATACGTTTATGGCCTACAGCCATGTTTACTAAGCGTTCGCCACCTTTAGAATTGACATCCGATTATCCAACTCAGGATTGTTTTATGTTTCACTGGGCAGCCTTAAATCGAAATAGTTCACATTCTAATACTAGTCTTATGGTAATGGCTAGTCTATTTATGGCTAGTTTAGTAAATTTTTAAATCCACGTAAAAATGCACATTTCTGTTTATTATGTTCTAATCTAAGTAAACCTGGCATGGTCACTCCAGTGGAGCCCCATGTTTTAAGCACTGCTTCGTATGGGAATATTGTGACCAGGTTCGGCACCAAGAGTCCTTACATGCACCCGATGCGTGAAGGACTATAGTTTGTTCAGCTGAAAATCAATACCATGCTGATCTTTAGGTAGGCTTGAATCCAGGTGTCCCAAATTCCTTGAGTTACTGTTGCCACAGGGCAGTTCACTTTATAAGAGATTTGAGTCCTGTGACTAGCTCCTCAAGGTGGTGATAAGACTCAGGGTTCGTCTCACCGAAGATGAGGAACCGTTTATAGTCCAAGGCCTCACACTCGAATAGAATGTGAGTTGCCGGTGGATTTCTGAGTCAGAATCCCCATCCTTCAAAGGTGTAGTCTGAATGGTCCATGTCCAGTGAGCAGGCACACCAGTACACTTATCTGACTCCTGCCAAGATTCAGTATGTCAGCCGTCAGTTTTTTTGAGTAGCCTTTAAGCGTCAGCTTCGAGTGCCTTAGCCCTACAGTATTACTCCAGTGTTTGGTCGACTCTTCCCAGACTCAGTTCTTGACTTTGGTCCTTACCCAGGCTCTAGGCAGTCCTAATAGAAGTTCTGCACCAGTGAATCGTGTATCCGCTCCCTTCTTGGTCAGAAGGTCCGCGGTTTCATTACCTTCAAAACCCATATGCCCTGGAACCCACTCCAACAAGACCCTGTTGTGTCTAGCCAGTTCATTGAGGTTTTGTATGCACTCCCAGATTAGCTTGGAACTAACCCAGAATTGTTTTAAGGCCAGCAGTGCAGCCTGGCTGTCTGAGAAGAAAGTTATTCTCCCACGGCCTCGGGCGTGGTCGGCAGCCTTTAGTAAGGCGTATACCTCAGCCTGGTGCACGGTTGACTCCGTTCCCAAGCTGAAGTGCTGCCTAAGGTTGCGTGGACCACAGACCCCTGCACCGGTTCCTTCTGAAGTGCGAGATCCGTCAGTAAAGTACTTGATCCTGCATCGTCGAAAATTCTTTGAGAGCCATCCTCAGTCCACTCGGCTCTGTCTCTCAGCCGGACTTGGTATCGACTCTCAAAGTTAAAACTGGGGATCATCTGGTCAGTTGGCGAGCCTGTCAACAGGACCTGACAATCCCCAGTGAACAGCGTGCGATAACGATGCAGGCCATCACCATCACACCCATTAACTTTCAGCCTGTAAGCTCCCGACATCGCCCCCCCTTTGATGTAAACATTGAGAGGTGGCAAGCCCAGGATAACTCCTACTTTTAAAGTTATAGTTTTACTGGAATATTCAAATTGAACTAAGTTAGTCAAGCTATCCGTAACTCATCTAAATGTTAGGGATTTGGAGTATGTAATAAGATAAGAATCATTTGTCAAAGACTATATTGGTGTATAAAAGTTGTATGGCAAAAGCGTACCATAGTTATCAAAGCTAAATGTTAAACATCCATATGTCAACTGAAGTGATATTAATTGGTAAGCTTTTCAAGTGGTAAGGTTTACATGACTCCTAATACTAGGATATATACTGATCTTAAGAACTTACACATATAATTTTTTGCCTATACAATTGTCGCCCAACCTGTAACTAATTTTAATGACATTTAAATAGTGATCATGTCTTTGTGTTAATTCCTTTTTTAAATAATATATCAGAATAGATTCCTAATCATATCCGTTAAGTCTATTCATTTGTTTCTAGTGTATCGATGTTTAGCTCTAACTTTTTTTTAGTCCACATCCACATGTATATTGAAATAATTGAAATAAAGATGCCGACATTTTCTTATTGAAAAAACTTTAAATGAAATAAGATCAGTCAAACAAACGATGATTTATGTCCTGGTTTTAGAAATACCTTCACCATGTGATTTATATCATTTATATATACGTTTTAAAGTATTGTTAAACCTGCAATTGTAAAACGCAGATGCGAGTACATATATTAGTTAAAATTGTCACATACACTTCCGAAAAAGAAATTTTATGAATACATTTCACTGCTAGTAGGCTCTAAAGTCTAAACGAAGGAAGCGAAGAAGAGAAAAATATCATTAAATGGATCATAAAACACTTAAATAGATGGGTATTAAGTAGAAAACACAATCTTTAAATTTACATAAACGTGCTAGGTTTCCGACCTCTTTAAAAGCCATCGTAAAAAAATTTAAGAAACCTTATTTCAACATTTTATGGTTTCTAAGTCAATAAATCCAATATTAAGGCATTTTACAAGTATTTACCATTGAATGCAGTTATAGTACAGAAAAAATAGATACACAGTTTTCTTTAGATGACAATTTCCATAGGATATTTACATGAAAATTAAGAAGTATAAAAAACAATTGATAAAATCATGGAAATGAAATTGAATACGATCTAAAACTGACAAAACTGACGAAAATATGCTATAAAAAGATTTGCAAAACAGTCAAAGTGAAATAAAGTACCTATATAACAAACTGAAAATCGTATCCAACTTATGAAACAGAGAAAACTTGAAAATAAGAAAATGTATTATAAACATTGCTATATAAGTACCTACATATATAAAAGTATATATAAAGTTCCATGTAAACTATAGATTAATAGTAATCTTATTTTCTTTAACTTTAAGCAATACTATAAGAACTTAAACATAAAATTCGTATCTCTCTTTCAACAATAAATATAAAAGACCCGTTTCAATGCCAAGTTTACTTCAGTTTTCCATAAAATTTCGTAACCCTTGAAAATTTACTGCACTGACCAATCCAAACTGTTGTAAATCTCTTTGCAGCTTTGTGGGATTACGACACGACAATCTGACAAGTCTGTACAGAAAAAAGCCAAAGCCCAGTAAGCCGCTAGAGAGTTTTTCTCGGTGGAAAATAATCCTCTGACCGATATTAAATTTTAAAATATCTTACCAACAGATAACTTATTTTTTGCTTGTATACTCGAAATTCACATCTTTATTGATTTGCAGTACACAACTGATTTTCTGAAATCTCAACCATCAGTATGCTGTTCAAACATTATACAGTTACTACGGAAATTTGCATCAAAGTTATGTGATCCAATCTAAATTTTAAACTTGCTATTCTATGGTAAACTTATTTCGCTACTTTGAATTCAACAAAACGAGATTGTAACTTTAATAACTCGAAAATTGCATTTGGAATATTCTAAAAATAAGTACACGTCGACAACTGCAGAAGTAACAATAGTTGTGCTTGCGATACATTAAACTTATTTCGTGCAAGAAAATTGAAATATGCAATTAAAATTAGCAAAAAAGAAGTAATATTTTCCGCAAAATAAATGAAGAAAGATATTACATTTGATATCTCCTATTCAAAGGAGGAGACTGTTTTTATGAAAATAATATACAACACTGGGGTTTAAAAAAATTTATATCTTTTAGAATCAAAAGAAATTATGTTGAGTTTCATATCCATACTGTTAACATAGTTCTAGGTAAGGTAAAACTGAGGAAAAAGTTAAATTTAATATTTACTAGAACATCAACAAACAAAAATTGTCTTGTGACGGAAGCAGTTTTTGTTTGTAAGTGATTTCTTTGGGAAGGCTCCTAGATCTCCTTAAACCACCTTGAGACCACGTGGATAGTTTTACATCAATTTTTTATCATCTTGGAACCGTCCAAACATAGGGTTGAATATATCAAAGCATCAGACGGTGGGAACCAAACTACGACAATTCAGACTGGTACTCCCCGGCCACTCTTATTTGGACCTACATTAGGACAAACCTTCGTCACCACTGGCGTAGAAGTAAATTGGAGTAAACTTTGTGTAGAGATTGAATTTTCCGAATTTCAAATTAAAAATTTTGACGAAACTAACCTTTTTTTAAATTTTTACTTTATTAATAAATCATTTTGTACTTTATTCAGTGTTTCTTTGAAGCAGAGAATCTGAATTACTACAAACCACATTTAAATTCTAACCAAGCTAATTTGGAAATAATTTTTTAATTTTGTCAATATGTTTTAAATAATATATTTTTTTTTGTTAAAAAATCTAAAAAATTGTAATTTTTAATCTACCTATATGTTTTGATATTTTTACTTCAAATCTTATATATAGTATATCTTGAAGTTGTTTCAAAATTTCAATAGATTTTGAGAAATTTATGTTTTTATGAAACATCAACAATTATACCAATATTCGTTAATTTTAATAATCTGCATCTATCAAAACTAAAAAATCGTGCTTGCAGGCGTTCTTGAAAATTACTTTTTATTAATATCCATATTTCATGTCAGAATACTAAAAGAGAATATTTACTAAAAAAATTTGCATAATTATTAATCTGTATGTATTGTTTTCTGTCTGTTACTAAATGATCACTGACACATATACGAGTTGTTTTACTTTGGTAATTTAAATATTGACATGTACTAAATGAATTCTTTAAAATATGTCTTCCTTTAAATAGGTACTTTAAGTAATTAAAAAATATATATATAAAACAAATAATAAAAATAATAATAAAATATAAAACAAATAATTTTGAAGCACAATTAAGATTGTTCAAAAAAAAATTCGTATAAGGCTGTCGTCATTCCTATATTTAATTAAAAAGGGAAACAAGCTACTAGCTGAAAATTACAGGCCAATTAGTTTAACAAGTGCACTTTGTAAATGTATGAAGAAGATTGTGGTAAGGGAACTTACGTCGTTTTTCCTGGAAAATCAAGTGATACCTCCCGAACAGCATGGATTTCTCCCACGTAAGTCAACAATAACCAACTTGTTAACAAGACTGCAACAGTGAACTCTAGCGGATAACGAACCGGTTGATGTTTTGTACCTGGATTTTGAAAAAGCATTTGACAAGATACTCATTGACTATCTCCTTTACAAGCTTGAGCATTATGGAGTCAGGGGAAAACTTCTACTCTTTATAAGAGGATTTCTCCAGGGAAGAAAATTTCGGGTTCGTGTGGGACAGGTATTGTCTAGTGAATACAATATTTACAGTGGTGTTCCACAGGGGTCTGTTTTGGGTCCCCTTCTTTTCATTGTGTACCTAAGTGATCTATATTCAGGACTAAAGACCAACTACACATCCTTTGCTGACGACACAAACATATACTGCAACCCGTTGAAGCAAAGTCACTACCTTCAGGAGGACCTGGACAAAATTAAAACCTGGGCAACGACCTGGAATATGCCGATGAATGATTCTAAATGCACGGTTCTCCACACAGGACGAACAAATCCAAAAAACAATTACATTCTGGGACAAACTGAGGTGGTAAGGGTACAAAAACAAAAAGACCTTGGAATAATTATAACCGAAGATCTAAAATGGGAACAACATAATATTAGTCACATAATAAAGCAAATGAACACCTTAATCTATCTAGTGCAAGTCTCATTTAGGGATCAATCAACTCAAATGATTTTAAAACTCTACAAATTCTTTTTAAGACCAAAAATCGAATATGGACAGTGTATTTGGAATCCATACTATGTCAAAGATATTGAGGCACTTGAGAGAGTGCAGCGAAGAATTACAAAAATTCCATTGGAACTGAGAAACTTACCTTACAGCGACAGGCTAGTTAGATTGAACCTGACAACACTCAGTGAAAGACGGCTTCGAGGTGACCTTATTAAAACCTTTAAGATCACTAGTGGATATTATGGGTGCAACTTGGATCTCTTTCACTCTCCTCAATTGGCCACTCTTAGAGGTCATAGTAAAAAGCTTGCTAAAGAGAAAACCAGCAAACTGCTAAGAAGAAACTTCATTACAAATAGGGTCATATACAGCTGGATTAGGCTAAGTGAGGATACAGTTAACTCTACAAGCACAAACCAGTTCAAGAACAGGCTTGATTTGGAAATGCAGACTTGGAATAATATACTCATTCATTACTAAACTGTGATAAATTGTGAAAATGGTGAACATAACAAAAAACTGTGATAAAAAAAACTTTAGAAGAACTTTATTTATGAATAGTGACACTGTGATACACAATTCAATAGTTTTATCGGAATTTTCCGCTTACTATTGATAAACCCATAATAGTAATAATAATAATAAATAAAAATAAAATAAAATACAAGGCAAAACAAATCTTTTCTAAAAAATAAATATGGAAATAAAAATAAGCTGATCATTTCATTCAAATTGGAAGAACTTATTCTTTTTGTGTTTTATTGAAAACGACAATAACGCCTGTTAATATAACATTTTTTATACAATAAGCGCTTTGATTATAATTCTAGATTAAAAATCAGAGACCAGTCTTTCATAAATTTTTAAAATCTGTGTCTCTTGTTTTTAAATTTTTGTTCCAGTTTAACGCAAAACTAACTCTTCTTAACTATTTTAGTGCCTTGTTGTTACTTAATAATAATTGTGATATATTAAAAGTATTTAGAGTATTAGATATCTCGATCATTTAAAATTATTTTGTAGACTTTTTTTATGTTTTCGTCTATTACAGCCGCTTTTGAGCCTTCACTGCGTAAATCGTCTTCGATCTTCATTTCGCCTCGTTCAAATTTATGAAATCATACCACTTCTTAACAGTTGATTTTCCTGGTCTGAATAATGTTTATAAAGCCAAGGCTTGACTTTAAGACCAACACTTCATTAGCACACAAAATTCTTTGCTCTCCTCACAATGGTATATCATAAGAACTAATTATAATTTTACAATAACGTAAGCAATTTGAGTTTTTCAAGCATATTTAAATAGTATATTACGTATCAAGAGTGGTAAGGACATTACGTACGAGTGGAAAAGTTACGCACGAAGCCGCGTACTATGCTTTATCTACGACTCAATATTTTAATTTTAATTCTAAATATTTGACATCTCTAAAAATATATATGACGTACTGTACTGTTATCTACTCCTTTGACAGTAAATGTCATTTATACTCATTGTCACCATGCAGGGTAAGTAAGCTATAACGCACAGTTGTGCGTAATGAGGCGTCATTCCAACATTTCTTAACAGTTGATTTTCCTGGTGTAGAATCTGAATAATGTTTATAAAGCCAAGGCTTGACTTTAAGACCAACACTTCATTAGCACACAAAATTCTTTGCTCTCCTCACAATGGTATATCATAAGAACTAATTATAATTTTACAATAACGTAAGCAATTTGAGTTTTTGAAGCATATTTAAATAGTATATTACGTATCAAGAGTGGTAAGGACATTACGTACGAGTACGTAATACCTCTTACCACTCGAGTTACGTACTATGCTTTATCTACGACTCAATATTTTAATTTTAATTCTAAATATTTGACATCTCTAAAAATATATATGACGTACCTACTGTACTGTTATCTACTCATTTGACAGTAAATGTCATTTATACTCATTGTCACCATGCAGGGTAAGTAAGCTATAACGCACAGTTGTGCGTAATGAGACGTCATTCCAACATGAAGATTCATTACGCACAACTGTGCGTTATAGCTTACTTACCCTGCATGGTGACAATGAGTATAAATGACATTTACTGTCACAGGAGTAGATAAAATATTTTCGGCTTTGTACGTAACTTTTCCACTCGTACGTAATGTCCTACTTACCACTCTTGATACGTAATATACTATTACAACATACTTTCAATGCGTACAGGCATGCGACAACGAATTCAGCCCTCCAATCTCTTGTCTTCAGATTTAACAAAACAGTACATTCTAACGTTGGAAACAATATCAAAAATTCTGTGATACTGAATACAAAATGGTAATGTCTTTTTGGGCTTTAACTTAACAACTCCAATGCTACGTAAAACTTCTTTAATTTTTGGTGGCGTTTTTCTTATACATATAAAAATAGGTTTAAAGAATTGGTATTCTATAATTGTTCGACAGCATATTCACTATGTTTGAGTGATTTAATGAGTAATACAATGTCTGGATCGCACTGTAGACATTGATTGTGACAACTAGTTGGCCACACCGTTGCATAATTAACCAGCTATTGTGGGTGCGCATGTACATTTAAACTGATTTAATGGTCTAGTGGAAAATTAGTTGACACAAGGGCGTTACAATGATCCCAGAGCCGATACATTAGCAAAATTAGCATATCTCATTTAACTTTTATAGCTTATTACATATATGGTGTAGGTAATTTATTTAATAAGTAAAGAAAAATCGATAAATGAAATTTTCCTAAAGTTTACCATAAGATTAAGATTGGTAAAATTATTATCTTGTATAGTACACTTACATAATATATTTATATATTTTTTTGTTACAGGTAAGTATCTAAGAAGAAAAATATATAAGTACACATTATTAACGGGTTGGTAAGTAATTTTATTTCCTCATTCCAAAAGAAAAATATAAATATTTACTATAATACACAAAAGTAAAAAAGCGACACTATTACGTAAGTCATTGGAATACTATCTATTAATTAGGTATCCAAATCAAATGACTCGATAAAAATTCCTTGTAGTGTGAAATGTCAAATAAAAAAGCAGATTCTTGAAACTAATTGTCATTTCTGTTATGTAAAATATTACATCAAAAAGTTATAACTTACAGCCTAGAAGTATGCTGATCATATTTAAGCGTTAGTAAAAGTAAGTGGAAAGATTATTTTAAAAACAACTGGTGAACATGTAAAGAGAAGGGTATCTTTGAATGGGTAGGGGTTCGTTTGCTGGTACATCCCAAGTAAATGCCATTCTTTGAGCATATATATAATTATATGTAGTAGTATTACTAAAGACAGCCTTTGGTGCTGCCGATGCAAGACTGTTATACGAGAGAGGAAGAAGTGTATTTGCATACGCTGTCTCTCCTTATTGCGTTACCGAATGGCTGGTACGTGGTGCGATGGAAAGAAGTACTCACCAGACAGTACTATATGCTTGAAGATGGCATTATGTACGTATGATGTGATTACTCGAACGTTCCCAAGTTTCAGTCAGAGCGAATTGAGTGTGGATGGTGTAACATGGAATAACTACACGCAATAAAAAAAAATGATAAAAATATACTTTCGGGTATCTACTTGCTTTGCTATAATGATATTATTATTAATCATTTTTTTAAAGCCTTTATTTAACTAACATTGTATGTATGTATGTAGTAAGTATGTTTACGCCACTCTTTTGTGTCTCTAGCCAGTTCCTACGCCTCGCTTCACGTCTCCATTCTTTCTTCAAGAATCTCACTTATGCTATATTGTTCCATGTTTTTCTTGGTCGTCCCTTCCTGTTTTTCCCTATTTTTTTTGCCTCCCATATCTTCTTCACTTGTCTAGTTTCATTCATTCTGATCATGTGTCCCCACCATTTCATTTTCTTTTCTTCTACTTTATCCTTTAGTGATTTCGTTTCTAATGTCTTCGTTTCTTCTTCTATCTGTTCTTCTAGCACCCAGCACTTTTCTCAAATATTTTATTGCACTTGCTTACAGTCGTTTTGTTTGTCTTTCGTCGAGTACCCAGTTTTCTGCTCCGTAGGTTATAAAAAAATAAATTAAAGGCAAAAAAACTTTTTTAAAAACAGCTTTTATTTAAACGCTCTAAAATGAAGTAAATAACATTTTCTTTGTACATTTTAACTATCAAATTAATTAATAAAAGCTTGTTGTGCGATTTATTTGTAAAAATAAACTGTTACCAATTTAATTATGTAAAATTTATATGTTTAAATTTTTAAAATTTCAATTTAATTAATTATTGATGCGTACTTAAACCTCGCGACAAGCTTTTATTATCATATAAATTGTGGACAATGATGTTATAAGTTGATAGTTAAAATTTAAAAGGAAAATGTTATTTTCTTTATTTTAGAGCGTTTAAATAAAATCTGTTTTTAAAAAAGTTTATTGTATAAACTGAAGAAGATACCAGACTTTGTCAACATAATATTAGCATAATTTTGAGTGTTACTAGATTTATAATAAGTCATTTTATTGTCACAGGCTCATTAAATCTAACATTAATTTCTAAAAATTACTCTTTTTATAGCAATTAAATATAAATTTAAAGAATTATTATTATTGTTATAAAAAATGAATATTTATTTGCTTTACTCCCTCCTATTGGACAAATCGAGGTATTAAGGAGTTTTAAATTTAAAAAAATAGAAAACAAATGCAAAAATTGAGATAATGGACAACAATAAACTTAGGATATCAAGGAAAAGTGATATGATTTTTTTTCCTTTGGAAGCTGTGTGACATCGTCATTTGGCGTACTAGAGGCCTCATTAGGTTGATTTTACTTTATACATTGATTTATGGTACCCATTTTAGAAACTTAGTACAATTTGGCAAAACCAAATTCAACCCCGAGATGCGCAGTGAGTTATTGGAGAGGGGATGCATAAACTGAAGGGAAATTATTTCCTACTTGTTTAATTGTACCATGTTGCCGGATATCGTAAAATATTGAAATTTTACTTATGTTTAAGATATCACACAGTAGTCGAAAGTTTGTGTTAGTACGCATCTTCAAGTCTGTGTTTAATTTGATTTGGCCAAGAAGTGCCCTTTGCTAAATAGTACAAGACTAGAGAATGGATATTATCTACTTAAGAAGTTACTTTGGAATTTCCTTAAACTGACTCTCATCTGCAATGGCACAGTATAATCGCTGCTACGCCCTTCATTAAACAACATTATGACAAATGTCTCTTGATGCGTGTATGATTCTTAAGGTATTGTGGAATGACTTATTACGGATGCTTGCGTCTTCTATGCAGTAGTTTAGATTTTCTAGCACACCTCTGTTCAATATATATTTTGTCGTGCGCTTGGGAAACGTTTCCAGTTTATATTTTGGTTTGTTGATAGGTCCTAACAAAACAGAAATGAAAATGCTCTGTCCTATCTAGCTATCTTTTCTAAGGTCTATGTTGTCTACACTGTACATATCACAGTCAAATTATATCTGTACTAACTTCATATTACATTTGTAATATTTGAACACTTGAACTTTATTTGTAGTTCATAAATATTCTCTATTAACCTCTATTGTTATAATATATTTCTTTTTCAAGATTCAAGAGATTTTCGTACAAAAGAACGAAAATCTCCGAGTGATACAAATGATTTCTTAGGTTAACTTATGGACTTGTGTTCTAAAGAACCAATATTACTTATGTAACAAACGGGCAGCATCTAATGCTTATTTATAAAAAAACAACCACGTGTCATAAGTTGTCTACGGAACTTTTTTGTTACTGTTTCCCTGACTTGCACCTACTTCGCTTAACTCACACAGATCTTTTCACTATGTTACGTAAAAATAATAACTATATTACTTTTGGAATCATTACCATTGATTTCTTTTTATAACGAACGACGAACGGCAACATTAATGTTGGCTAATTTTGGATAGTATAAAGTATATTGTATAAAAATGAAAATGCGCATAAGAGTAAATAAATAATTTGTGACGAGTTAAAAATGTTAAAATGCTTACAAATCTCTTCTCGAAAAAATTTTAACTTTACATTTTGTAAAATAAGACTACAATAATTTATCTAACCCATGAGCTTAAATGAACTGCACTTTATCGTTTAATAATATTTCCCTTTTTTATTTTGCTACTGAATTCCATCTTTTATAAATATTTGACATTCAGTATTGAATCCTGTGGGCGATCAAATATGCATCTGGAGGCCTATCGAGAGAACATCAAGTGCCCCAGCCACACTAGGGATGAATCTATCGATTGAGAATGTCATCTCAGTCGATATTGTCAACATATATCACTGTCACTCAGAGCTTATAACAGGGGTGAAGTACCACCCATGGGGAGGAAACTAATAAATTCTATACAAGGTGAATGTATGTTAAACTAAACTGTAATAGGATCAAGTTTAACCATGTGCATTTATTTTAATTTTTAATGTTTTATACCAAAGGATTGACATTATACCCTGCTTATAGGTTTGCAGTGTATATATCATAAAATACACAATTACAACAAATGCTTTAAACAATGAGCTATAAAATAACTTCAGTATTTAATAAAATTTCAATAGAAGCGACGCTTTTAATGATATCAGTAAACGAGAGAGACATTGAGCTTTAAAAAGCATTTATTTATTCAAGAGTGCTACAAAGGCAAAGGAACTTTGTGACGATTTTTCTGTTACAGCATCCGTTTCAAACATTAAGACCTGTTTTGTATGTGTCTAAGTTTATGTTTACTTTCTACCCTGTAGACAATTGGTCTTCATTTTAGTCTTGTATTTTTGTATTAATTTTTTTTAGTAAAAACACCGCAAATAAATGTTTTTATAATGATAAACGCTTTGAGCAACATAAGTATCTTCAGAATCCCCAGTCAAAATTTTAAGTCCTCGAAAAAAAGAATTTGAATAAAGTTATTGTTCCTACCTATGAACTGAAAAAACAATTTTGTATTATCTAGAACAAACCTAGAAGGGCGAAGGTGGTGACAATATTAAAGTAATTAATAATCTTTTAAATATAATAACACTTAATAAAATGCCCTTTCTCTTTCTCTTAATACAAACTGGGTGTTTGTGTAATGTTGGTTTTCTTTTCTAAATATGTTTGAGTTATCTTCCTAGTACAAATCTTCATTTAAAAGCTTGTAAGTGAACTTGAAATTATTTTAACTACTAAGTACTTCAAATTAGTTTCAAAAACACAATTGTAACCAGCTTTCTGAGAATGGTTCTGAAAAATTGCTCTCTATTTATGTAGATCCTCATAGTAACTTTCAATTCTGCTGTTGTTAATGCGATAGAACAAGTGTCAACCCTGTACAGTTGACATCCACCCACCCCCTTTCAAAGTGGGGTGTCTGTAATTACAAGGGTGAATGTTTGTGTTAAATGAAACACATTTTTTCCGCCGACGCTATGTTTGTTTGTGTGATCTATCATGTTTAATGAGACAACCCAAAATAAGTTTCACGATTGATGGCCCCAAGTCTTTTGGTATGCGGAATTTTGATACTAGGGATATATAATCAGTTAATCACTCAGCATACATAAGCTGGTCAATTTTAATAAAATATTGAGATTGCTTTAGAATTATTTTAGTTTATGTAGATCGAATCTATACTAATATTATAAAGCTGAAGAGTTTGTTTGTTTGTTTGTTTGTTTGAACGCGCTAATCTCAGGAACTACTGGTTCGAATTGAAAAATTCTTTTTGTGTTGAATAGACCATTTATCGAGGAAGGCTTTAGGCTATATAACATCACGATGCAACTATTAGGAGCGAAGAAGTAATGGAAAATGTGAAAAAAACGGGGAAAATTATTGATCCTTGAGGGCTTCCATTGCGTGCGCCGCGAAAACGGTTCAAAATACCAAAAATATATGTATGAAAGAATTATTCCTCTTGAAATGATCTAAAAAAATGTCCGCGACAGTATATGTCTATCTTTTAAGATTAACTCACTAGAACCGTTTTTATGGTAATCAAATTTGGTCGAAATTAATGCATTATTTGTTAAGAGTTGTATCAACGTAATAATATTAATCTTTATCCAAATAAATGTGTTGTTGATTAAGAGTATTTAATTGTAAACAAAATTGTCTTTGACATCACTCAATTTCAATGAACATCTTAATAGAAGATATTACAATTTTAAAATAACTAGGACGCCACGCCACCGTAAGGTGGCGTAGTTATTTTCTCATATATTTAAACGAGAATTTCTTACTAAATTAAGTACTATAAAGCCACCGTACGGTGGTGCAGTGGATATCTTATATAAAATAGTATTTCAATTTGACGTAGTACTTAGTTATTATGACACTAAAATAATATCTAAATAGTCTTAGTGATAATTTGAAGACTGATAGCATATTTGATGAACATTTTCAGTTTATCTTTGGAACATTCATTGTTGTGTACAGATGGTGAATACCCACTTTTGTTAAAATATCTTATTTTTCTTGTTTTCCCTTTTTTTATTTGAATGTATTTTCTTTTTAAATACTTAGATGTATATTCATTGATTCATGTTGAATTACAACATACCTTTATGACAAACAAACCTATTCCGCACTGATCCTGAGGATGGTGAAATATATTATTGAAACGTTTGTCTATTGCTAAACGCAGTTTCATGTTTCTTAAAAGCTTTCTTGGAGGGATAACTTATTTTAATTGAACGCAACTGATTTCAAGTGATCACAAGTAATTGAATTACAAGTTATTGAAAATGATTTCAAGTAATTTTAGGCGATCAAAAGTAAATAATTGCAAGGGATCACAAGTGATTTTAGGTAATCATAAGTAATTAAAACTGATTTTAAGTGATTTTAAATTTTAAGTGATTGCTATGTTTAATAATAGTGTAAGCTATCTCAAGCGACTAGAAGCGCTCACAAGTGATCGGAAGTGAATTTATGTTTTTCATATGTTTAATCAAATAATACTTCAGAGTGTTAAGTAAAGTATGCTTTCCCTCCTCAGTCATTCAGGGAGTGCCACATTTCGTAATATCTTTATTTTTTTTTTATTAAAATTACGAAATGAACGGCGACCGCACTGCTCAGACCACCCTTGAGTCAATCTAAATTGGACACCAAAGATTAAGTCAATAGATACGACTCATGGGATTTGAGCCCGTTGACCATGAATGTTGCGATGATTACATTGAAGAAGATTCAAATGCCTAATGATAGATTTTACTACGATTTTAGTATAACGTTACTTGGAATTTATTCCAGAAAATGATAATTATCAACTGGATGTTTTACTAACTCTAATAGATACAAGTAATTGGTTTAACCTACTACTGCTCAAAATGAACTAATGTACACATTTTATGCTTGATGTTGCTAAAATTTGAAATTATTACATAATGCAGTTTCGGATGTTAATGTTTTGCGAAAATTCGAATCATATTATATTAGTATTGGTATTAGTTAGGTTTTGTGCATATGAATTGCTATTAATTCCAATATGTTTTATGTGAAGCATTGACTAAAATAAACAGATGTACTTTTTGACGATCAAAATCAGATTATTATTTACTAGCGGACCCGGCGAACTTCGCATCGCCCAACACTAATGTTTTTTCCAATTTTTTTTTATTTTTACAATTAATTTTTTGTATTTTTTATCATATTTTCTCGTTAGTTACCAGTTTTTACTATTATTTATAGTACTTTGTAATTTATCGGTTAGGTATATTATATATTAACTGCGCCACCTAACGGTGGCGTCATAGTTCTTAGGTAAGTAAGTTTTGCTCTTTTAAATATATGAGATATCAACTGCGCCACCTTACGGTGGCGTCATAATGATTAATTTCGTAATAAACGCGTCCGATCGCTACAAAATTCAAAGTGCTATGAGGAAAATCGCGGACTCCGTTGCCGCCGCCCCTGCCGGCCAGTACCACCGCAAGCGCTACGTCCCGCAATTTCAAATCTGCAATATTTTCGAAAATATTGATTTAAACCTTGTGCTGTAAAGGACCATATAGATCTACATTAAATCAACAATTTATTTAAGCTATTTAATTGGATAAGGATTAATGCTGTATTGTTTAAAATCGCTTCGAAAATTAGCCATTATTTGTCGTAAAAAGTAAATGTTATTGTGGGATATCGATAACAGATAGACATATACCATCCCGGAGTTTTCTGTAGACCTTTTCAATGTGTACAAATAATTAGTACATTATTTTGATCAATCTCGTAGGGTTCAGCCTGCGTTTGCAATGTAAGCAGAAAAAAAATTGATAATTAACGACATCACATTGGAAACCTTAAAATTAACAGTATTTCTCCACTACTTAATGGATGTTATTATACATAAAAACCTTCCTCTTGAATCACTCTATCTATTAAAAAAAACCGCATCAAAATCCGTTGCGTAGTTTTAAAGATTTAAGCATACAAAGGGAAATAGGGACAGAAAAAGCGACTTTGTTTTATACTATGTATTGATTTCAAATTTTTTTTATACCTGAGCAATACACCAAAAAATTAATAAAAGTATAGATTCTATAAAATTTATAGTTATTGACAAATAAAACACCAACAATCCTTCTTTAATTTACTTTTTAACTGCATTGTTAATGTATATAAGAAATAAGAATCGTGGAAAGCTGGACTTATATGTTATTTGTGAACCTACACTCCTTTTCAGGGCAGTACTACAATTTAATGTTTTCCCCCTCCTGTGTAAAATATGTTTTTATAAAAACAAGCATTGTTCCTATGGACGAACATTCTGTGTGTGCGTTCAGTCGAATTCATTCATAAAAACGACAAGAGTCGCAACTATTCAACTATTCTATTTCAGTCGACAACTACTCTACTAGTTTTAGAAATCACAGCTATTTTAAAAAACAGAGTAAAAAAATAAATATTATACAAGTTACTTCCAATCCACTTGTTCCAATTATATACGCACTATCTACTAGGGCACCATATCATCATCAGACATAAATTAGAAGGGTGTTTGGCCACCCTTGAAATGAATTTCTGCTGGTCCTTTTAATCACATTTCGTTTCATTGACCCTTTGGATTCCTTACCCCTGCTACTTCTATTGTAATTACCCTCAGATCTTATCTGTTTGATACAAATAATCAATAAGGTTTTGAAGTGATGAATTAACCCGATCAGGTATTAGGGTCGATGATTTGACATATTTTCAAGGGAAGGTTCAAGTGCTTAACCCTTTTCTGCTAAATAAAATATTTTCTATCTAGAAACCCACATTACTTATATATTATAATTATTAAATTTTTAATTTTAATTAATTTTAATGTTACAATCAGCTTGAAATTTCAAATTAGGGTCTTAAGGTTTCACTACTGTCGTCACAGCTTTCTCCGTTTTTTCTCCTTTTATAGTCATTTTTATGGTTCCTGATAGATTCGCCATGTCTGTCGGTCTGTCTGTCCGTCCGTATGTCACAGCCACTTTTTTCGAAACTTTAAGAACTATACTGTTGAAACTTGGTATGTATTTTGTGAACCGCCTATATAAAAAAATGGGGGTACCCCATACTTAAAACTGATACTCAAATTTGTTTTCATTAAACCCATACGTATGGGGTATCTGTGGATAGTTCTTCAAGAATAATATTTAGGTTTCTAATATCGTCAACTTTCGTATGCGTAGACGATTTTCTTTTATAGCGGAAGTTTTTTTAAACCCCTTATGGGTGTTATTGAAATCTTTTCCTTGGCATGCCTAATCTTAGCTAATGATTTCTTAAATACTAAGAGCTTACTCTACAGTTATCCTTAGTGTCCATTATAAATAAGTATCACTAGGTACCTACCCGTGTACACAATAGCCGCACATTGCTCTGATTTTTTTGAACTGCCATTTCACTAATTCGAATGGTTTAGTCCTCTTGACTATTCTAGTGATGTCAGTATTATCGAGAAAATGAATCGCCTGTATGTTGGGGTGATGATGTAGTCGTTGTTCATGCTTTGTAGCAGCATTCGATATGGCTTGTTCCACGGTGTCTATTTTCAGATCTCTATGTAGGTCACTATTACGGATATACCAAGGAGCATTTACTATGCCTCTTTGTACTTGTTCCATAGCGGAAGTGAGGTATATTTTATGTAACGCTTTTGTTTGTCACTCTTTCTACGTCTAGGTACTCTGTCCGCCACAACCTACCTGTACATATGTCATAATAAGCCGGTATAGGATGAACTGTCGTAGGCTTACTCTTTTTTTTTCTTTCAGCAGGAATGGGGTACATTCCATTTAATTTTGTCCATTTTTCCAAAATTTTGATATGATAATATACTGTATTCCTTTTTTTCATTTAGCTAATTATATAAACATGGTTATAACATATAGAGTCATAAAAAGTAGGTAATCCGTCAAAATAATCATACTATATCTTCTTCGAAAAATACAATAACTCAGTTGCTAGCTTATAGAGGAAAACTTATTATTATAATTGACTCAATTCATAAATGTCAAAGTCCAGCAGCTTAGATTATAAGCGTGTCCATTTATAACTTTTAATTGGGTATTTATTTCAAATAATCAATGAACGCCGTGAAATTGTGAAACGTGTAACGAGCTGCAGAGTGCAGGTGTTTCCTGAACATCAATTTACATGTTCATGTAAAAGAATTCGGAATTAAAAGATCCAAAATATTTCAATTAAATTTAAATTTAAATTTGTAAAACCAAGTAGTGTTTCCGATTAAAATGGAAATTTAAGAAAATTAAATTAAATAATTAGACTAATGAAAAGGCTGTGTAATATAAAGAAATTTGAGATAACCTTGCATAGAGCGCAAAGCCACAAACGTTGTTTTGTGTCTATTTAAAATTTGTTGTGTTCATTTCTATACTATATCCACAATACATTTAAACATTGTTTTATAAACAAATATGAATTGCTGTTCGTTAGTCTCGCTTAAACTTGAGAACTGCTGTATCGATTTTGCTAATATTGGTTTTGAATTATTTGTGAAAGTTCAGGGAAGGTTTAAACTGTAAGAGACATAATTAATAATTAACGGTAAATACTAAAAACGACAATTATTTTTATTTATTATTTAGTTGTATCAGTTCTTAATAGATCGCAGTTTAAGTTATTTTATCGATAGAATTTTTTTCCATTACAGTGGAACCTCGATTATCCGGCTTCCCATTAATCGGCACCCTTTGCCAAGGCATTGAAATACGAAACTGATAGTGCGCTATGTTAAATCATGTGGCGGTGCGTTTGATTTTCTTTCGGCAAGTGTTACTTCAATAGAAAGCTTGAATACAAACGATGGAATTAACAAAAAAATAAGAAAAAATAGAAACTCGGGTTAGCTAGTTGTCTTATAAATTTTTACAATAATTAATTTGTGGAAGTTGAATATAAATAATACCTAAAGAGTACTGTTAAACGCTGACATCCTCAATATTTTTAGCAAGTGAGAAAGTGTTCATAAATGAACATCTATTAAATATGCCCTCATAGTTAGTTTATAGTAAAGAATTTATAGAAACAAAAATTATATCAAATGTTTCATTGCTGTGCATTAATGATTTTTTGATAGTCACTGTTAACGAAATTGCATTTAAATTTAAATAACAACTTTAATTTAAACCTCATTCAAAATTAAATTTATAATTATGAACAGTCGGTGCCTTTCTCATTTACACAGAGTGACAATACTGCATAGACCAGTACACAGGACCTGATTTAGTTTTTTTTGCAATATAAAGTTTTTTTTCATATAGCTGTGCCCCTTTGTTCGTTTTCATCTTTGTATGTTTCATTCTTTTTTATCACAACCCTTATTTAATTTCTTAATCAAACAATTTTTCCAAACATTTAGTTAAAATATTTTAGGATAAATCCCAATACCAATAGTATTGTATTTTAGTTCAAAATTATCTATGATATAAAGTAAGTATAAAGATAATAATAACTAATATTTGATGTACAAATTTTCTCTATAACTTCTGTGTGTCATCAATAGTTACATTTTTCTATTATTTAGTGATCTTCTTGCAAATAAAATATAATTAAAGTATGACCAAGTTTAGTTCGTATGTCAAAATTTATTGCGTAACTGCCCCAAAAACAATTGTTAACATATACGAGGTCTGTCGCAAAGTAAACAGGACAAAGAAAAAAAATTAACATTTTTTTAGGCTGATGCCATTGTAGGCATACCGTTGTGCCTTCATCGCCAACTGTAGTATACCGAACAGAAAAAAGTCGCAAGGTCCCATATTAGCCATATCCGGTACATATGGGGAGTGGTTGATGATTAAAATGTCATTTTTTGTCAAAAAATCCGACAAAATTGTAAATCGATGTGATGGTGCATTATCGTGCAGCTTCCTTCTTCGCGATGTTCTGGCCGAATTAGACGAATTCCCTTATAACACGAAGATAATACACAGCATTAACCGTTTGACCCGCTGTCTTCACTTAAGACTTTTCCAACTGTTTTTTTTTTTCGGATTTGGCTGGCTTGGGTGCTTCCATGGGCTTATTTTTGGGATCGTATTGAAAACACCAGTCATAAAGTTGTTCAGAATTTTTTTATCTTTCTTGGTCTCTTTAATGTTGAATTCGAAGCATTTTTTGGTTATTCTGGAACTTGTGCGGAACAAACCGTGAACACACCTTTCTCATGTCCAAAATCCTGATCAAAATGCGATAGATCGAATCTTTGGAGATATTTAATTCCATTTGCATGTATCTCAGAGAAGATTTTGTATCATTATTAATAAACAGATGCACTTTTTTGTCAGTTTCTGGCGTAATCACAAAATTTTGACTGGCCAAGATGTTCGTCGACTTCCAGCGACTCACGACCTTCTTTGTACTGTATAAACCATTCATGGATTCGGCTACGAGATAAATAATCATCACCATAAACTTGTTTTAACAATTGATGCATTTCAGTTAATGTTTTACCAAGTTAAATCAAAACTTAACATTGACTCTTTGTTCGATGCTCATTTTTCGACTGATGTTAAAAAGGTATTAAAGTGATTCAACTGTCATAAAATTTTGACTTAACATCAATGAATTGAATGCCAATAACAGACGCTGGCAGATATTTTTTAAAAGTTCTGTTAACTTTGCGACAGACCTCGTATATCTTATACTTTTGAATTATGTTCGCGCTCTTATTATGGATCAATCTATTTGTATATTCGAAATAAGGGCTTTTTGGATACCTTTTAAAAGTTCGGACCGTAAAATATCCCAGGTTACTAATAGATACATCAAATGAAAATAAAAATATATTGAATTTATGTTTTTAAATTTTCAACAAACAAATCGTTTGTTTTTTTAGAAGATTTACAACAAAAAACAGTTTATTGCGATCTTTCTTGCAATATATTTTTTAATCAGAGTATCAGTATAGATAAACACTATTTTATAATGTATTTTTTATAATTTGCACCTATAATATTTTTCATTATGACACCCAAATGAGTACTATAATGTTTCATTAAAGCACTCAACTTTGGAAACTTTTCCTGTATGCGGTTGGTAGCATTGGATAGTATGATATGTCAATTAAATAAACATCACTAAGGAACCTAGTAACAAACAAGGAAAAGTTTGTTTGTTTGTTTGCTACCAACTCATTTAAAAAGAACTAAAATAAAATACAAAATTTAAATTTATTTAAAAAAGCAATAAAATAGCAAAATATAAAAAGTATTATAAACAACTTATTTCATATGGCTGTTATGACATTCGTCCTTTAAAAAACTCATCGCTACGCGATTCGTTTTTTAAATTTGGACTCGTGTCATAACAGATCGCCATATGAAATGCGTTGTTTAATATACTATTTAAGCACATCCAACGTTTTATAACTTTAAGTAGACGGTTCTGTGTTCCAAACTCAATAGGACCTACAATTTTTCAACTCGTCCAGTTGTTTTTGTCTTTTTATTTTGTCCGAGCAGTTGAACATGGATGTTAATGTTGACTGTTTATTTCAAAAGTAAAGCCATTTGTACCAGTCAAAAATGAGTCACAACAAATGATGTTGGAATGGACTTTTCAAAATTAATGAAAGTTTTACACCGAAAATTGATTAGTTATGCAAATTAAGATTTTGTCTCTAATTATTATATTCTTTTTATTTATTAAGAACAGTTATTTATAGGAATCAAAAATATAATATTTTATTATTGTTTTGTTAGCTTTATTAAACGTCTACTGAAAAAAAATTAATTAACCATAATTATATTTTTATTAAAGCTTTTAAAGTATTGGGCGCATATTCAGGTGCTCTTTGAATATAATTAAGGTCTTGATGGAATCTCTGTAATTAAATAAAAACTTACTCTGCCCCAAAATTAACCCTTTAAACCGAATCCGACACGAGACAAATAAATAAAAAATAAAAACAAATATCCACGGAAATTTTGGGACCTGCGGGTTTTAATTCGGACTTCAGCCTCGTTGGACTTTACAACACGCTGCATATTGTTGGAAATGTTTTATATTAACAACGATTATCACACAAGAGCGAACGCAGACAATAATTTTCAAAGGACCCGTGTTCAGCCGTTTACAAAATACCTCTGGTTGTTATATTGGGCACTATCCGTTTGGTATTCATTATGATTCGGCACAAAATGCTGCGTGTCTATCCATTTCTCTGCTCCCAAAGACAGGGTGTATCAAATCACACAATATCTATATGCAATTCATATAAGCTAATATATAGGTTTTATGCATCTTTTAGTTGTTTTTGTCACAGAAACCTTCTAAGTTTGATTATTTTTGCCTCCTCTATTTATAGTTGTTGTTTTACTTATCAATTTAGATACCAATCTATTTCAGATGTCTAGTAAACTAATCATTTTAAAACATATTTTATGAGATTTTTTAGTTTTGCATTTAGGGTTTATTTTAAACGCATCTGTGGCCATTTGGTTAAAGGCGGTACCTGCTCTAACTATATATAGATCACAGATTTGATTCCTGCCGAATTTGACATTTTTGAAGTGATACTTCTATTCGTGCACTCGGCGGAAAACATTGTGTAGAGTTAAATGGGAAAAATCATTACATATGTAATTGTGTGAGTAAGAGAGAAACAGAAACACTTATAAGGTATATTGGTCGGTAAAAACAAAGATGAAATATTTACTTCATTTGATTAGTCATAACTATAAGTTCTTTGAATACCGTTTCAACATTCAGTACATTGAAAAGGGATAGATATACAAAAAACAGTTTTGAAATAATGTATGAATATCATAGTGACGGACCACATGATTATTTGACAGATTATTTTATAATTCTGTCACGTAAGTAGACATATAAAGTTTAGCATTTTATATTAATAATAATATTCAGTAATGAGTATTGTATTGTAGTCTAAAATACCGTCACATGGTTGCAGTATATTCTGCTCTATGCTTTGAAGATTGTTGGCTACATAAACAGAGTTTTTACGAATAGTCGAGGAAATAAAGCACTAAAACCTCCAAATTTTGTAACGTAAGATGGATCGGAATGCGTTTTTTTGCATTGGATTTGTTAGAGTATCAGGAAAATTGTCGCTATTTTTTATAATGTAAAAATGGGAAATTGCATTTCTGCATTCGAAAAGTGCATTCCGAACAGACAATCGAAAGAAAACTTACAACTCGGTACCTAAGTATTGCTGAAAATGGGTTCAATTTATATCCACGTGTTTTTAAGTGTCGCTGAACACGAATATCATGATGTCGCGGCACTTGATGCCTAGGGTATTTACCTTTTCTCCTGGGGTTTTATGTAAATTCTGTACGAAATCAGTGCACACTTGGTACTCGGCGGTTTTTTGAGTCGCTAAATACGATTATAATTGTAATATGTAATTTGTAATAGGAGTTTACATTTAAATATTCTGTACAACTTTACAAAATACACTTATTATTATTATTATTATTATTATTATTATTATTATTATTATTATAATGGCGATGGTGTTCGAAACACCTGGTGCTTAAGACGGACCTCGTCTCCAGGAATTTTATGCAAATTCGATACAAAAAGAGTGTGCACTCGGTACTTCGGTACTAGGAAGTGTTTGGGGTCGCTAGTCACGAATATCATATAATTATTCTGCTAAATCATTCGCATACAAATTTATGAATCCGGGCGCGTGCATAGAAGTATAACTTCTGCCGGCAGTCCCACTGACTGCCACACTCGTTTTTTTCATTTATTTTTAATGTTAATTTTTGTTTCTAAATTTTAAAAATCTGTGAAGTGTTTCAGTAGACAGGTCAAGATCTGTACTCAAAATCACCAAACGTTGGATTGACACTGATGTAAATACCGATGTTCTTTTCGGCGAAACTGTGTTGCGTACTGACACTTAAGTAAAATGCATCCAACAACAAATGGTTGTTTTAAATTTGTTTTGAAGAGTTTATGTATCTAATAAATTTGTTTACGTGTCAAAAATAAAGATAACTTTTATAAAATGCAGTCCACAAGCTCCAAGTTTTCACAGATGCTTGAATGCCATTTACACGCTTGTCGGTGCGATAGTGTTTTAGGAAGAGGCAAACATGGCATACGTATACGTCAAAAATTGTTTCAGCAAAATTTCCGCTAGTTGCGAGTTCAGAGAAGATATAACAGTTAAATATCGTCTTGCAACAACACTACGATTTTGAGCACAAAACACAACACCACACTAGCCTGGATTGACAACAAGCTCTTCCCATCTTATGCAAGCCAAGCCAAACACCTGCTTTACATGCTTGTGTTTGTGAAAGCTTGCCGAGACGTGTCAAATATGTAAACCTACCATTAGACTGTTTTCAATTTGACTCCCGATGGATAAAGTAATATTGTCTACTTTATTAATGTTTTTCAGTTATAACCATTTGTTTTTCCTTAATTAAAAATACTTATTTAAACTAATGCGTTTTACTGCTAATCTTACAATTATAATCTCAATTTAAATTTTAAAAAATCTGTTTTACATAATTTTTGGTAAATTTTATCTCTCAAATTGTTGAAGAAACAGTCTCATAATTATAAATGTTTTCCTTTGTAAAATTCTACATTTTTAAAATGTGAAAAAATTCAAAATGAGTATTTTTAACTGGAAACTCACTTTATGAACCACTCAAGACTCATGAATATTAAAGTATTATTATAATATACATAGTTAAACAAAAAATTTTAATGGGTCTAATTCTAGTTAATAATTAGTTAGTACAACCTCTTTCCATATCACTATTTGTGATTAATTAATTATTTTTTATCAAATTTGTAGATCATATAATCGTATTAATTAACTCAAACTGGCATAGTTGGTACATTTTTATGAAAGAAGATCGTTATCACTTTGTCAAGTTTTCTTTAAATAATAAATAAACTATAATTATGATACAATTTCTGTCTAAATAAAGCTATTTTCTCTTTGCCACTAATTTATTCACTAATCGAAGAACTTTATTGTGGCTAAAATGGTTTATTTTGCAAAATTTTTCTATGCAGCTTTTCGGTTCCACTTTATCATTTTATTATTTTCCAATCAGCTTTCTTTCAAATTGAACTGAATTGAACAGCTTCACAAACTATGTAGTTTCGTTACGCTTGATTATTTTTTCATTATTTTTTAATTTAACCTTCCATTATCATCATGCATGATGCATTTGCAATTTACTCGGTTAATTTTACAAATAACCACAATATTTGATTAGTAATCATTTGCTTGGTGTAAATATATATTTCTTTATACTACCACCAACTGGTGATTTGGTACAATACACACCATGGGACATCTTTGGTGGGAGATCGCCACGCTGCGCAAACCAAGAAGAAGAAAAATATTCGAAAAAAAAGATAAGCAATTTTTTAGGCTAGTCGCGCTTTGAACGAAACTAAGGTAGAAGTGCATAATACAAATTTTAAAATTGACGATTAATGATCTTAAATTGATTTAAACCTAATCTTTTTCCCAAATTACAATTATGTTTTTACAGATGTAGGTAATTATGAATTTACTACTATAAACCTCGAATCCTTTCAAAAATTTCAATTCAGTTAGGAAAAATTGTCAGAAAATCAACCTGATTATCTTCAGTGCTCTCTCGGCCTTCACTGAAGCGCTTGTTCCACTCAAAACGAGATAGAGAATTGTCCCCATAGGCCACATGCAACAATTCACAGCACTCGGAGCTTTTTTTTTAATTTAACGAGATATTTGAGATTGATACGTTGCTCCTGTTTTTCGTCACACATGGTTTACGCCACGAGAAAAAAACACACTATTATTTCAAACTGCTACTGCACAAATACTATAATAGTGACAAAAAAGAGATTTGATACGTGCATAGATACTTCTAGATACCCAATAACGCACTGCTTATTTTTCCCTTTCCCACTGGGGCGCCCTCTAGGCGCGCCTGTCTTCTTACCTAATAGCCAGACCTCGCATATTCAGATTACCTAAATCACTGATAAAATTATCACTTTTAGTGTTTATGAAAATCTTTTGCACTTTGTTGCATGATCATAATGTATTTTATACTTATCAGTACCAAAGTCATTAAAAAAGTTATTACATAATTGTTAAGCATTTCTAATAGTAAAAGAAATATTTTTTGTGCTAGGTACATATTGTGTAATAGATGCACATACTAATCCAATTGGATTTAAGTAGAGTTGTTAGCCATATTGCGTTCAAGTTTCAACTATTTTGAATGTATTAAATGTTGGCTTATTAAGTTTAACAATTATATATAAGTCAGGCTTGATATTCTAGATTTGTAGTAAATATTTTTAACACCTTATTATAACGTGGTTCTTGCAATTTGAATTTGCTGCTTTATCTTTTTAAACACTATGATAAGAGGCAATATTAATTATTACTAGCAGAAAAAAGTTAAGAAATATTTTTTTAAATAATTTTTGTTATTTTAAAAAATTAATTAAAACATTTTGAACATACTTATATTTAAATATTGTTTTTTGTATAAATTTAAATTGTCCACCCAGTATGATGTTACAACGCCAGATGGAATATTAAAATATGCGTTCGGTTCGGTTTGTTCGAGCTCTTTTTCTGCTTTATGTTTTTCAACTGGTTTTGGTCGGTAATGTATTCCTTCCGGGATTCATACAGCCAAGCTGTTAGTAATTGATTTTGAAAAATTAACGCTGTTTAGATGAACATTTTTATTTCCCCGTTTGTTCGATATTTGAAAATCACGATACATGAAAAAGTATTAATAATTTTTCACCTAAATATTCCTACACAGGTATTATTGACCAACATTAAACCTGTATACACATGAATATTTTGGTTTTTTAGTAGCTATTTCCTACCAATAAATAATATTAGTATATATAAATTTCATATCAATTTACATGCAGGTATAAAAAATATGTAGTTCTGTGTTAACCAAATTGAACCTTCTCACCGCATTTATATTTATTCTTAAATCAATATAACTTATGATTTTCATTAACGTAGATTTTTCAGTTTATTTTCTAATCCCAATGTAATAAATGCATTAATGTAGATTATTATGCACACGTTGATTCAATACCCAGCAAAATGTGGGATATGGTATACCTACACTTCAAAATTATATACTGGAAACTATGGTTTTATACGGCCAACAGGTAGGAATGTACATATTTGCACGGACTGACTACAACCACTACTAGTTTTGCATAGAACACACGGTATATCAAGGTTAGCACTAGAATAGCACTGAATTGTAACTGAGACCGCTCCAAGGAATACAAATCACCCATAGTGCTCCTAGGGTTTCAGATCAATCTCGACATTTGGTACCTACAGCAAATTTTAAGTAGTATATAACAAGTGCTCAATATAAGTCCGACAACAGTGCAGTCGCATATATAACGTTCAACAAAATTTGATAAAAGACACTGCAAACAAATACTACGTACCCCAATGGGCAGCAGTTTATCTCCTATTCTCGGCAATTTAAATTTTAATGTCGATATTAGTTTTTTAAATCTGCAAATTTTCTGAACCCCAATTTTATTTCAAAGAAAATGTATCCACCTTTTAAATTTTTTATTTCTTACTATAAACAATTCCGTCAAATTATGTCTTTTATATATTTAAATAAAAGCCAAAACCACCCAGTAAAACTTACATTAAACGTTTCATTTAGTTTCACTCAACTCGCCTTTTAAGAAAACCAAAATTTGTGAATTGTGTTTTAAAAAATAACAAATTTAAAAAATATTTCTAAATTGGTTCTGCCTTAACCAAATTCTAGAAAAAAAAAGTTCTCACGTTGTAACTTGGTTCACTTCTACTCCTTTATCACTATTCCGGTATTGTAGGGCACTGTTAAATTATTTTTTTATCGTGATCAAAACAGTGTCTGACTTATTTTTTATTTATTTAAACCGTTTTACGATGATAATTTTACTACCTTTATGAATATTGCAAAAAAAATGAAATGGCTTTCATTTTCGCCTTACTGATTTACATTCACAAGCCACTATATAAGTTTACGAGCAATTTTACTCCCATAAGGAAAATTTAATATAACATTAATAATACTGTACATCCATAGAGCACGATTTTAAGATCAATATTGCGTGGTAACAACTACGTTTCTGACACTAGAAACACCTACATCTGAGTCTTCTCTCTTAATAAAGAAATAATTCAGGTTGACACTGCATTGTAAAAACGAGAATGTGATATCGAAATCCGACGAGACAATATGTAATAAATAAAATGGGATCAAGACGAGTTGGCAGCAAGCCCACCTTCGCGATCGACTAACTTTAAAATAACGTTATAAATTCGCTGCTGCCGCGTGACTTAATCTATTCGATTATTCGAATATTTCTTGTCTATTCTTTCCTGTTGCTCTTGTATGAAAGATATGAAACTGAAGGTGGTCCCACGAGATAGGGGATTGCGGATTGAAGACGGGAGTTTGATTTATGGATTTAGACATATTTTTATAGAGTTGTCTATTGTTTAATCCTTTGTTCCCAATACATACGGAAGAAAATTATGACATCACATATTAAAGAACGTTAATCTGTTACTAAGACAAACTTTTTTTTAAATAACTACTTACATTTTTATAAATTTATTTGCTATAGAATGTTGTGAAATTTAAGTGAAATTAATTAAAACAACATTTGAGTCAGACTCATTTCCAATTTTTTTTCATAATCACCTCTCTCAGAGATTATTCTATCTTGCTCTTGTTTGGCAATACCAGATCTACTGCTGACTGGACGGATCCCTTTTTTGTCGATCGATATAGTCCCAACAGCTCAATATCGCATAATCTATGACTAGACATCATCAAACTGTCTCCATGCTCATCAATAATATCTGCATTATCCAAGGCTAATTTCCTGACAATTTTACAGTCAGACAATTGTCTAAGATGATACCATCAGGAGCGTCACAACTCTGCGAGTGCTGTTCCCGACTCCATCTTAAGGAAACCATTTCCATCTACTGCCTAAAACATTATTTGCTTGTAAGAAAACTCATGCTATAGTCAAGATGAAGGTCCTTTTAACGCTAGAATCCTTATCCCTAACAAGCATCTTCTTGAACCATTCTTCTCCATACCATACTCGTTTAGAAACTCCAGCATCGGCTCCGTGGTCAACTTGGCTTTAAAAATGCAAGTCGCACCGTAATTAATCAGTTCCTGGCCTTGTAACATAACTTACTATTTCATTCTACTTTAAACGACGTTTTTGTCCCGTACAAAAACTATACCGATTTGTCTATTTTTCAATCTCTATAAGGCGCGCCAGAAGAAGATTTAACTTTAGAAAATTAACCAATATTTGCTTTTTTAATTATATCTTTTAATTAAAATAATGTAATTAAATTTTAACAGTTAACTATTAAGTATTCAATTTGTTTTTGTGTTAATAACTCTTAATTATATAGGAAATAAATTTCTTGAGATTAAAAAATACCTGTATATTCAAGAAATAATATTCTGTGGTGTATCAATAAGTCAATGCAAGAAATCGCTATAATAGAAACAAAACGCATTTTCCCGTTTATACATCATATTTTTAAGCTCTAAGTTGCAATCGACAATCTTTACTTTTAATTAATTTAAACATGAAACAATAAATTTGAACAATAGTTATTACTAGCATTTACGATCATTAAAGTAATGTATTGTATTTTTTATTCCTTTTAAGGACTATTATTACTGTTTGGTCGATGATAGAACCTTTTAGTCTTGAACAAAGGAGCTATTTAAGTAATTGTATAAAATAATAAGTAGGTATCTATCAAGTAATGTCATAAAAGATTGCATTTAACTTTAATAAGGGAAACTTAATTATAAAACGACAGAGGGTTTTATAGACTAGTAAATTTTATTGAATAATTTATATTACTCGCCAAGGGCATAGAGAACAATAAAGTATTAAAAGTTTGAAGTACACAATTTTTCATTTTCCTTTTGTATTTTATTGGTAACATAGAGATTATAAATTTACGAACAAAATTCGAAAATATGATGTAACTAGCGGACCCGGCGAACTTCGCACCGCCTAATACTAATGTTTTTTCCAATTTTTTTTTTATTTTTACGATTAATTTTTTGTATTTTTTTTCATATTTTCTCGTTAGTTATAAGTTTTTACTAATATTTATGGTACTTTGTAATTTATCGGTTAGCTATATTATATATTAACTGCGCCACCTAACGGTGGCGTCATAGTACTTAGTTATGTAAGAATTATAGGTGTAAATTTATAACATCTCAACTGCGCCACCTTAGGGTAGCGTCATAATGATTAATTTCGTAATAAACGCGTCCGATCGCTGCAAAATTCAAAGTGCTATAAGGAAAATCGCGGCCTCTGATGCGCTATTTACAGGCACGTTGCCGCCACCCCGGCCAGCCAGTACCACCGCAAGCGCTACGCCCCGCAATTTCAAATCTGTAATATCTTCGAAAGTATTGATTTAAATCTTGCTCTGTAAAGGAGCATATAGATCTATATTAAATCAACAATGTATTTAAGCTATTTAATTGGATAAGGATTAATGCTGTATTGGTTAAAATCGCTTCGAAAATTAGCCATTATTTGTCGTAAAAAGTAAATGACAAAAAAATGTTATTGTGGGCTATCCATAAGAGATAGACATATACCATCGCAGAGTTTTCTGTAGACCTTTTCAATGTGTACAAATAATTAGTACATTATTTTGATAAATCTCGTAGGGTTCAGCCTGCGTTTGCAATGTAAGCGGAAAAAAGTTGATAATTAACGACATCACATTAGAAACCTCAAAAATAACAGTATTTTTCCACAATTTAAGGGATGTTATTATACATATAAACCTTCCTCTTGAATCACTCTATCTATTAAAAAAAAACGCATCAAAATCCGTTGGGTAGTTTTAAAGATTTAAGCATACAAACGGACATAGGGACAGAGAAAGCGACTTTGTTTTATACTATGTAGTGATTCTTAGGGTTTAACGATCATTTTGCACTGTTTTGCACTTTTTTTACACTTTTTACGCGTGTTTTCGTCGATTTTAAGCGAAATTCGATCACAATTTGTGTTTACTAATCGTAAATGTCAACTTCTGCTAACTGACTGGTTTTAGATGGCGTTTTACTTGTCAGCCGAATTGACAGATAATCGATTTTTTTAATATAATTCGTAAAATTAACTACATCACATTAGAATCCTCAAAAATAACAGTATTTCTCCACTATTTAACGGATGTTATTATACATATAAACCTTCCTCTTGAATCACTCTATCTATTAAAAAAAACCGCATCAAAATCCGTTGCGTAGTTTTAAAGATTTAAGCATACAAAGGGAAATAGGGACAGAAAAAGCGACTTTGTTTTATATTATGTATTGATAAATAAGCTAAAAAAAACAATTTTAAATTAACGCAATATTAAAGGAGTAAATAAAATAAATCTATAAAACCAAAATTGCAAACTTATGTTGTTGATGTCTTTTTGTTTTGCATATAGCCGCTTAGAAGGCGACACCAATAGAACCTTAAGAAATAAATATAACCTCTATCTTTTGTTTGCATAAATCCAGAGTTTCATTGCAATACAAAAAGTGGTGTAGGTACAGTGCATTTTTGAAATTAGCAAAATGGATCTTAGCTGTGAACATTTTCAATGAAGCACTACACCAGTCAACCATTTCCCGCTGGTATTGCGAATTTGAATGTGATCGCTCCAGTCTCAGCGACGTATCCAGGCTAGATCCACTCAATCACACAGCAAAACATTGATACAGTTTGTCAGCTAATTAAGGATGACCGCCGTATAACATACCGGGAGGTGGAGTTATCATTGGGCATTTCAAAGATCTCGATCCGAAAGGTCCTACATGAAGAACTCGTTGTAAAGAAGTTGGTTTCCCGTTGAATCCATCATTTGCCCACACAATAGCAAAAAGCGGTTTGCGTCAATTGGTTTCGAAAAACGTCGGAACGGTTCAACAAAGGAAGCTAAAAAACATTTAGTATTGTTAGTGGCGATGAATCTTGGAATTACTCCTACACAAAAGTGATCCGTTCCCGAAATGTGTCAAAGCAACGTCCCAACGGCTTTTTCCTGTTCCCAAAGATCAATGCGTAGGCAGCGTCTCTGGTCTCCAGAGATGCCTTTAAAACATCGATATATTTGGAACAGCATCAAACCATTTTAAGTCTTTATATTTTTTGAAGAATAAAGAAGCCTTGTATTACGTGTAAAATTTAATTTATTAAAGCATAGCGCGCTTTCGATCCTAAAGACGGATCATCATCAGTGCTAATCTACAATACATATTTTATGTTAAGATAGAAGTTGAATTATATAAGATATAAAATATAAAATACATACTGTATTTTATATATATATAAAATATGTATTGTAGATTAGCACTGATGATGATCCGTCTTTAGGATCGAAAGCGCGCTATGCTTTAATAAATTAAATTTTACACGTAATACAAGGCTTCTTTATTCTTCATCTGTCACGTGTACAAGCCCACCACATCTTTGGATGTCTCATATTTATATTTTTTGTCTCTATGGCTATATGCAAAACTAAAGAGACAACCCTCGTAATACGAATATTGGACAGTTAGTACAAGTTGTGCTAGTTTCTTAAGGTGTAAAGAAAGGATTTTAGTAAACTATGGTTACTATACAAACTGTTACTGTACTCGAGCGGAAAGTCTTTTTCCTATGGTTTAACCAAAATTTTTACACCTTTTACTTTATAAAATTGGATGCGAAATTTTTTTCTTACAAAAAGTTTATTCAGAATACTTTTTAAATAATGTGTAAAAATGATGCAACGCCTTTAAGTACAGCTACATTTTTTAGTCAAATTAAGAGCTTCACTCATCTATGCATATTTTTAAATATTACCAGATACATTGTAACTTAATATACCATAGCTGTAAATCAGACATGGTAATAGTAATATCGAAATAAGAGGCAATAATAGATAACATAGGTTATTTTCAGGCATGATTAATTGTTTTAACATTAGAATTAATTATTTTTATGCGCAAAAGGTTTGTTTAAAAATCTATAATATTGTTAAATTAAGAAAGTTGCAGTAAGCAAATTAGTGACATAAACATTAAAATAATAAAAATATTAACTTTTACAATATCGCACAAATACAAAGGACTATAAATTTTAACGAAGTAATTACAAAATAGGTACAGTAAATAAACATTTAAGTGGTAACAGGGTCAAAATATACAGAAGTGGCCAACAGTAACTACAAGTCAAGTAATCATCATTATTAGTAAGGTAATCGCGGTCCTTGTTTAACATACGCCTTTTCCATATGTCTCCATGTCATTTTCTTTTAGGTGATGCTATTCAGATCGTCGCGTCGGTTCATCGAGTTAGTGTCCAATCTTGGTCTCCATTCTAAAATTTGTTCCGTTTATCTGTTGTCTTGTAATCCCACTATATGACCTTCCTATTATTTCCACTTAAGTTTTAAATGCGTGTTACAATACGACGCGAATTCTTTAACGTATTTCTTCTTCTTTGATGATCTTGATTTAAGTACCAAGTATATAGACCGATCTATTTTCCACTTTGTAATTTTTTTAAACTTAATTTGGTGAGTGTCAGTGCTTCTGAAAAGTTCGTTAAAATCGCATTGATTCAATCCTTTTTGTTTAAGATAGATCGGGACCTCGGTTTTAAATGTATCCTTCAATTCAAACATGGCTCAACCTAATGTTAACCTTTTGAGCAGTTTATTTGCCTGTTATCTCCTCCAAATCTTATCTTTAACGTAAATTTATGTTATCTACAATTTCAGTATTTCCCAGTCCTACTAGGTACCAACGTTGTCATCGTTTTGATCTAATAACAATTTATTTTTAATCCAGCTTCGCATGTAGAAGGGATGTACATAAAGGATATTAATTCTCCGTACACTTTTATCCGTTTGTGTTAGTACCTTAGATGCAATTTTAAATTTAATATTCCAAATAAAAAAGTTTACCGATATTCGTATTATAACTATAATTCTCCTTTAATGAACAACTTGTTCACATAATTGACCACCGGACTGTGTATTATCAAAAAGTTAACCACAGTTGGGTAGCAATTAGTAAATCAGGGTCTCATTAGTGATTGGGTACTAAAGGCCGGCCAGCGTTGAATTTTGCCTCTGGTGCCGACATCATCATGGGTCGTTTAATATTTCAAATCTCGTGTCAGTTCTAAGACCATATTATCATAAATACAGGGTGAAATTTTCGCTATTGTTCATATAATAGGAGTGTAGAATGGATATGGTTCACGGTTAAATTCTGTAAAATAACACACAAACAGGTGTAATTCCCTTCAATTACATGCTCTATACATAATGAATACACTGAGTTAAATCAAAATATCGATGTAAATGTTAACCAAAAATTATTTCTTACTAGCTAACCCGGCGAACTTCTTACCGCCCATTAATCAATGATTCCCTTTTCCAGTTTTTCCTATTTTTTTGTTTTTGTTGAATTTCTTGTTTGTTTTCAAGTTTTCACTATTTTTTTAGTTGTTTTCAATTTGCCACATTTTTGTTTTTTATTTTTTGTAATTTTCTCAGATTTTCTTTTTTCCTTTCTTTTTCAGTGTTTTTCGTTTATTTTCCATTTTCATTTAGTTAGCCAGCATTTTATATTGAAGACTCGTATGCAATTATAAAAATTAAAGATTTTCATCCTTTCGCAGATACTTTTTGAAATTCAAACTTCTAGTATATTCGGCAAAGTTGCTTCAAAATTATGACGTGTTATTGCCTAAAAAAGTTTTTTAAATGACTATGCTCATTAAATAAAGAAAACTTTTGCACAGCTAGTACTTACCTAGTTCAATTTTTAATATTATTACAAATATATAAAAAACATTTAAAGAAAGATATAGATATATTACTATTAAAGAGTAAGGTACTAAAGAATAAATATACTTCAAGCAACCTAAACTACCAACATATAGGTACTGGTAGTTAACGGTATTTCAATGATAACATTCACAAGTTCCATTTGTCTCTTCGAATAAGATTAATTTTTAATAGCAACTCGGTTGTGAAAAACATAATTTGGTCTCCTGATTCACGTCGCGTAAAACTGAAAAAGAAACGTCTTGACATCGAATACCTTGTTGTTTGACACTTTTTTAGGCTTATTTTCGTTGAACCCCGTTTCAGGTCCCGGAGCAAGCGTCCACTTGATAGAGTGAGAGATATTATCCTGACAGGATTCTTTATTAAGGCCATCTAGCACGGTCTTGTCGCTTCTCATTTGTGGATCTCTCTCTTTCTCTAGCTACAAGCAATCCCGGTTCTCACTTGTCACTTTCAATGAATATCATTTTTCTGGAAAACTGAAGAAATATGTTCCCTAAAATTTGTTACGGGATTTACGGCGTGTATTTCCGGGAATTATCCTTTGGTAGAAGTCTGCGGGTATCTGAAAATTAATTAATCATTCACTAGCAGACATTATATGCGTAAACAGATTATTCTGAGCATACGAGTATAATGGAAAATATCTGCAGATATATTTACTTAACAGCTTTAATTTACGATAGACTTACAACGTAGCGCTTTTAAGCTAATAATATATTTTAGAAAATCTAATTGAGTCTATGACATTCAATCTAAATCTGATCCTAGCCCGCGAGGATTTTTTAGTTTTCTGATTTAGGCTGTTATATATAAAAATGAGTGTATTTTCAGATTTACTAAAAAATCTTATACATATTTCAAGGAGCCCATTATCTTTTTGTCTGTTTGTCTACAATTGATAAAGTAGTTTATCGTTTTTCTTTATTCGCTGTTTTTTACTCTTCCTGAAGCTATTTCATGATCATCGTAAGCAGTATTTTTCGTAAAATAAAAGCCGTCTGGATCTGGAAATTTGTAGAGGGGTGAGCTAGTGCTCTGATAGCCCCATATGGTCCATTGTGCATCTTCCCGTGTGTAGGGATATCCTCACCTCAGGCTGTCAACAGAAGAAAAAGCCATATAAAGAGCTTGTACGTTTACTGTGAGATTTGTATTGACACACTGAGAACCGTACAGCCGTCGTATATAAATAAAAACAGTACACTCTGCGTGCCGCCTTTGAAATTCTTTGTACCACATTTTGCTCCGGTTTGCCGACGTTCTTTTGTGGATTTTTTTGAAAACGGGTGAGCAGCAATGCCAACTTCAACAATTTTTACTTAGATCTACCAATTTAGGGAATAATCTACCGATAACCGTTATAATTTTCTTTCATAGTTACTTACTTACCTTTTTTTAATTTAAACTTAACTTTTTTATTACATAAAAACTTTTGTAAATTTGCTACCATTTTTTTAAATCTACCGATTCTACTTATTTTATATTAATCTACCGATGGCAACGCTACTAGTGAGCGACAACGATGCAGATCGAATTGCAGACCGAGGGCGTCGGCGGCATGGAACCAGTTTTAGCGAGAGTGGTCCTACTATTCTTGACTATATACGGCGGTACAGCTCTTTGTTGTAGTTAATATTGTCTAGAAACATAATAATTTAAATTTTCACAATATTGTTGATTACTTTACCAACCTTGTTCACTGACTATATTTCAACAATCAAATGCTCATATTTATATCCACTTAATCAACTAATAAATTATAATTCAACTGTAATGAACCAATATTTTAAACACAAATTGATTTTTCCTTCTCTTCTTTCTTTCCCTCTCACACTCCGTTGTTTCTACAGCCTTGTATTGATGTATTGAAGCGTCGCGTGGCGATGAGATCAATTTACTTCTGTGCAAAAAACGAAAAAACTCTGTTGTACCGAAAGATAAGACGTAGTCACTTCAAAAATGTTGTTTCTGTAATACAAAACACTTGTGCAAGAATCTACATTAAAAAAACTGCACAACGTGCTGCAAGTCGGAATATTTATTACCACACAAACTTCTAAAGGCCACTTGACATGGTGCAATACAACGTGCAATGCAATGCAAGACGCAATATTTCTTGACCGAAAGCATGCGCAGTTGAGTTCCAGCTGATCAGTTTCTGCAACTCGATGCAATTGCAAGTTTATCGGTTTGGTGCCATTTCTATTGCATGCAAGTCGCAATTCTAGGGAGAATTCTAGTGACTTTCAGTATATAAGGTTATCTATGCTAGTTACTTTTGGTTTAACCGATAAACTTTTTCTTCGCCACTTTGCTTTGTTTTGCTATTTTCATTTTTAAACAGATCACACAAAAATTAATAAAATTTGAGGTTAGACAAATTATTTATTTTTGGAGGGTTGGAGAAAAGGATTCGTTTTGGTTGTTTCAACCATGACGCAATTGCAAGAGACTTGCATAATGTCAAACAGCGTGAAAGATTCATCATGCAATACTTTGACCTTGCAAGAAATTGCATGCAATCCCTTGCAGGTTGTATTGCATCATGTCAAGCGGCCTTAAGAAAGGAAACAGATTTATAAAAGCTTTGAGGATCTCATTGTGGATATTGTTATGTAGTTATATACAATTATAGTCTCTATAAGTTGCTCATATACTTATATGAAAAGTAGCGTATGGTGAACCTTCAAAGAAGCAAGCACTTAGTAGATAATTATATGAGACATTTTCCTGCTGTTTCGTCGCTTTGGAAAATCGCGACACGAATATCACAAAAGCACCGCAAGGCCAACCGTTCAAAAGGGATGCCACACGACTGTTCTCGATTCTAACATTTTCAGGATAGGAATCAGGAGTTTGATATTTTATATCTCTCCCCTGTTGTGGTTTTCTTAGTTTTTTGCCTTAATAAAAAATACATATTATATGAATATGTTCTGCTCGGCATCATTTTTTTTATATATTTTTGACAATTTTCTTACTAATGTAAATAAAAACCATAATAAAATAAAGTACGACGTAGATATTAACCTGGATTATCAAGAGCAGTTTTTGAAATATGACAATCCCTGAGAAATTTTAATTATATTCACTAGTCAACTTAAGTTTCGCCGACGACCAATGCGGTTATCTTCCTTAAAGATTCAGTGTATATATCCAATGTAAAATGTAATCACTTTATAATTTTAATTCCTCTTTTTAATGAACAAAATAAAAATAAATATAAATCAATTAGAATATAGGTAACACTCTAACTTCTACATTTATTCCTTTTTAAATTAATTTATAAAGAATGGGAAAAGTCCGGTGCTGCATAAACGATTGAGAAAAATGAGCGACACAGATTCGTTGAATGGGCCAGACAGATGCAACCGGGCTCTGAAAGTGCTCTCATTACTTTTCGTAATGCCCGTAATGGGGCGCTAGGGTTCGTGACCGCTACGAGTTAGGTTATGTCGGTTAATGGACAATTAGGGAGCCTCTTCGTCTTTTCTTTGTTCGTATGTGCGTCTTCCTATTAACTAAATGTCTCAAAAAGGTCTGTGGCTTGCGTGCCAAATGAAGTGTGTACTAGGAAGACAGCATAGAATAAATGACAACTAGATGTTAATCGAGGAAGAGCAAACGGCAACACTTGAATTAAATTAATATAAAACTATACAACTGCTTCTAGGGTTTACAATTTGATTTATTTTATATCAGAAACGAAAATTAACAACAATAGTACAAAAATAAAATATTTAAAATGTAAATATGACCTTTATTGGGTTATTTTGAAGTTAATCCTTTTATGTTAGCTTTGGCGAGAGCAGTGAATCGAGAAAAAGTGTTCGCATGGAAGATAGTCTCTCTTTTTATTAATGTATCTAGTATGGAAAGTACATGGCATAAGCGGCAGACTGAAGTGTACCAGTACGTTTCTATTTTATCCCTACTCTCTTACATATACTTTAACTGTTTTATTTTATTAATTTACTGAATTTTGTTATAAAATACATTTTTCTGACTTACTTCTATGTCGAAGATAGCATAGAAACCTTCGTTTGCATAGAAATTCCTCGAGTTCCACACGCCTTTTTGTACTTTTTAATTATATCTAATAAAGTTTCAGTTTCTTTGTCCGTTTTTTCTAGTCTTCAGTATCTATTTGGTATACAGAATCCTTAGATAAGTTACGTTCAAATAATTATATATAGAATAAATAAGATATAACGGAGGTTAATTTTCATTTAAAGTTTAATAATATGAATTGTATTTTAAGACTCATATTTTGTGAACAACGTGTTTAAAACCATCCAGCGGTAACACGGTAAACAACAACGATCAAAAACTACCAAACTCAGGTTAAAGCATTTTTTATTCGTCCATTCGAAAAGCGTCATATTCGGTGAATAATAGAGCCGGAATTCCGCTACATATGTCGAAAACTCTTTTCGGTCACCCCATTATTTACGCTCTCTCGAAGGTGTCAATGGAGATGGATTACATTTGAAGGGAACATATAGTCGAAAACCGATAAAATCTGGAAACTCTTGTTAAGCTGACCATGCACGTAAGAACCTATATTAAAATATAAACACAACGTAGTAATTCTATCATGTTTTTCTTGTTTTCTGTTTTATATGATAAGGGTATTTTGTCTATGCCTATCCCCGCATATGCAACAAATTAGTACTATCAACCATTATAATATGCCGGCCATTTAAGCTTCAAAGTAGGTAACGACATCAAATTATTTTTTAACATCTTCAATTGACATTAGTAGAGGTATATCCAAATTATCTAAACTATGTATTTCAGTAATGGCGAATATGTTGATCGTGATATTTACTTGATTTTGATTATATGTCACTTGATGTTGCCTATTAAAACTTCGTCCATTTTTCTTAATTATATGAAAGCTATGAGCTCCCGAAGACAAAATATATGCAAGCGCAGAAAACATTAACGTGAAATCACACGTGAGGCTTTAACGTGATATATATGAGGTGACTTTAGTGTTGTTCTCGTTCATAACAAACCATGCAAAACAACATTGCACACTGTTTGGTCATGTTGTGAGTCTGCGTGAGGTCACTTGAACTCGCGTGACGTGATAGTAGTCTGTTTCTGGCTTTATTTATTTTTTACTTATCATGCGTTAAAAAAGTTAAATCATTTACAGCTCTCTTTCTCTCCTTTTTTTCTCTACCGGAAATTTTCTACGCAATTTCTTATATTTCTATGCAAAATAGTCTGAACAAAACAGCCACAAAAAAATAACCCAGAAAAAAAGAGACAAAAAGAAATCCACCAAAATCAAGAACTGCTTAGTACTGTCACATACGATAAAAGGGTAGTTTAATTGTTTTATATTTCATTGTAATATTTTGTATTGTAATCATTCAGGTCAAAGTCAGTACGTTAAGGCGACCTTATATAGTTTAATTCTTATTCTCACGTAGCGTATAAATTGGATATAAAAGAGCGTCGTTGAGGTCGCACTCGAGGAGTTCGGAGTCTGAGGTTGTCTGTAAGGGTCACCCTTTGGGGTGTCCCTAAAACAGACCCTTGGGTCTGGGCCGTTGTGACTCTTGACATATTTTCGTGAGTAAATGTGACATGCCACCATGCAGTTTATTTGGTAAGATCGGATTAGATTATTGTATTTAGTTATTCCTTATTCATATTGTTTATTATTTATTGTTATTGCTTATTTATTTGTTAATATATTTTTTGTTTGTTTTCTGTTGTTTATCTCATCTTCCCCTTGGTTAGTTTTTTGCCTTTAGCAGGATACCTAACCAGGGAGTAGATAACCACGACCTGGGTGGGAAGTGCCTTTAGTAAGCTGCCCCTCATCCCAAAACACTATGGCACACTCCTCATCCCCCCGGCGTGACAGTACTAACTAGAATTGTAATCTCCTTTAAGAAATTAGTTGTTAATTATTTCGATAAACTTTAGAATTTTTCTTTGCCAACATTGTATTAACTCTAAAAATATTGACACGTGATAAACTGTCCATACCTAATAATTTACGTATTTCTACATTGTAAAGTATGTATATCTTTTAGAATTATATGCTTAAATTGTCCCAAGTTATTTAGCTTTAAACAAATTTTTCATTCCTGCTCATATTCTTAATAATAACATCAACTTTGACATTATTGATTATTAGAACCTAAATCAACTTAATTAAGATTGTTTGAAGGTTATCCAGTTTTTTCTGTTTTTGGTACTGAAACAGAAATATTTCGTGCCTGGTTTTACTTTATAAGCGAGCTCTTATATAATTTAACATGTAGGGATAACTTTACAATTTGAGAGAATAGAGAATTCGAGTGAATTTTGGCATGTTCTACGTGCCACTCGCACTCGGGTCCTATCATCGTTTTGTCGTTTTTGGTGTTTCTGAATCCCGGTTTGCTTGATTGCACTTGAAACGTAGATAAAATGGACTTTTTCAAATTGATTATTTGTTTCGTGAAAAGGGATTTTTTGATATTCAATATAAACAACTTGCTATTCAACACAAACAGAAGTAAACAGTTGATTTAAATTTTAATCCAGAAGATCTCTGGATAAAATATATAATTAAAACATAATAATTGGAGATTTTCAACTAAAAAAAAAGGTAATAATAGTTCCTTCTATTATACAAACTGAAGTAATGACAACACTAATTAATTGTTATATTAATTTTCTTTTCTATTCAACCTCTATTTGTTTGAAGCCGCATCTGGCTGTTTAATTAGGTTCCCGGGCAAACTTTTTTATTTTTGGGAAGGTTATTAATCGACGAACTTGGGTTGAATCACGGAGAAGTTTTCAAGAACTAATTGGGTTTTTATCGGTCGTTAACGGTGTGTCCCCAAAGAGAAGTTTATTTATTATAAAAACATCTAAAAACATCAGAAAATAGCTCGTTGCTCTCGACAGATTCCGAAGAGAAAATTAAAAAATTACATTTTTATTAATTACGTAATATTTTTTGTGTTAATTTATATTGATTTCTATTTAATTATTCAAATTACATTATGTATAAAAAATAATAAAAACGAAAGAAATTACAGGAATTAAGGAAAAAAATTTTCTCAGATATCAAGTTCCACACAAAACAAATACAGATTAAAGATAGTACAATATCTGGATCTTTGTATAATACATATATTTCTTGAATAGATCTTACTCGGCATTGTTATGTTGCTGGGTCTCGCAGTGGTCCAAAGATCCTGTATAGAAGTTTTCTTTTGAGAATTCTCAACTTCCCTTCGTTTTCTTTGGTCAGAGTCCAGGAATCACTAGCCTACATACGATTTTATAAATCGTTATTATTGTTCTTCGTGGAAATTTTTCGATGACACTGACTTTAATGCATAGAGAAATCTGTTTTCACTTTAAATCTGGAATTTAGTTTCTTCTATTGGATTATTATCTTGAGCAGTTCAGGTCCGAAGTTGTAATCCTCTCAAAAATGTAATCTTCTGTCCCATTCTATCTCTACAGTCTGTTTTGCATCTATGCATATATGTTCTCTTATTCTAAGATTTGTACAGCTGGCGTTCCTCACCTTAAAAAGATTTGTTTTATAAGTAAAAACTTGCCCACTGCATCTGGACCAAAAAGTTTAAAGCTTATTTAAGCAGTTCTTACTTACTTTCTTAAAAGAAATTTTAGATAAAATTGGAGTTATCGCGCCTTTTTGTTTAAGTCTCCTGTTTGCATCAAAAGAATCGGAAAATCTACCACATCCTAGTTATTTTAAACAGTTTCTTTCCGTCATTGAATCTTACATTTTAACACGTTATAGGTCTGGTGACATCCAAAAGATGGTCTTGATTATATTCTCATTATTTTTCCAACAATTGTTAATTAAAACTTTATTATTAATAATAATATTTATTACTTAAATTTTAAGCGTTTAACTAGTATATATTAATTTAATCTAGCTGCTGTTTGAGCTCATTTTAAATATGTGTTTGGTTCAGTGATTCAAATGATTAAAATAGCGTATATTCATAAAATTCAGATTTTACGTGGCATCACTGATGCAGCAATTTCTCTGGTAATGTTATATGATTTTTATTCTTTCCGATGGCGACAGCAGATAAAAAATCATATTTACGCCAGAAAAACGAGGAAAAGCTGGGAAAAATTGTGAAAAACAAAACACGAGCGATTTTTGAGAGCTTTGCCGTTTGTCGCTTATCGACCTGTAAAAATTCGAACAAATTTGATATTCGAGCCTATTCAAAAACAAAAAAAAAAAGGAAAATCGCATTCCGTCGGTGGCGCGTAAATGATTGTTGTGAATTTTGTTGCGAATAGTCGATCTGATAATGTCATGTGTGGGCTCTTGTTGTAATTTTTAATAATAGAGATAACATGGCTATATCGAATGTTTTTTACCACTGTTTAAAAGTATGTAAAATTTTTAATATTAAACTAGTTTAAGATGTTACAATATTTTTAGTTTTAGTTACTAAGAGCATTTTTATCTAACATCTAAGTTGAATACTTTGTATTTTATATAACAAAGGGCTTTTTCGACCAGATCGGGAATTTTCCGTTTGAGAGAAACGCAACAGATAAAAAAACTTTGGCATACTAACGATCGCGTAATCTGAAAGAGTAAGCCAATATCTTCGTGTATAAATAT